>OW026364.1:2819368-2919368 GCA_932273835.1 Sarcophaga variegata | reverse complement strand
GGGAACTATACCGCATGGAGTTGAGATGTCGGGCGCAAAAGGCAAATGAGTCGTTACAAGCCTTTGCAATGGAGGTTGAGAGATTAGTGCAGCTCACATACCCAGGAGAAAACCATCCATTGATAGACAACTTTAAGACCGAGGCGTTTGTTAACGGCATACGCGACCCTGATATTAAACTGGCGGTATGTTCTACACAGAAGACAACTTTTGCAGAGACCGTGGCCTTCGCACTAGCCCAGGAGACCGCTCGCACGATTTCTAGACCACAAGTCAGTAAAGTGCGAAAAATGGAAGTCATGGAGGAGGAGGAATGCCTTTTGGACAAATTTAAAGAGATGTTGAAGCAAGTTTTGGGAGAAAATGGACAAAAGGCTAAACTCAAATGCTTCAACTGTGGAAAGAGTGGCCATTTCCAAAGAAACTGCAAAGCGCCACGCAAGAGATCAAGATCCGCCTCACCATCAAGGAATAAGAAACGGGCGAACTACCAACCATCTTCACAAGAGTCCCCGTTAAACTAAAACGAGCTAGCGCTGAGGGGCAAGTGCTGGCTCCCACAAGCGAGGGCCCCACAATCTCAATATCAGTGATGCAACAGAACAACAACAATCTTACGGCGTGCGGATACATAAATGGCAGACCACATACCTTCACTATAGACACCGGGGCGACGCAGTCTATCATCAGGCCAGATGTAGTGAAGGGAAAGTGTGAGGCACTTAGCAATTTAAGACTACGGACAGCTACGGGAGAGTCTGCCACCGTCCACGGAAAAACTGAGGCGAAGGTGACTATAGCCAACATTAGTGTAAGTCACATCTTTATTGTTGCCGATATTGTGGACGAGGTTATAATTGGTGCCGATTTCATGATAGCTCATGACATCAATTTGAATATGGGGCAACAGATTATGAGTTGGCGAAATGTGGAGATACCTCTAGACGTGGGGTACAAGCATCAAGTGCACGCAAGAAGGATAGTTGCGGTCGAACAGCTCAAATTGCCACCTCAGAGTGAATCACTGATATGGGTGCGTTTGGACGGAGACTGTGTGGAAAACCGCTTGTGGGTTGTGGAACCAGCAGAAATACAGACGAATTTAATATCAGCAAAGGCCCTCGTCAAATCCACAGAACAAAGAATAGTCCCGGTGAGAGTGCTAAATCTATCAGGCCATGAAAGAGTCGTCTATAAAAACTCAGAGGTGGGCCAATGTGTTCCAGTAGAGGCGGTAATAAACAGCGAACAAACGCCGCAACCTGCCGATATGTCAGCCAAGGATCAAAAGGAATTTGGTGAAAATGTGGAGAAATGGATAGCAGGTTTAGCAGCTGCAGAGAAAACCAAAGCCAAAAAGCTGCTAAAGAGGTATGCTTTCGCTTTCGCCACGAACAACAAAAGGCAAGGAAGAACAGCCATGGTCAAACACGAAATTGATACTGGCGAAGCGAGACCGATAAAGCAGGCACCCAGAAGCATACCGCTGGCAAAGCGTAATGAGGTCAAGGAGTTAGTCGACGAAATGAGGAAGAGCGGTGTAATCGAACCATCATCGGGTCCGTGGAGCTCACCTGTAGTCTTAGTAAAGAAGAAAGATGGCAGTACAAGATTCTGCGTAGACTACAGGAAGCTGAATGATGTCACCAAAAAGGATAGTTACCCGCTACCAAGAATTGACGATACACTCGACACGCTAGCCGGAACAAAATGGTTCTCCACGTTGGATCTACAAAGCGGGTATTGGCAGGTGGAGATTGCAGACGAGGACAAAGAGAAAACCGCATTTAGTGCGAACGGCGGCTTATGGCAGTTTAAGGTTATGCCATTTGGACTCTGTAATGCTCCGGCCACATTCGAGCGGCTTATGGAACGTGTGCTAAAGGGACTGCATTGGAAGACTTGCCTGGTGTATCTCGACGACATAATAGTGATGGGCAGAACTTTTGACGAACACCTCAAGAACCTGGGAGAAGTTCTGCAACGGATATCAACGGCTGGACTGAAACTAAGCGTAAAGAAATGTGCATTTTTCCAAAAGCAGGTGAAATATTTGGGGCATCTTGTCACAGCAGATGGCATATCCACCGATGAAGATAAAATACGAGCAGTAAAGGACTGGCCTCGTCCCCAGAATCTTCATGAACTACGCAGCTTTTTGGGACTATGCACATACTATAGACGCTTTGTGCCTAACTTTGCCAGCGTGGCTACAAGTTTGCATGAGCTCACCAAGAAGTCAAAAATCTATCAATGGGGTGAGCCACAGGAGAAGGCGTTCCAGACTCTAAAAGACCTATTGTGTGCTGCACCAGTTTTGGCGTATCCAGTCCCAGGAGAAAAGTTCATCTTAGACAGTGATGCTAGCGGATATGGTATTGGTGGTGTACTTTCCCAAGTGATCAATGGAACAGAAAAAGTCGTAGGCTACTATAGTCGCACCTTGTCAAAGCCCGAACGGAATTATTGTGTGACCCGACGAGAGCTACTGGCAGTGCTGGAGTGCATCAAACATTACCACAAGTACCTGTATGGCCAAAATTTTCTGCTAAGGACTGATCACTCTGCACTGAGATGGCTGCTACAATTCAAAAACCCTGAAGGACAGTTAGCACGTTGGATTGAACGCCTCCAGACCTACGACTTCAGCATCGAACACCGAAGGGGCATAAAACATGGAAATGCTGACGCTCTTTCACGCCGTCCTTGCAATTTGGAGTGTAAACATTGCGTGAAAGCTGAGAAAAAGGAGTCCATCGTCGATATCCGGCTAACGCGGATTGAAGCCAACGAAGACTGGTCCCAAGCACAAAGAAGTGACCCAATATTGGCGAAAATAATAGCAGCTAAGGAAGAGGACAAACGACCGACCAGAAATGAGATATCCGCCGAAGGTCCTTTTACAAAAGCTTATTGGGCACTATTGGACAGCTTAAAGATCATAAATGGGTGCCTATATCGACTTTGGGAAAGCGCTGATGGCAAGACCTCATCAAACCTATTGGTAGTGCCTTCCTCCAAAATGAAAGAAGTGTTAAAGGAGTTCCATAATGGAGCCAGCGGAGGACATCTTGGAGTGACCAAGACGCTGGAAAGGCTAAAACAACGTTTTTATTGGGTTGAATGTCAGCAAACAGTATCGGACTGGATAGCAAATTGTACCCAGTGTATTGCAGCTAAAGGTCCAGTAAGAAGAACTCGAGGTCAGCTGCAACAGTATAACTCAGGCGCACCATTCGAGCGGATAGCGATGGACGTTGCAGGCCCTTTTCCAGTCAGCAATGCCGGAAACCGATATGTTCTCGTTGTGATGGACTACTTCAGCAAATGGCCGGAAGTATATGCCATACCCAATCAAGAGGCGAACACCATAGTTAACATTTTTGTGAACAACTGGGTATGCCGCTACGGGGTTCCAATAGAACTACATTCCGATCAAGGCAGAAATTTTGAGTCAGCTGTATTCAAGGAAATGTGCGAAGTATATGGCATTAAGAAGACTCGAACGACGCCTCTTCACCCACAGTCAGACGGAATGGTAGAGCGATTTAACCGAACCCTGGAGGAATACTTGCGAAAAGTAGTGAGCGAGCAACAGAAAGACTGGGACGAGCACATTCCGAGGTTTCTACTGGCGTACCGATCCGCGGTCCATGATTCAACATCTAGATCACCTGCCAAGGTTATTTTTGGGACTGAGATAAAGCTGCCGGGTGACTTAGAGTTTGGCGTTAAGCCCAGCACAGAGAGGGATGCCACATCCACTGGAAAAGATGAAAGCCTAAATGAACTTCATGAGTTTGTGCGCACCCGTATAAAAATGGTCAGTGATAGAATGAAGGCCAGGTATGATCATGCGGCAAACACAGAGGGCTTCCATGAGGGACAAATGGTTCTGCTATACAACCCAAAGCGGAAGAAAGGATTATCTCCCAAGCTACAAACCAGCTGGGATGGACCGTATAAAATAATTAAAAGATTAAACGATGTCGTATACAGGATACAGAAAGCTAACAGCCCCCGAGCAAAAATGAAGGTCGTACACATAGAGCGACTGGCAAAATATGGGAAAGGAGATAATGAGCCTATTCGGGACGAACAGGCTTAAGTGGGCGGCAGTGTTACATAAATCGAAACGACCTAATATCGTTTAACAATAAAAACGATAAACAAAAGCTACCAGCTACACCAACACAATACACACGACACAAATACGCACTAACACTAAGAATACAACGAACGTGGTGATTATCTAAAGCTGCACACACACACATGTGTACAACGAACCAGGTAGCAACAACAACATAAAGTAAACCAGCTACGACAAATATGTATCGAACCTGGTAGCGACTGGTACATAACATAAGCGAGTACACAAACAACAATGTACTAGCAATAGAGTTTTCGCGAAGGCGCGTGCGAGAACCTTCCACATCGAGAACGTTCATCGTACTGATTGATACGCGTGTGTGCGGACTATAAAAGGGCTGCACAAAGCAAGCAGGAGAGAGAGTTAATTCAGTCAGCCTTGTGTGAAGTTGCGTGTGAATAAAATAAGTCGTGGTTGTAAAGATCTAGCGAATAGTTGTGTGAACTAGTGAATAAAAGAGATTATTATTGTTGTATCGTTAAGTTCTATACGGTGGCACACAAAAGTAGTGTAAATAATAAAGAGAGTTAAGAAAAACCAAAGACATATTTGTTTTTACTTTGTTGCAATTAACGAACTCATATTTAGACGTTTTAAAAAAGGTAAAAACGTAACAATATATATATATATATTGTTATTAATAATATAACATATATAATATAACATATATATATATATATATATGTATATGTACCTTTATCTGTACATTTGTGTCCTAAAATGTCACTTCATGACGGTAAAATTAATGCAATGAATGTAATGTATGTGTACGTATTTTAGATTCAGTCAGTTTTGCGTTTGTTCGGTTTTGCTTATTATTAAGGCGAGCACGCCGTTTAATTATGGATAATACGCTGCAGTTTGGGTGAGAATGAAAATCAAATCTTTTTCAGATATGAAGCCGTTTTGATTATTATTTTATTCTAATTCTATCAATCAACTTACAGCTATTTATATAAATTTCTTAAGTCTAATTTCTTACACATTAATATATATGACCTAATTTAGTTTTTACTTAAGTCTAATTTCTTTACATAATACTTATGACCTAATTTAGTTTTTACTAATCTTAGAGTGTGTATGGTCAGCATTTTGCTACTTTACAATTATTACGTACTGAACATTTTTATAACGCAATTTGATACCTCGTGCCATCGGTCATTGACAGTTTTGTTTATATTATTGTGGAATATATCAAAATGCAATTTTAGGTAGCACAAACGTAACCAACACACAACAGTGGATAAGTGTGACCAGCACACTACATTAACAAATATTCGGGTGTAGTTTTAGGTTGTATTTACACAAGGTAAACACATCTTTCAAATTTTGTAGAATGTGCTTTTCAAATCAACCGACGACTATTACATCGTCTATATATACGAAAGCTTGGGATGGTATTAATTCCGAAAAGGCAAGCGACATCATTCTTTGGAATGAATTTGATGCAATTTTAATGCCATAAGGGAGTCTTTTGAATCTATAAGAGCCTTTCTCAGTTGAAAACGACGTGATGTCCTTAGATTCTTCTTCGAACTCCATTTGATGGAAGCCCGATAAAAAGTCAAGGCATGAAAAATATTTTGGTCCCCCTAACTGATCCAATATGTCATATATGCGAGGTAGAGGAAATTTATCAGCGATTAGTTTTTTATTTATACATCTATAATCAATCACAAGTCTCCCTCTCTTTTCTGTATGACCTGGTAGTGATTTTTTAGGTACTAAGAGTAATCAATATTTTGTTGCAAAACCATTCTTGTCGATAACAGCTTGACATTTCCGAGGCATCGAGGTAACAAGACTTTCATATGCACTGGTTGGAATGGCCTCCCAAGCTTTCTTTGTTTCGGCGAAGAGATCATCAAAATTGCTTATTTTTACTGAGTTTACTTTGGTTTTTACAACTATATATATATATATATATATGTTATATTATTAATAACAATATTAATAATATATATATATATATATATATATATATTATTAATAACAATATTAATATATATATTATATATATATATATATATATATTATATTATATTATATATATATATATTATATATATATATATATATATATATATATATAATATAACATATATATGTTATATTATTAATAACAATATATATATATATATATATATATATATATATATATATATATAATATAACATATATATGTTATATAACATATATATGTTATATTATTAATAACAATATATATATATATATATATATATATATATATATATATATATATATATATATATATATATATGTTATATTATTAATAACAAAATATACATATATATATGTTATCTTATTAATAACAAAGTCATGCAACATAAATATATATAAATATATATATATATATATATATATATATATGCCCTTCCAATATATATAGTAGTTGACCTAGATCTACTTTTCCAAAGCCTGAAAAAATAGCTGATAATATAGGTCAGACAACCTTGCGACTTTCTATAGAAGATTGTCTGCTCAATACCCCGGGGATATGTATTGAAACCTTTAAGAATTAAGGTAATGGTCTATTAAAAAGATTGATTTCATAATGCTCTTATGAAAAACAGAAAAACTAACAACCGATGCTAGAAAAATTGAAATCATCTAAATATACCATTAAGGGGGGTCATATAGGAATCACTCAGATGATTAGAAAAATAAGACTTCGTTATCATTGGAAGGGCATGACTAGAGACATTACTAAATATGTCAAGAAATTTTCAATCAATTAAGGGCAAAGACCCCTTTATTTTAACTCCTACTCCAACAATATCTTTTGAGATAGTTATTATAGACACTATTGGACCTTTACCACGGTCCGATTTTCAAAACGACTTGGCAAAATATTTAATTGTCATTGTAATGAAAGTCACAATGATATGGCAGGATCGCCATGTAATGAAAGTAATGTTTGTGTATTAGAATTGTCGGTTAGTTTTATGTCTGTCCTGGCTTGCTTATATTAAGGCGAGCACGCCGCTTAGTTATGGCTAATAAGCCGCAGTTTAAATGAGAATAAAAAAGATTCTTCATTAGCTAAAGAGCCGTTATGATCATCAATTTTATTCTAAATTATATCAATCAACTTACAGCTATTTATACAAATTTCTTAAGTCTAATTTCTTATATATTAATATTTATGACCTAATTTAGTTTTTTTACTTAAGTCTAATTTCTTTACATAATACTTATGACCTAATTTAAGTTTTACTTAACATAGAGTGTGCATGGTTAGCATTTTGCTACTTTACAATTATTACGTACTGAAAATTTTTATAATGCAATTTGATACCTCGTGCCATTGGTCATTGACAATTTTGTTTATATTATTGAGGAATGTATCAAAATGCATTTTTAGGTAGCACAAACGTAACCAACACACAACAGTGGATAAGTGTGACCAACACACTACACCATACCTATTGACAACAAGTCCGCCAGAAGTGTAGCGAAAGCAATCATGGAAGGATTCATTTTAATATATGGCCCAATGACTGAAATACGGTACTGTTGAAAGATCACGCAGAACATTCAATGAGTACCTAAGATCGTATATTTCAAATGACGGGTCTGATTGGGAGAACTGGTTAAATTTTTTTATATATTGTTATTATACAACGCCTTCCACAGCTCATGACTATTGCCCTTTGGACTTGTTTTTGGAAAAATTCTACAATCAACTCATGTTGATCGTTCTTCTTAAGTGGGAATGTGTAGTGTGTTTGACTAGTCGAAGTTCCCATAACCTTTGTGTGCATTCTTGTACATTCTTATTGATATTGTCCACATTGCATAAATACTGGGACATCGTGTATTATGCTGTCTCAGCATATTCCCACGAAATACATACATAGTGTGTTAGAGCTTAAGTAATTAGCATACAATTAGTTTTAAGTAATTAAGTTTAATTGTGACCCAATAATAAATAAATAAAAGTAATTAAGAATAATAAAATTGTGTTTCTTTAATACAGTGGTAGCCGTTGCTTTACCACGGATACCTCCAAAAGAATCTTTGATGCACACCCTGTCAATAGCAACAAATTTAAATTAAAGTTCATCGCATGAGCTTATAACTAGTGTAGAAACTCCAATTAACGCATTCATAAACCAATTATTCCTCAATATAGGTGAAACTTCAAAGTACCAATTCAAAATAATATTCCTCAACTATCATCGCCATACCATAACGGAACCATACTATTCTGAATAAAAGTTAATAGATATTTTACGTCGATATATTAATACTTCTGTTATAAATGGCATTTAAAACAGAAGAGAACATAATGGGAAAAATCCAACAATTATACCCTACATATTTCGTTAGATATAAAACCAGGTTTACCCAATCACAGGTGGAAGATGTAATAAGTAACCAGGAACAAGAAGATATAATATTGAGAACTCACAATAGAGCTCAAAGGAATTGTAGAGAAAATAAACTTCAAATTTTGGAAAGATTTTATTCCCACGCGATGGCAAGGAAAATAAAAACAATCGTTACGCAGTGTTTAACTTGTAAAGAAAGTAAGTATGACCGCCGGCCTAGCCAACCAGAAATAAAGGAAACACCTATTTCAACAGATCCCGGTCACATCTTACACATTGATTTATACAAAACTGATAATAAACTAGTTTTATTGCCATTGACAAATTTTATAAATATGCTCAAGCCAGCATAATCAAATCTAGACCGGTAGGGGATATTAAGGAACCACTTCGAAAAATATTATTTTCCTTTGGTGTTCCTAAAGCCATTGTCATAGACAATGAAAAGCCACTAAATTCTGCATCAATAGTATTTATAATAAAAGACCAATTGGGTATTCAAATATTTAAATCTCCACCTTATAAAAGCTCAGTTAATGGACAAATAGAAAGATTCCATTCCACACTATCAGAAATTATGAAATGTTTGAAAAGAGGAACTTCTAGTCCGATCAATTTATGAATACAATTACTCCATACAATCCACCACTGGCAAAATACCATTGGAAATAATTTTTGGTAGAACCGTTAGTACCGACCCCAAACAATACGAAGATGCAAGAAGAGACAATATTAAAAGAGTTAAGGAAATACATACAAAAAAGAGATTTACATTATCGTAACATAAAAAGAAACGAGGATATACGTGCTAGGAGACATTATGTACGTTAGAACCGACCCACGTTTAGGAACACAACTAACCTCTAGATTTAAGAAAGAGGTAGTCAAGATAAATAACAAAACAACGATCGTAACTGAATCAGATCGAATAGTTCATAAGAGTAACATAAATAATTAGACTTGCAAGTTTTTTCTTTTAAGGTAACAATGGACAAATGAAAAAGAAATAAAACTAGCTATAGAGAAATTAAGAAAAGAAAAAATACCATTTGAAAATGCTGAAGAAGCATTAGAAATATCAGATGTAAATGTACTAAGTAAGGCAATGACAATTGTTTATATGATTTAAATTCCACTAACTTCACTAGAAACCTATCGAAAAATAACTCTTAAACCTGTTATTAAGAAAGAAAATATTGTAACTAAGTTAGATTTACAAGATATACTAAAATTCAGAGATATTTACGGCATTGAAAAAAAATTTAAAGATTATAATAAAATTAAGATTTGTAAAACTAATCAAATAATAGATTTAAGAATCTTGTATTTTAAGAATTTTAAATAGTCTTAACTCTATCTGCAATACCACCAATGGACACCATATACCTCGAGTGGAGGAAGTAGAGCCAGGAGTCTTAGTTCTAAATAACTCCAATGGACGTGTTGATATTCGGATATTAGAAATTTAACAGGAACGCATCCTATTTATTTTCATAACTCTTCAATCAAAGTAAACAGAAAACCTTACAGTAATTACGAGGCTATTCCTTTACACGCTATACCAGCCATTCTCCAACCGAGTTAACATAATAAACACCACATAGACCTGCTATCATTGGAATCTTTAAAAGAACTACATTACAAAAATATCAAAAGAATTAATACCATAAAAACTTTCACTGCAACATTAGAGGCATTATCAATCAGTGCGACAGCAACCATTATTTTATAATTTTGCTATACAGGTCTTGGGAGAAAAAGCGAATGGTGATCATTACGACTCAGCCGCCAAATATCCCTCTGCCTATTGAGATAAATCCAGAACCCCAACAACCAACCCACATAAGCCTCTAGAGCATTTCTTATCCCTAATACGATTGAGGGCAATCGATTTAAGATTCATACCCTATTAAATTATAATTAAAAACCAAAATGCACTTTCTCCCACTAAGGCAAAAGTGCAGAACAATAATTCCTTTCCATAAACAACAGTCTGTTAGGACCGGCAACTTCCGACACCTGTAGCCAAATTATGTTAAATGCTAGAAATGCATTTCCAACTGAAACAGACGGAATTCCAAGAATTGGATCATGCCACTATTGGCATTGCAGCACAAACAGCCGAATTTCCGATTAACTGGATCACGCCACTGTTGGTATTGCAATCCATAATTAGTATATAAGTTAATTCAGTTTAGTTTAGTTTTTGTTTGTAAACCCGTTGCGATAACTTCGCAAATAAAAACAATAAAAATAAATAAAAAAAGAAATTAAAGATTCTTTTTTTTAAGTATTCAAATTAAGAATACATTAACTTATATAATAATATTTTATTATTAATATTAATTAAAATTAATCATAAAGAAAGGAAAATGTGATAAAGTAATACATATAAGAATACAAAAGTTGAAAAGAAAACCAGAAAGTTTATAAAATAAACTTAAAATAAATTTAAAATTTCTAGAATGAGAAGAGCAAAAAAAATTTTAAAACGAATGTAAAGTAATGAAAGTCGAAAATCGAGAAATATATGGAAAATAGATAAGTATAAAATGAAAGTCGAAAGAATGAAAATTTTTTTGATTCGAAAATTGAAAAATTAAGGGCTGTTTTCTCATTAGGCGATTATCTTTTTTCCCAACGAAAAACTGCAGATTAAAGAAATTTGATTTTCTCAATGTCTCATTTGCTTCTATTTTGTCGCAAAACTAACCAGCCCTTGTTGTACAGATAAATTCAATCAGCTGACTGCTGTTCATATTTTTATGTGGCAATACCTTGAGTTTTTGAAAAAATAAAATAGATTTAAAAAATGTTTAATAGAGGAATAAACATTAATTTGATGGAGGATGAACTCGAAGATCATGAGTTCCAAGTAAATGTTGAAAGAGTTTATCATGCCAGGCCTAATAGTTATTTTTTAAAATATTTGTTTTCTTTTTTTATTTTGTGTTATTTTTTCACTATTGGAAAACAGCTGCTTTATGTTAATAAGTTGTCACTTGAAGACAGGGTTCCCAACTTTCACAACAATTTTGAGAGGTATTGCCAAATGAAAATTATGTTTTTGTCGATATATTGAGAAAACCAAAATTGTTAACGGACAGTTTATCAGTCTAATAAATTTATGTCGACATTTAGTAATTAGCAGTTTGTCTACACATTGAGAAAACGAGCCTAAATGTGAAATTGTTTTTATGAAAAACTTATAATAAAAAATGTTTAAGAGAAAATTAAATATGACGTGTTTTTGTTTATTTTACAATTTATCTACCCATTAAAATCCTCCCGTTAATTAACGGCAAGTTGTAATATTGGCCCTAAATCAACGTTTAAACCATGTCCTTGCTTACCAAGTGATGAGTTTTCAAACTTTTTATTTTAACATTTTACGATATGGATTCGTACAAGCAGTGAAGGAATTATCAGGTTCGGTAGGTGCTCTGATGAGTGAGTTAAGGAATGCGATAACCGTATCCGTATTTTGGACACACACAACCCACGACTCCTCGGTGTATTCCTTAACGTGGTTCTACCTCGGAGGTTGTATTTAAAAGAAATAAGCATACTTTCTAATTCGGGGAAGTACACGTTTTTGAAGAAAATCCCTCCCAGTATGTGTTTTAGATACATACTGCCGAGGGTATTCTGATCGATTACGATTTAGTGCGTGGAAAACCGATTTCTAAGGTAACGCGAATAGCGCGTTAATTTAGCACAACATTTTTGACGATGATTAGCCGGCAATCAAGCTACAACTATCGCTACATTACGCGGACAAAAGGTATATCAGAACACCAGAATATCAGCTTGGACAATTGATACAGAGGAAGTATAGTTTGAAGAATTTTACATGATGGTCCTCATTGACAATTAACAAGGTTAAAACGAAAAATTATTCGAATGAGATGCGTTGATGGAAACTGATAGGAATAGGGAATTGGACGTATTTATTAGGGAATTGAACGCGAAGCTTTCTCGCATGATAATGGTACAGAAACCGAAGAGTTTGCCAGAAGCGTACAAGGCGTGCCTAGATATACAAAATTTTCACTACAGAATCACTCAAGTATGAGAATTTTTTAAGTGAAGTCGTCCGAGATTGCCGCCAAGATGGCCGAATATATTTGAAGGTAGAAACAGTCGAGTCGGGAGAAAACCATTAAATCGTCCATCGCCTGCTGAAAAAATGGGCGTCGACTCGTTCGTGTAAGCACATCAATTCAATTATGTGAATCGATCCCAGAAAATAAATTCTTTCTAGAGGAAATATGAACCTGGGGGTTACTGTGTAATTCGATTCGAAATAAAAATTATACGAATTCGAAAAAAAGGAACTTTGTAATACAATTATCGCAAATTTATTTTCGAACATACGTACATTTTTCCCCTTTTCGTATTCATGAATATCCCTGTCGAAAATGCAACTGTGTAATACGAAAACGAATGACTAAAGCGTTATATTTTTCGTATTTCATTCGAAAGACATTTTAATAATGGAAATATAAATTTTTTTTTAAAGAAAAAGAGAAGCATTGTGTATTTTGAAGTGAACCTTATTATTTTTTTACTTTTCTAAGGAATGTTCAAAAAACAAAGTAGCATATAAAAAGTAGACAATTTGAGTTAATGGTTGAGTTTATGGTAGAGCATCCCGAATTGGCTAAAGGACAAATTAACTCAACCCGAAGCAAAAAGTCAGTCAAGGCATTTGTGGGAAAAATTAACGCAGACACTGAATTCTGCGTGTTTTCCTACACGCGATACAAATGGATGGCAAAAAGTGTGGGCAGACTATAAAAACCATAAAGGCCAAGTGCAAGCGCAACAAAATCGGTTTTTCAGGAACCTAGTAATTATTGCGCACTTACCCCGCTAGAGCAGCAAGTTTGTGATCTCCTTGCTATTAGTGTATCCATCCATGGTATGAGTGCAAGAAAAGAATTCGGCACACCAACAAGTACTGGCCCATTAACAAGCCATATTTTGAAATAATGGATGAGTCAAGTTTACTCTCCCCAAAACACAATGTTGAAAAGAAAAATGTAAATGCTTCCCATAGGCCCAGGCGAAATAAAAATTTAATCAATAAAGACCGTTTGTTAAAAAAACAGGTTGAAAATCAAATAGCTTTCCAAGAAAAATCACTGAAAGTTTTGAATGCAATATGCGAGAACCACCAAAATAATAACAAATATATCGAAGAAATCAGACAGGACATAGGTAACATAAAAAGATATTCAAAGCGAAAATGTGATATTGACGAACGCAAACTAAAGCTTGCAAAAGAGAAGTTTGAATTTAAAAAGAAAATAGAATTGGAAAAAAGTAAGAGGAAAATGGCTCAACTTAAATTAAAACATACAATTTTTGACTTGGAATATTCAAAAAAATAAATATGAAAATAAGCTTCTTTTTAATTGTTATAATTATCTATTTTTAATTAATCTATTTTTATCAACAATATATGTATGTATGTGTGTATTAATATGTTTTGTTTTACATCTGATTTTTATTTTGAATTGAATTTCCCTTACAACATGAATATAAAATTTACTTTTTTCAACTTATCCTAATGAATTCATTACTTTTTTTTCAAATAATATACCTCTAAATATAAATGTATATATGTACGTAAGTATGTACATATATCCTGTTTTTATTGATTTCTTTGCATATTGTTTCTTATTGTATTTCTAATATTTTTAGCTAAATTGGAATAGTTAAGATTGTCTTCATTATTATTTATGTTGCATGGTTGAGAGCTTTCATTTTCATTATCCCTTTCAATAGTTGGAGTTTCTACTTTAAAATCCAAACATATATTATGCAATGCGCAACATACATTAAGAACTTGAATAGCTTTTCCAGGTGTACAATGTTATTCTCTTGCTGAGAATAAACAATGAAATCTTCCTTTTAAAACTCCGAAAGTTCTTTCAATGATTGATCTCCCTTTTGAATGTTGGTCGTTAAATACCTACTCGGCTGAATTTTCGGAAACATTTCTGGAAGGGCTTAAAATCCAAGGCTCAAGAGGATATCCTGAATCGCCGAATGAAATGTTCGTGTTGTTTAATTTTAGACCACAAAAATTCAAAACTTAAATCTTACCAAATATTCTTGTAACTTTATCACCATTTTGATACTTTTCTATTTAAAATTGCCTTTCATTGCTTAGACTTCAAATATGGGAATCATGATTTGCGCCACCAAAATGTCTATCGACAGCCCTTATGTATATACATTTGATGATCACAAATCTAAAATAATTTACTCATCATTAGCTCCAATGAAAACCAATTTAAAAATATGTATATTTAATATTTATACATATAAAAAATAATATAATAATAATATATGTATGTACATTACAACTTACAACCATTGTGTTAATGTTGTGCATTAATTTTCTTCCTAAATACAGATGTTCATCAATTGATGGTTTCATAATGTGTATGTGGGTACCATCAGCAGCACCTATAACGCCTGGTATTCCACACTTATTATGAAAATATAATTTTGCATCTCGTTTTTTTTTTCGTCTGTCATTTCAAATATTATGTGTTTCGGGCAGAGAATACCTTCTATTGCTTGACACACCTCGACAATACAACATGAAATTGGCTGTTGTGATATTCCTAAGAAACGATCTTGGCCAATTTGACGTTGGTATCCACCTTGGCCTAAAAATATTAGTGTAGCAGCTAATTTCAGCAAATATGAAATCGCTGTGGACCTTTGAGGAGCACTTACGTTGTCGTTAATGGAATTAAAGGCATACAGAAACGTATCCGTGCTGAGTCTAAAATTTTTAATAAAGCTAAAAATAGACATAGATATAAATAATAATTATAAATTCTTGGAATATTTGCGTATTACGTACTTACTTTTTTATTAAGAGATAATGTGTTGGAATAATCTCTTGTCAATTTCCTTTGCACTCTTTCCGGTAGATAATCGTCATTGTCATCCATCCAGAGAAAACCACAATCCATTTTATGGTACACTTCACTTTTATATTTTAACGTTTTTAAAACAAAATTTCAATTTTAAATTTGTCACTTATAAACTGCCATCAAATTTTTCTTAGTTGTTTTGACATTTAAGTTCAAGTACGAATTAATACTTCGCTGCAAGTAATTCGAAAGCGTTAGATAGTTCCATTTCGTATCCATTCCGTTCCATTTTCGTATCGAATATGCCATTCGAAAGATTTCAATTTTCGAATCGAATTACACAGTAACCCCCTGTTAATTTCCGGCCTAAGCATCAGCGAATGTTTACCATCGGACCTAGAAATAACGACTACGAATCTAGGGGAAGAGATGATGATGAAATATATACCGCTAGATATTCGGAAAAAATATAAATTTTATGGACCGAGCGTATCCAGCGTACCTTACAGAGAATATTTTTTATTTTGTAGTGTAGTGTATTATTATTATTATTCAATAATACCTACTTAAATTTATGAAAGCCTGAAATTGTAGTGTGTTGGTCACACTTATCCGCTGTTGTGTGTTGGTCACGTTTGTGCTATTTAAAAATGCATTTGATACATTCCTCAATAATATAAACAAAAATTATCAATAACCTACAAATTATGACGGCACAAGGAATCAAATTGAATTTGAATTGAATTGAAATTTTCAGCATATAATTCAAATTAGCAAAATGTTGACCACTCACTCTAAGGTGAGTAAAACTAAATAAGGTCATATGTAAAGAAATTAGACTTAAGAAATTAATATAAATAGTTGTAAATTGATTGATAAAAACAAAACAAAAATAATGATCAAACCGGCTTCTTAGCCATACTCAAGCGGCGTGATCGCCTTAATAATAAGCAAAACCAGACTGACATAAAATGGACCGATAAACTAAAATACAAACTTGTTACAAATATTACATAGGGCGATTCGGCCCTCTCGGTCCTGTTACTGATTAAATTTTTTTGCCCCGTTAACGCGCCCTATAGATCCTGCCCTGCTATTTTATCAAACACAAATCAAAAGTGAGCGGACAAAAAGATAAAACATCCTGATAACGATCCTGTTTTGTTGTTCATTTGATCCTGCCCATTCGGTACAGATGAGTTCTTAGTCCGGTGATCCTTATTCTGCCAGTTGGAAAGATATTCATGACTTCTCCAGCTGAGGACGTACCCTCGAAGGAAGACATTGACGACATTTTCAGGAAGTACGAAGAATACATTCCAAAAGCTGAAAAAGTAGACGACTATCCAAGATCAGGAGGCCCAAGACCTATAACAATAGAAGAATATAGGAAATGACAAAATAAGCCAACAGTTGCGTCACCAAAAGAAAAATTAAAGCAACGTAAACCAAGAGGTGGACGAAAAGTAAAGTTGATGCAAAAGGCTACGGATATACACAGAATACTATCGATAACTACAGACAACGCGATAAGGAAGAATTTAGAATCGATTTTGGCAACACTAATATCAAAATTAAACAGAAAAACGCAATGATTGCTCGCGTGTGATACTTTGTAAATTTGATAAATCAGCATTATCAATACTACCAACAAGGACCTTGTCATTGATAACGTTAAAATAATAACAGAAAATCTTAATGACTATAAAATGCAATCCAAAATCTGACAAAGCGAAGATGAGAAAATTTTCTGTAAATTTTCCAGAATTTATTGGCAATGAATTACATAAACTGCGTTCAGAATTCATTGACATCTTTGCTTTGGAGTCAGAAAAAATAAGCGCCAATAATTTTTACAAACAACGGTTGAGACTTAAAGACAATCAACTAGTTTATATAAAAAACTATAGAATACCACATTGACATAAAGAAGAAGTGAATAAACAGGTAACAAAATTAATAAACGATGATATTGTAGAACCCTCAACCTCTGAATATAACTCTTTGTACCTAAAAAATCATTACCAGGTCATACAGAAAAGAGATGGAGACTTGTGATTGATTACAGAGGTATAAATAAAAAACTAATCGCTGACAAATTTCCTCTACCTCCCATAGATGATATATTGGATCAGTTAGGGAGAGCAAAATATTTTTCATGGCTTGACTTAATATCGGTCTTCCATCAAATAGAGCTCGAAGAAGAATCTAAAGACATCACGTCTTTTTCAACTGACAAAGGCAAAGAATGATGTCGCTTGCATTTTCGGGATTAACACCATCTCAAGCTTTCGCGTATCGAAACGATTTAATAGTCGTCGGTTGCTCTGAAAGACACATGCTACAAAATTTGAAAGATGTGTTTACCGTCTGTAGACAACACAACACGAGTAAGTGTTAATTTTTCCGTCATGAAGTGACATTGTTAGGACACAAATGTACAGATAAAAGTATATTACCTGATGACAGCAAATTTTCTGTAATTGAAAATTATCCTACACCAAGAAATGGAGACGAAGTTAAACGCTTCATTGCATTCTGCAATTATTATAGAAGATTTATTTCTAATTTTAATGAATCATCACGTCACATTACTAGAATATCTAGAAAAAACACACCTTTTGAATGGACTCAGGAATGCGAAAACGCTTTTCAATATTTGAAAAAACAACTCCTGAGCCCACAAATACTACAATATCCGGATTTTACTAAAGAGTTCTAAATAACCACGGACGCTAGCAAAAAGGCGTGTGGAGCCGTATTAAGCCAGGAAAAACAGACTATTCGATTACCAATTGCTTATGCGTCCAGAGCTTTCACAAATGGTGAAGGTAATAAATCCACAATTGACCAAGAACTCACTGCCTTACATTGGGCAATACAACACTTCAGACCATATATATACGGAAAAAAATTCTTAATTAGAAGTGACCATAGGCCACTCACCTACTTGTGTTCGCTTAAGAATCCGTCATCTAAACTAACACGTATGAGGTTAGATCTAGATGAATATGATTTCGACGTTGAATTCATTAGGGGTAGGTATAATCGCGCGGGATAATGTCGCGTATAAATTTCAACAGCATTAAGAATACAGAATTGCAAACAATACTGAAGGTAGCAACGAGACTTCAGGCTAGAAAGAAACAAACTGTACAGATAAAATAGCACAGCCTAGTCCATCGGTTGAAATAAGAGTATATGAAGGGATTAATGCCCTAGAACACTGGAAAATGCCATGGTTGCATTTATCGAAGGATAAATTAATTATCCTAAAAGGAAAGAATAACTTTCCCAATTTATGTTGCATGACTTTGTTATTAATGGAATAGTTGATCCAGATCTACTTTTTTCCAAAGCTTGAAAAAGTAGCTAATAACATGGGTCTGACAACCTTTCGACTTTCTATAGATGATTGTCTGCTCAATACCCAGGGGATAAGTATTACAACCTTTAAGAATAAGGGTAAAGGTCTACTAAAAAGATTGACCATAGTACTCTTACCAAAAATAGAAAACGTAACAACCGATGCTAGAAAAATTGAAATCATCCAAAAATGTCATGATGATCCTATTAACGGAGGTCATATACGAATCACTCGCATGATTAGAAAAATAAGACCTCGTTATTATTGGAAAGGCATGACTAAGGACATTAGTAACTATGTCAAGAAATGCAAAGCATGCCAAATAAATAAACCTGCATTTAAGGGCAGAGAACCTATTATTTTCATTAGCGATATTTTTTATCGCTATTGAACGATTCTGCAAATTGGAGGAGATTGAAATCACACAACAACAATTGTCACCTTATGATGGACAATGTGAAGCACGCTTCAATAAACTCACCACACGTGACAAAGACGGAAGATTCGTCGCACGACTTCTGTGCTGAAACATCTACCCTAGGAGACTCACACAGCATCGCGTTCAACCGATTTCTCTTCTTGGAACACAGAAAGATTTCTCATTGAAATCAAAATGTAAAAAATTTATGAAGAAATATTAAACTTTAGGGCATATGACCAAAATCGCTATAGAGAAGGTAGAAGGTAGTAAATACTTTATTCCTCATCACTGCGTACTACGATCTGAAAGCAGTGATATTCGACGCTTTATCGAAAACATCATCTGGAAAGTTATTGAATGATATTTTGCACATCGGGCCATCACTTCAGAGTGACCTGTTTACTAGTTTGCTGCGATTTCGATACTACCGATATAGAAAATATGAATCCATCCTAAAGACAGGCAATATCAGATAATCCAGTTGCGAAAGAATGTCACTGAACCAATAAGCTATTTCAAATTGAACACCGTCACATATGGAACCAGACCAGTGCCATACCTGGCAAAAAGATGTTTGAAGGAAATAAGCCATGACAACAAGGTACATTATCCCATAGCAGCAAGCTTTTTGGAAAAGAATTTTTATGTTGATGATGGGCTAAGTGGAACCGACAACTTAACCATAGCTCACAAGTCATGGCAGGATACGGATTTAAATTATGAAAATGGTGAGCTAACTATACTCAACTACTCAGTAACATCCCCGAAACCGATCAAGAAGCCAGCCTCGACTTCTTTACAGATAAGACCGACATCCAACAAATAAAGATTGTAACTAAAAGAATTTAGCACGCATTTTTGATCCGTTTGGTGTCTTATCACCTGTGGTCGTCAGGGCTAAAATGTTTGTTCAGGAGTTATAGACCTTGAACCTCTCTTGGGACGAAGCTGTTCCTTCAGAATTCGATTCTAGCTGGCGAAATTTTCGAAGTAATCTTAAAGAACATGAAATCTAGTTCAAACGCATATTTTCAAAGGTGAGATTTTCAACAACACCCAACTTCATGTCTTTACAGATGCATCAGAGAAGGCAGGAGCTACCTTAGCTGCAAGAGTTAAACAAGGTTTGGACGGACTCAAAAATCGTGTTAACATGGATAAACTCCAGGTCTTTATCTTTTCGTACATTTCTGGCAAATCGAATAGATTCAATTTAAGATAATACGATACAATGGAGGCATGTAAGTTCCATAGATAATCCAGCGAACATCATATCTAGAGGATTAGAACCCCAACAATTAGAACAAGCACCGCAATGGATGTATGATCCGTTTTTCCTTCATGGAAAGGAAAAACACTGGCCTCCAACTTTTTGCCAAGCTTCTAACGCAATAATTTGTGAAATGAAACAGAATCCTAAAAGTTTGCTAGTGGAAACCGAAATTAGTTTAAAATGCTTCAACGAATTATGGGATATGTTTTAAGATTAATAGAAAGTGCTGAAACTATCAAGGCAGATCGACAAAACCGGCCAACTCTTACACCTTTCGAGCTTCACGATGCGCTGCCCATCATTGTTCGAGCTACACAGCAGTCAGACTTCGAGGAAGATATTCAACAATTGCAAAGATAAAAGGAAATCAAAGCAACAAGTCAAATTAAAAGCCTAGCACCATTTTTGGAAAAAAATAATATCTTAAGAATCGGAGGGAAATTAGAAGCATCTACGTTGAGCTTTGACGCAAAACACCCAATGCTCTTGCCGTATAACGACATAATTAGCAGACTAATATTAGAGTCAATACACAAGGAAAACAAACATTGTGGTTCTATAGCACTCCTTGCAATCATGAGACAACGCTTTTTGCTCAACACTTAGCACGAGATGTGTATACTGCGCAAAATCAAAACCAAAACTTCTTCAGCAAATAATGGGAAATTTATTTGAAAAGGGTAACTCCAGCAAGGAGTGGATTATTGTGGCCCAATATGGTTTAACTTTAAAACTAGAGGAGAGCGACCCCAAAAGGCGTATATTGCGGTCTTTTGTTACTTTTCTACGAAGGCAGTTCATTTAGAACTAGTAATAACGGACCTTGCAACCAATGCCTTCAGTGGGGCATTTAAAAGGTTTATAAGTCATAGAGGTCACTGTCAGAATCTTTATTGCGACAACGCAACAAACTTTATGGGAGCTCGCAATCAACTAGCAGAATTGTCAACCACCAGCTTAAGAAAAATTTCAACGAGAATGCGCGGATAGAAACATTAATTTCCATTTCATTTCTCCACGTTCCCCGCACTTCGGTGGACTTTGGGAAGCCGCAGTCCAGTCCGTCAAAAAGCTTCTAGTTAAAGAAATAGAACACGCATCCTTGACCTATAAGGAAATGGAAACCGTAATTATAGATGTTGAAGCGACCCTCAAATCCGATCCGAAACTATGCAGACCCAAGACCAACCTTCCATTACTCCACTACAAAATCATCAACAAACTTTATCAAACATGCAGGTTATTTTTAATTTTCTAAGAATTCCTGATGTTATACACTCCCCGAAATATTTATAAGACCAAAATAAAAATATGTTTTATTTTAAATGAAAACAATAAATTATATTTGTTTACACTAATTCGCAACCATGTGTATAAGGCACATAAAAAATAGTAGTAGTTTAAATTTTTGCAAGCTTGACTTTATGTTGGGCCGTTTTTTGCAACTGTTCGGTGCGAAATAAATATAAGACCGGTGTGCAATTTTGTTGTTCAAAAATATTACAAGTTGATTTTTGTAAAAAACTTGTAAGTAAATTGATAGTAAGTCTTCTTTTTTTAATAATTACAATCATACATATTCATAAAACAAACTTTCTAACATATATATTTAAAGTTCCATTAAACAATGCCACGAGGAAAGCAGTTGGACTTAAAAGAGAGGTACGATATTATAAATTATAGAAGTATGGGAATGACAACACGGCAAATTGCTGGTCGTTTAAAAAGAAGTAAAACAGTAGTGATAAATTTTCTAAATAATATAGAAAACTATGGAAAGAAGAAGAGAACTGGAAGGACGCCCACGCTATCTGAACAAGATATTCGCAATATAAAGCGATTAGCAGCAAACAGCTCGATATCTCCATCACAAATAATACGTTTGTTGGATCTTAACATAACAGTAAGACGAATACTTCAAATTCTACATTCAGATCCGCACTTAAAATACTGCAAAACAGCCTCTAAACCTAGCTTAAATAAAAGTCATAAAAGATGCAGACTGCAGATTGCAGAAAAATACCAATATTGGGAAGAAGAATGGGCTTCAGTTATTTTTTCTGATGAAACAAAATTCAATTCAGATGGTCCAGACGGTTCCCAAAAATATTGGATGGATACACGTAAAAAAAATCAATGAATGTCGCGAAATTTCGGTGGAGGAAGCGTAATGGTTTGGGCAATAATTGGATATTTCAGCAGGATAACGCCCCAATCCATAAATCAAAAGCAACAAAATCGTTTCTGTCGTCCAGAAACATACCAGTTTTGGATTAGCCGGCATGTAGTCCAGATCTAAATCCGATAGAAAATTTATGGGCAATACTATCGGACCAAATTTTCAAAAATAACACCCAGTATAACGGTGTAAAATCATTAAAAAGTGCCATCATAAGAGAATGGAGTAGAATTGATCAAAATTGCATTAAAAATTTAGTAAATTCTATGCCCCGTCGACTTCAGGAAGTAGTTGTCTTTTATAGTTGTTATTTTAGTTTTAGGTGAATATTATTTAATTTTGGTCTTATAATTTTTTCGTTTAAAAATTAAAATCATTTTATGTTATCCTTTTATTAAATAAAGAAAAAAATATTTTTTTTTACATAAAAAGATTTATTTCATTGTTAGTTATATTTAACCAAAAATGGTACGAATTAGTCTAAAAGATTTTAAGGTTTTCGAGAAACAAATTTGGTCTTATAAATATTTCGGGCAGTGTATTTGATGGGAATTCTCGTCTTTTATACAATTTTATCACCAATGTATAAGAAGTTTTACTATTTTTAAAAGAACAGACACCATACCGACAAATATTACGTAGGGCAATTAGGAACAAAATTGGAATGAAAATAAAAACAATCTAATATCCACTTTTTCAGGTGAAAGAACCGAAATAACCTTAATCAGAGACCTCCATAACATTACTCGAAAAATTTCAAGCGGAAATAATTGATATTCAGGCAACACTTTTAAATAATATTTTAATTAACGAAAAAGATCAAAAAGTCATCAACGTTAAAAGAGATTTGTTTTCGGAAATGTGTTTAAATGCATTTTTAAACGGGCTAAAGCATCCTTTTGGGTGCAACAATTCGTGCGCGGTGTTCACTTCGTTCCACTGTAGATGTAGTTTGGATAATTCGATTGTGATTTGGCGTTTCCAGGTGTGTGATGGTCGTCCGATGCGCCTGCTTCCCTGGGGGTTCCAATCAATGGCTTTCCTTGTGATGTCATGTAATGGCTTGCGAAGAGTGTGCCCAAGCCATCCCCACTTGCGTCTTCTAATTTCCATCTCTATTGGTTGTTGGTTTGTATCTGACCAGAGTTGGGCGTTGGATATTATGGAGGGCCAGTAACCTCGCATGATTCTATACAGGCATTTGTTCACAAATACTTGAATAGACTGGGAATCTCGGGGTGCCATATTCCACGTTTCGCAACCGTAAAGCAATGTGGATTTGACGCTGGAGTTGAAAATTTTAATTTTGGTGCCTATCGATATATTAGATGATTTCCAAACGGGGTTAAGTTGGGCAAAAGCTTTGCGTGCCTAATTAATGCGGCTGGCGATATCTGCTGTTGAACCGCCGGCTTTATCGATTATACTGCCTAGATAGCAGAAGGACTCCACTTCATCAATTTCCTTGCCGAATATTAGGTATTTCCCCGTTGCATTAGCATTCATTCTGAGTGATTTAGTTTTGCGTATACTCATCTTTAATCCATAATATTGTATACAAGAGCAAAATATTACTTTAGTTAGGCAAGAGAAAAACTATATAAAATGAAATCTTCTTCTACAGAACTAACACCAAACTATAAAAACAATTTTCAAACCCCAAGAATAAATTTCAGAGACCGTACTACAGCCAATTCCAGTCAGAACAAGGACAAAATTATAGGCGTCAATATAACCATAACTACAACAATAATTTTGCAAATAACAGTCGAAGCATTAGAAATTCTATAATGCCTTTAAAAACAAAGGTTACTGATTTTAGGCAAAATGCACCATAGTCTAGCTAATACACAGTTATAGGTAGACAAAATCTTCAGTCTCAAATAAACACTATCCCATATTTCCAAACATGAACAACATAGATGACACCGGAAATTATCAGATTTCAGCCTCAAAAATCTTACGGGATATGTAGGTTAAAACAAACATGGGACCAAATTACCATTCACATATATTGATATCATCTCCATTTGGTCCCCCATTCCACGATTCCTTTTAGATTCTGGAGCATCATCATCTCTTATTAAATGGAATTTGTACCATTAGAGAATCAAATAAACTGTCAACCTGTGACTGTAACTACTATTTCTAACAAATACACCCTGAATACAAAAACGAATCTACCCATATTCATGGAATTTTGTGAAGAAGGCCATTTAGAATTTATAATTTTTAAATTTCATAACTATTTCGATGGACTTTTAAGAATAGATGCACTACAAAAGCTTAAAGCAAATATCGATGTCCAAAATAATATCTTGACTACTCCAAAGAGCACAATTCCTCTACAAATGACAATAACCTCACATAAGTACTTAGTACCTGCTAACTCTAAAATCATTCTAAAACTTCCTATAGATTTAGTAAAAGGTGAAATCTTTGCTGCTCAATCAATATTTCAACAATTGGCAAAGTAACATAGAAATAGCCAACAAATAGAACAGTCTCTGAAAGCAGAACCTTATAACTCCCCTATTTACGTAGAAATCAATTGTATTAACCCAGAATTTTCAGCAAATTATAAGGAAGAAGCTACAAAACTTCCTTTAAGGACAGATCATTTAAACATAGAAGAAAAGAAACTTCTCCTTAAACTATGCAGACGGTTTAACTCAGTATTCTGTAATAATAATCAGAACCTCACGTTTACGAATCAAATAAAACACACTATACAAACAATAGAGACAATCCCAATCTATACAAAATATTACCGATACCCATATATTCCATAAGGAAGAAGTTAGAATACAAAAATGTTGGAACAAGGCATAATTAGGCCATCCTATTCACCTTGGAGCTCTCCCGTATGGGTAGTCCCAAAAAAACAAGACGCCAGCGGTAGACAAAAATGGCGCCTTGTCATTGACTACCGAAAACTAAACAAAAAAAACTATTTCAGATAGATACCCTCTAAAGAGTATTTCAGATATGTATACTAGATAAATTTTGCAAATGTATGTACTTTTCAATACTGGACCTTGCCAGCGGTTTTCACCAAATTGAAATGGATCCAAAAGATATCCACAACAACCGTATTCACAGTAGAGGGTGGTCATTATGATTACATAAGGATACCAAAGAGTTATGGATAACGTCTTAAAAGATCCGGTAGGTAAAAACTGCTGATGCATGCAAACAAGGTAAAGTTTCTGATTGTGGTCAACGTGGCGACCACCAGGACGATCTTTGTCTTGCTGTATTCAAGTTGACACGCAGCCTCATCGTGGCCCCCATGGATGGCATTCTAGCACCCGCTAGATGTTAACTAATGCGTGCAGCGAATGTCCAATCCCCTGGACGTTAAATTTGGGTTGTGCGTAGGGCTTGGAACCCACCACGTAAAAACAAATACCCAATGAAAACCAAGACAGAATCCTATGAAAAGATCCCCTCAAAAGTTGACGACAACGGCAAACGTATAAAGGACTATGATTTACGTATTGGCACATGGAACGTCCGCACCCTTTACAGGGTAGGCGCTTCCGCCCAGCTGGCGGATGCCCTCATTAAATGTAGGACTGACATCACTGACATTCAGGAAATGCGATGGACAGGACAATAATGCAAAAGGCTTGCATCTTGCGATGTATACTACAGCTACCATGAAAACAAGCACGAATTTGGATGCGGATTTGTGGTTAATAAGCGACTTCGTCACCTTGTCTCTGGGTTCACACCTGTGAACGAAAGAATAGCCACAATCCGCATCAAGGCAAAATTTTACAACATCAGCCTAATATGTGCTCACGCCCCGACGGAAGAAAAGGACGATGTGGTTAAGGATGCATCCTATGCTAAACTCGAGGACGTATACGATAAGTGCCCGGCCCATGACGCCGAAATCGTCCTCGGGGATTTTAATGCAAAGGTCGGGCGGGAAGGTATCTTTGGCCCACTGTCGAGCAGTTCAGCCTCCACGCAAACACTACCCCCAATGGTATGAGGCTGATCGATTTCGCCGCGGCGCGTAACATGGTAGTATGTAGCACTAAGTTTCAACATCTCGACATTCACAAGGCCACATGGATGTCTCCTGATCGCTCAATATCTAACCAGATCGATCATATTGTGATAGACGGAAGGCACGTATCCAGTGTACTAGATGTGCGCACATTCAGAGGTCCAAACATCGACTCGGACCACTACCTTGTCGCACCAAGTTTCGATTGCGCATTAGCGCTTCGAGGTCTGCGCACTCTAGTACATTGCGAAAGCTGGATGTTAAGAAGCTGCGATCACAAAGGACAGCTGAGGCGTTCTCCGCTCAACTCTCGGATAAGCTCCGTCGTTCCCCATCTAATCTCAACGACATTGGCGGACTGTGGGCCAACATCTCCCACTACTGCGGAAACAGTCCTTGGTTTCGAACGCCCACCCCAACGAAATCAATGGTACGATGAGGAGTGTCGCGAGGCAACTGCAGCGAAAAACGCCGCATACAAGAAAACGTTGCAGTCAGCCGCTACGCGAGCCATTGTCGAGAACTATAGAGAGAAGAGAAGGGATGAGAGACGCCTTTTCAGACGCAAGAAGAGGGAGCAGGAAAGGCGTGAGTGTGAGGAATTCGAGATGTATAGATGTAGGAATGACGCTCGAAAATTCTATCAAAAGGTTAAGCGTCTAACCGAGGGTTATAAACCCGGAGCGTCTTCCTGCAAGGACGAAAATGGAAACTTAGTAACAGATCAGCAGGGAGTACTGAGGTTATGAAGGAAACACTTCTCTACTCTGCTACATGGCGATGACGACACCAATACCGCCTTTAGAGATGATGTTCCGAACCCGATCGATGATGAGGGCGTGGAGTTTCCGCCGCCCAGCCATGAAGAGGTCAAAGTCGCGGTTACGCGCCTTAAAAACAATAAAGCAGCAGGTCCTGATGGCCTCCCCGCTGAATTGTTTAAGACCGGATGTAATGAGTTGGTAGGGCGCATGCACCAGCTTATTTACATAATATGGCTAGAGGAAAGTATGCCCAACGATTGGAACCTCAGTGTCCTCTGTCCTGTCCTGAAAAAGGGAGACCCTACTATATGCGCCAACTATAGGGGTATAAGCCTTCTCCCTATCGCATATAAGGTTCTTACAGGCGTATTGTGTTAACGACTGAAGCCACTCGTCAAAACACTGATTGGATCTTATCAGTGCGGCTTCAGACCTGCCAAGTCCACCATCGACGAGATCTTCACACTACGCCAAATCTTGGAAAAGACACACGAGAAACAAGCCGACACACATATTTTTGTCGACTATAAGGTTGCCTTTGATAGCCCCATAAGGGATCGTGTTTTTGCCGCAATGTCTGAGCTCGGTATACCTGCGAAGCTGATAAGGCTATGCAGAATGACGTTGAGCAATTCCTATAGATCCGTCAAGGTAGGAATGGACCTCTCCGAGCCTTTTGATACCGTGCGAGGTTTCAGATAAGGCGACCCCTTATCATGCGACCTCTTCAACTTCGTCATGGAGAGTGTTCTGCGAAAGGCAGGAGTGCATCGCAGTAGCACTATTTTTTAAAAAAGTGTCCAGTTGCTTGCGTACGCTGACGACATTGACATCATAGGGCGTACGAAGCGAGATGTTACTGCTGCCTTTAGTGCTATTGAACGCGAGTCTACCAAGATGGGTTTGGCAGTAAATGAGGGCAAAACAAAGTATATGTTATCGACGAGTCGAGACGCGCGGCTTATTGATTCTCAGATTACGGCCGATAACTATACTTTTGATACGGTCAAGGAATTCATCTATCTTGGCTCCGCCGTTACCACCAGAAATGATGTCAGTCTGGAGATCAAGCGCAGGATCACTCTTGCCAACAGGTGCTACTATGGTCTCAATAGGCAATTGAGTAGCAGAGACATCTCTCGTACGACAAAACTAACACTCTACAAGACACTCATCCTACCCGTGCTTCTTTATGGCGCAGAGGCATGAACCCTATTAAGTACAGATGTAGCGGCCTTGAGAGTGTTCGAGAGAAAAGTACTGCGCAAGATCTTCGGTCCAGTGCGAGTTGGCGATGATTTCCGTGTCCGATACAACAGTGAGCTGTATGAGCTCCTCAACGACATAGACGTTGTACAGCGTATTAATATCCAGCGGCTGCGCTGGCTCGGCCATGTCGTTCGAATGGAGGAGGATGCGCCGGCGAGATGGGTATTTGAAACGGGAAGCTGCGGAGGTCGGAAGAGGACGACCTTGCATCCGTTGGAAGGCCCAAATCGAGGAAGCCCTATCATCGATTGGTGTGACCAACTGGCGTAGGCGCGCACGATGCAGAGGCGCCTGGAAGGATGTGTTGCGGCAGGCCGAAATCCGATAAACGGGTTGTTATGACCAATTAAGTAAATAAGTAAGTAGATAAAAACTGCTTAGCTTTCCTCGATGACATCATTATATTCTCTACGTCTTTGGACTAAAAATGGATAATTTTAAAATACAATTGGATAAGTCGGAATTTTAAGGAAGGAAATTGCATTCCTGGGACATAATGTCGCAACGGAAGGCATTAAACCAAATCCCGCAAAATTAGAGGTAATTAAAATTTTTCTAATCCCAAAAAGGAAATCAAATCCTTTTTATGGACTTCGCGAAAATGGTTTAACCCCTGACTAAGTGGTTGAAAAAAGAAAGCAAAATGGACTTGAATTAAAAGTACGTTGAGGCCTTCGAGACATGTAAAATATATTATCCAATGACCCGATTCTACAATACCCTGACTTTACCAAACCATTTGTCCTTACAACAGATGCTAGTGGATTTGCTATAGGCGCTATACTATCACAAGCACCAATCGGCAGTGATAGGCCGATATGGTACTCTAGTAGTACATTGTGCGATTCCAAAGTGAATTACTCGACAATTGAGAAGGAATTGCTAGCAATAATATAGGCCACTAAATATTTTCGTCCATACCTATACGGCCGAAAATTTAAAATCGTAAACGACCATCGCCCATGAGCATGTGTTCAGACCTTCACAATGAATTTCTTTCGTATGTGCGTATGTACGTTTGTATAAATCTACAAACATACTTGCATACCTATGCCTGCACGCATGGGGCTTAGCTTCGGGCTACCATGAGGGTCAGTAGGTGGCGGATAACTGAACGGCCTATCCCAGGTAGGCTAGCTGCGAATAACCAATAAGTAGTTCCCGACCAAGAGCGGCAGATACGGAGGCGTACTACAAAAAGGTACAAGTGGCCGAAGACGTTATCTACGACATGGCGAATCGATGCCGCCATTAACTAGGCATCATCCCACAGTGGGTTCCCTCAAGAGATGGGAAAATAGGAGAGTAACGACTCCGTGTTTCCCTCAGTTCTACCGAAGCGGCGAACTACGACGCCCTTGATTGGGGCATTAGAACCGAGCCCGGTTCTAGGCTGAAGATGGCAGTATTCCGGTACTTTAGTAGGCGATGTGATAGCGGGCTGAAATGGCTGTCGGGCTAATGCTGTCATTGCCCCCGCCCCGTTAAAATGATGGCAAGTCTGTCGGTACGTTCCTGATTTATCACCGTTAAGTTGGTGTTGTAGGTCCAGATGTGAATCCCTGGTTTACGTCGACCTGGCTCTGAACACGTATTCCCATGAGGTTATGTGTCAACCCTCGCGTGGCCTCCCTGCTTGTGCATAGATAACCACGGGGTCTTTTTTGTGACGACTACAACGATGGATTAGGATAGCGGCCGGGAGTTGGGGCCCAAATGAAATGATTAGTAACAAAAATAAATCTACAAATAAGACGACGAATGATATGAATACCTTGGAGCTGAACGCTTTCGGGCAGAGCTTAAGGATTCTGAGATCTCCTGTGCGGAATGGGGAAATGAACCCGTTCGGTCAGAGTACGAGGACTCCGAGATCCCCATTGAATGGAGAATCTTCCGGATTGGCGGCATCGGAGTCGGAACTAACGCGAAGCAACCCGACGGCATCGACCAGCGGGGTTTTTGGTCAATTCGGAGATTAAATTAGGAGCTTAGTTGATATGATAGAGGATGGAAAGAGGAGATCAATCCACCAACCAATGAGAGATGTAATTGACTCTATTAAGACCCTATACGACCTGTACGCAGGTGAGGGGGCAGTCAATCAATGAGAAGGGTTGCAGCAGTTCTGCAACACAAACTTCACCCTGGATGAGAAATAATGAGGGGAAGAGGAGACAGGAGGAAACTGTTGAGACTCCCGAAGCAAAGAGGAGAACTCCACATCCTGCACCAAAAGCTTTGGCTAAGAGGACTTCTGAGACGACCCTGGGTCGGCAGGTAAATGCTCAGGAATCAACTGGAGAACCAGGGTGGCAAAAAGTCACTAAAAGGAAAAAGAAGGAGAAGAAACCTCAGGAGAGGAAAACAAAGCCTGATGCAATAATGATATCAACGAGGGATGACACATCGTATGCTGACATTTTGAGGAGGGTTAAAACGGACCCTAAGCTTTCAAATTAGGTGAAAACGTTACGAAAATTCTTAGTACCGTCAAAGGGGAGCTATTACTTCAGCTCGGCAAGAACGGCGAGCGAACGGAGGACTTCAGAGGGGCCATTGTAGAGCTCCTAGGGGAATGCGCGACTGTCCGCACTCTAAAGGAGAGGAGGACAGTTGAGATAAAGGACATTGATGAGATCACGGAGAAGGAAGATGTATATAACGCAATACAGAACATTCCAGGTCTTGAGGGCTTCACTCTAGCCGACATAGTTGGTCTCAGGAGGGCACATGGTGGGACGCAAACGGCCACAGTCAGCGTTAATGCAGACGCTGCAGCTATTCTTCTGAAGGAAGGTAGAATTAGGATCGGCTGGGTCATATGCAGGATTCGCGAAAGGAACATTCCGACGAAATGCTTCCGATGCTTGCAGTTTGGACATATAGCCCGCCTGTGCGAAAGTAAAATTGACCGCTCGGGAACATGCCGTAAGTGTGGACAGGACGGTCATATTGCTGGGAATTGCGAACGGGAACCACTCTGCATGTTTTGCAAAGTGGACAACCCTAGGTTGGCCAAACATATCGCGGGGAGCAGGAAGTGTCCGCAGTTTCAAAGCGCTCTTAAATCACGATCTAGGAGATGAGGTTAATACAAATTAATCTGAACCATTGCGAAGCAGCTCAGGACCTACTGATCCAAAGGGTAAAGGAGGAAAATATCGATGTCGCAATCATAAGCGAACCTTATAGGGTACCGAGGAATAGTACTTGGATCACGGACGGATCTAGTACTGCGGCTATATCGGCTTGTGGTTCAATACCCTTCCAGCAAACCTATGCGGGGGGCATTGGTTTTGTTATGACCAGGATAAAGGGAGTTTTCGTCTACAGCTGTTACGCCCACCCCCCGAGGTGGTTAATGGATGAGTTCCAACATGTGCTGGAGAGGCTGGCATCACACCCGTTATTAATTGCTATTATTGGAGGAGATTTTAACGCTTGGGCGATCGAATGGGGTAGTAGATATACTAACGTCAGGGGTCGCTGCCTCTTGGAAACATTCGCTTCCCTTCCTGTGGCGCTGATGAATGACGGAAGAGGAAGCACATTTAAGAGAGTTGGATCGAGCTCGATAATAGATTTGTCGTTTGTGAGCGATGTCCTTGTTTCGCGGACCGCATGGAGGCTAACTGAGGACTTCACGAATAATGACCATCAGGCAATCGTGATGACGGTTACTGGGCGCAACACGAGAGGAAACGGATTGCCGAAGTTTACGGGACCGAAATGGAAGGACTCCCTTTCATTTTGGCAACACTAATATCAAAATTAAACAGAAAAACGCAATGATTGCTCGCGTGTGATACTTTGTAAATTTGATAAATCAGCATTATCAATACTACCAACAAGGACCTTGTCATTGATAACGTTAAAATAATAACAGAAAATCTTAATGACTATAAAATGCAATCCAAAATCTGACAAAGCGAAGATGAGAAAATTTTCTGTAAATTTTCCAGAATTTATTGGCAATGAATTACATAAACTGCGTTCAGAATTCATTGACATCTTTGCTTTGGAGTCAGAAAAAATAAGCGCCAATAATTTTTACAAACAACGGTTGAGACTTAAAGACAATCAACTAGTTTATATAAAAAACTATAGAATACCACATTGACATAAAGAAGAAGTGAATAAACAGGTAACAAAATTAATAAACGATGATATTGTAGAACCCTCAACCTCTGAATATAACTCTTCGTACCTAAAAAATCATTACCAGGTCATACAGAAAAGAGATGGAGACTTGTGATTGATTACAGAGGTATAAATAAAAAACTAATCGCTGACAAATTTCCTCTACCTCCCATAGATGATATATTGGATCAGTTAGGGAGAGCAAAATATTTTTCATGGCTTGACTTAATATCGGTCTTCCATCAAATAGAGCTCGAAGAAGAATCTAAAGACATCACGTCTTTTTCAACTGACAAAGGCAAAGAATGATGTCGCTTGCATTTTCGGGATTAACACCATCTCAAGCTTTCGCGTATCGAAACGATTTAATAGTCGTCGGTTGCTCTGAAAGACACATGCTACAAAATTTGAAAGATGTGTTTACCGTCTGTAGACAACACAACACGAGTAAGTGTTAATTTTTCCGTCATGAAGTGACATTGTTAGGACACAAATGTACAGATAAAAGTATATTACCTGATGACAGCAAATTTTCTGTAATTGAAAATTATCCTACACCAAGAAATGGAGACGAAGCTAAACGCTTCATTGCATTCTGCAATTATTATAGAAGATTTATTTCTAATTTTAATGAATCATCACGTCACATTACTAGAATATCTAGAAAAAACACACCTTTTGAATGGACTCAGGAATGCGAAAACGCTTTTCAATATTTGAAAAAACAACTCCTGAGCCCACAAATACTACAATATCCGGATTTTACTAAAGAGTTCTAAATAACCACGGACGCTAGCAAAAAGGCGTGTGGAGCCGTATTAAGCCAGGAAAAACAGACTATTCGATTACCAATTGCTTATGCGTCCAGAGCTTTCACAAATGGTGAAGGTAATAAATCCACAATTGACCAAGAACTCACTGCCTTACATTGGGCAATACAACACTTCAGACCATATATATACGGAAAAAAATTCTTAATTAGAAGTGACCATAGGCCACTCACCTACTTGTGTTCGCTTAAGAATCCGTCATCTAAACTAACACGTATGAGGTTAGATCTAGATGAATATGATTTCGACGTTGAATTCATTAGGGGTAGGTATAATCGCGCGGGATAATGTCGCGTATAAATTTCAACAGCATTAAGAATACAGAATTGCAAACAATACTGAAGGTAGCAACGAGACTTCAGGCTAGAAAGAAACAAACTGTACAGATAAAATAGCACAGCCTAGTCCATCGGTTGAAATAAGAGTATATGAAGGGATTAATGCCCTAGAACACTGGAAAATGCCATGGTTGCATTTATCGAAGGATAAATTAATTATCCTAAAAGGAAAGAATAACTTTCCCAATTTATGTTGCATGACTTTGTTATTAATGGAATAGTTGATCCAGATCTACTTTTTTCCAAAGCTTGAAAAAGTAGCTAATAACATGGGTCTGACAACCTTGCGACTTTCTATAGATGATTGTCTGCTCAATACCCAGGGGATAAGTATTACAACCTTTAAGAATAAGGGTAAAGGTCTACTAAAAAGATTGACCATAGTACTCTTACCAAAAATAGAAAACGTAACAACCGATGCTAGAAAAATTGAAATCATCCAAAAATGTCATGATGATCCTATTAACGGAGGTCATATACGAATCACTCGCATGATTAGAAAAATAAGACCTCGTTATTATTGGAAAGGCATGACTAAGGACATTAGTAACTATGTCAAGAAATGCAAAGCATGCCAAATAAATAAACCTGCATTTAAGGGCAGAGAACCCTTTATTTTAACTCCTACTCCAATAAAGCCTTTTGAGATAGTTATTATAGACACTATTGGACCTTTATCATGGTCCGATTCTCAAAACGAATACGCGGTGACAGTAATATGCGATTTAACAAGATATTTAATTGCCATACCTATTGACAACAAGTCCGCCAGAAATGTAGCGAAGGCAATCATGGAAGGATTCATTTTAATCTATGGTCCAATGACCAAAATAGTCACGGACATGGGTACGGAAGATATAAATTAAGTACTACAAGGGCTATGCATACTCATAAAAGTGGAGAAGGTAAACTCTACTCGACTCAAGAACTTTTCAGCGCGTTTAGAAGCATTTGTATTGCCGTAAATAATTGCTCCTCAACCTGCTCGACTTCTTCATATTGATAAGTGGTCAATTCCCAGCAATGTGAGTTTGTCTGACCCAACTTTCAACCGTTCAGATAAAATCGATATTTTATTAGGGGCGGAATATTACCATCAATTGCTCGCTATTGGGCAAATTAAATTGGCTGACAACCTTCCAGTGCTGCAAAATACCACCTTAGGCTGGATAGTATCAAGTAAGGTATCTGGTCAACAATTATCAGTTGCAACATGCGGGGTCTTGACTGAAGATGATAAAATGGATATCGCTATTGAACGATTCTGCAAATTGGAGGAGATTGAAATCACACAACAACAATTGTCACCTTATGATGGACAATGTGAAGCACGCTTCAATAAACTCACCACACGTGAGAAGAAGATTCGTCGCACGACTTCTGTGCTGAAACATCTACCCTAGGAGACTCACACAGCATCGCGTTCAACCGATTTCTCTTCTTGGAACACAGAAAGATTTCTCATTGAAATCAAAATGTAAAAAATTTGTGAAGAAATATTAAACTTTAGGGCATATGACCAAAATCGCTATAGAGAAGGTAGAAGGTAGTAAATACTTTATTCCTCATCACTGCGTACTACGATCTGAAAGCAGTGATATTCGACGCTTTATCGAAAACATCATCTGGAAAGTTATTGAATGATATTTTGCACATCGGGCCATCACTTCAAAGTGACCTGTTTACTAGTTTGCTGCGATTTCGATACTACCGATATAGAAAATATGAATCCATCCTAAAGACAGGCAATATCAGATAATCCAGTTGCGAAAGAATGTCACTGAACCAATAAGCTATTTCAAATTGAACACCGTCACATATGGAACCAGACCAGTGCCATACCTGGCAATAAGATGTTTGAAGGAAATAAGCCATGACAACAAGGTACATTATCCCATAGCAGCAAGCTTTTTGGAAAAGAATTTTTATGTTGATGATGGGCTAAGTGGAACCGACAACTTAACCATAGCTCACAAGTCATGGCAGGATACGGATTTAAATTATGAAAATGGTGAGCTAACTATACTCAACTACTCAGTAACATCCCCGAAACCGATCAAGAAGCCAGCCTCGACTTCTTTACAGATAAGACCGACATCCAACAAATAAAGATTGTAACTAAAAGAATTTAGCACGCATTTTTGATCCGTTTGGTGTCTTATCACCTGTGGTCGTCAGGGCTAAAATGTTTGTTCAGGAGTTATAGACCTTGAACCTCTCTTGGGACGAAGCTGTTCCTTCAGAATTCGATTCTAGCTGGCGAAATTTTCGAAGTAATCTTAAAGAACATGAAATCTAGTTCAAACGCATATTTTCAAAGGTGAGATTTTCAACAACACCCAACTTCATGTCTTTACAGATGCATCAGAGAAGGCAGGAGCTACCTTAGCTGCAAGAGTTAAACAAGGTTTGGACGGACTCAAAAATCGTGTTAACATGGATAAACTCCAGGTCTTTATCTTTTCGTACATTTCTGGCAAATCGAATAGCTTCAATTTAAGATAATACGATACAATGGAGGCATGTAAGTTCCATAGATAATCCAGCGAACATCATATCTAGAGGATTAGAACCCCAACAATTAGAACAAGCACCGCAATGGATGTATGATCCGTTTTTCCTTCATGGAAAGGAAAAACACTGGCCTCCAACTTTTTGCCAAGCTTCTAACGCAATAATTTGTGAAATGAAACAGAATCCTAAAAGTTTGCTAGTGGAAACCGAAATTAGTTTAAAATGCTTCAACGAATTATGGGATATGTTTTAAGATTAATAGAAAGTGCTGAAACTATCAAGGCAGATCGACAAAACCGGCCAACTCTTACACCTTTCGAGCTTCACGATGCGCTGCCCATCATTGTTCGAGCTACACAGCAGTCAGACTTCGAGGAAGATATTCAACAATTGCAAAGATAAAAGGAAATCAAAGCAACAAGTCAAATTAAAAGCCTAGCACCATTTTTGGAAAAAAATAATATCTTAAGAATCGGAGGGAAATTAGAAGCATCTACGTTGAGCTTTGACGCAAAACACCCAATGCTCTTGCCGTATAACGACATAATTAGCAGACTAATATTAGAGTCAATACACAAGGAAAACAAACATTGTGGTTCTATAGCACTCCTTGCAATCATGAGACAACGCTTTTTGCTCAACACTTAGCACGAGATGTGTATACTGCGCAAAATCAAAACCAAAACTTCTTCAGCAAATAATGGGAAATTTATTTGAAAAGGGTAACTCCAGCAAGGAGTGGATTATTGTGGCCCAATATGGTTTAACTTTAAAACTAGAGGAGAGCGACCCCAAAAGGCGTATATTGCGGTCTTTTGTTACTTTTCTACGAAGGCAGTTCATTTAGAACTAGTAATAACGGACCTTGCAACCAATGCCTTCAGTGGGGCATTTAAAAGGTTTATAAGTCATAGAGGTCACTGTCAGAATCTTTATTGCGACAACGCAACAAACTTTATGGGAGCTCGCAATCAACTAGCAGAATTGTCAACCACCAGCTTAAGAAAAATTTCAACGAGAATGCGCGGATAGAAACATTAATTCCCATTTCATTTCTCCACGTTCCCCGCACTTCGGTGGACTTTGGGAAGCCGCAGTCCAGTCCGTCAAAAAGCTTCTAGTTAAAGAAATAGAACACGCATCCTTGACCTATAAGGAAATGGAAACCGTAATTATAGATGTTGAAGCGACCCTCAAATCCGATCCGAAACTATGCAGACCCAAGACCAACCTTCCATTACTCCACTACAAAATCATCAACAAACTTTATCAAACATGCAGGTTATTTTTAATTTTCTAAGAATTCCTGATGTTATACACTCCCCGAAATATTTATAAGACCAAAATAAAAATATGTTTTATTTTAAATGAAAACAATAAATTATATTTGTTTACACTAATTCGCAACCATGTGTATAAGGCACATAAAAAATAGTAGTAGTTTAAATTTTTGCAAGCTTGACTTTATGTTGGGCCGTTTTTTGCAACTGTTCGGTGCGAAATAAATATAAGACCGGTGTGCAATTTTGTTGTTCAAAAATATTACAAGTTGATTTTTGTAAAAAACTTGTAAGTAAATTGATAGTAAGTCTTCTTTTTTTAATAATTACAATCATACATATTCATAAAACAAACTTTCTAACATATATATTTAAAGTTCCATTAAACAATGCCACGAGGAAAGCAGTTGGACTTAAAAGAGAGGTACGATATTATAAATTATAGAAGTATGGGAATGACAACACGGCAAATTGCTGGTCGTTTAAAAAGAAGTAAAACAGTAGTGATAAATTTTCTAAATAATATAGAAAACTATGGAAAGAAGAAGAGAACTGGAAGGACGCCCACGCTATCTGAACAAGATATTCGCAATATAAAGCGATTAGCAGCAAACAGCTCGATATCTCCATCACAAATAATACGTTTGTTGGATCTTAACATAACAGTAAGACGAATACTTCAAATTCTACATTCAGATCCGCACTTAAAATACTGCAAAACAGCCTCTAAACCTAGCTTAAATAAAAGTCATAAAAGATGCAGACTGCAGATTGCAGAAAAATACCAATATTGGGAAGAAGAATGGGCTTCAGTTATTTTTTCTGATGAAACAAAATTCAATTCAGATGGTCCAGACGGTTCCCAAAAATATTGGATGGATACACGTAAAAAAAATCAATGAATGTCGCGAAATTTCGGTGGAGGAAGCGTAATGGTTTGGGCAATAATTGGATATTTCAGCAGGATAACGCCCCAATCCATAAATCAAAAGCAACAAAATCGTTTCTGTCGTCCAGAAACATACCAGTTTTGGATTAGCCGGCATGTAGTCCAGATCTAAATCCGATAGAAAATTTATGGGCAATACTATCGGACCAAATTTTCAAAAATAACACCCAGTATAACGGTGTAAAATCATTAAAAAGTGCCATCATAAGAGAATGGAGTAGAATTGATCAAAATTGCATTAAAAATTTAGTAAATTCTATGCCCCGTCGACTTCAGGAAGTAGTTGTCTTTTATAGTTGTTATTTTAGTTTTAGGTGAATATTATTTAATTTTGGTCTTATAATTTTTTCGTTTAAAAATTAAAATCATTTTATGTTATCCTTTTATTAAATAAAGAAAAAAATATTTTTTTTTACATAAAAAGATTTATTTCATTGTTAGTTATATTTAACCAAAAATGGTACGAATTAGTCTAAAAGATTTTAAGGTTTTCGAGAAACAAATTTGGTCTTATAAATATTTCGGGCAGTGTATTTGATGGGAATTCTCGTCTTTTATACAATTTTATCACCAATGTACAAGAAGTTTTACTATTTTTAAAAGAACAGACACCATACCGACAAATATTACGTAGGGCAATTAGGAACAAAATTGGAATGAAAATAAAAACAATCTAATATCCACTTTTTCAGGTGAAAGAACCGAAATAACCTTAATCAGAGACCTCCATAACATTACTCGAAAAATTTCAAGCGGAAATAATTGATATTCAGGCAACACTTTTAAATAATATTTTAATTAACGAAAAAGATCAAAAAGTCATCAACGTTAAAAGAGATTTGTTTTCGGAAATGTGTTTAAATGCATTTTTAAACGGGCTAAAGCATCCTTTTGGGTGCAACAATTCGTGCGCGGTGTTCACTTCGTTCCACTGTAGATGTAGTTTGGATAATTCGATTGTGATTTGGCGTTTCCAGGTGTGTGATGGTCGTCCGATGCGCCTGCTTCCCTGGGGGTTCCAATCAATGGCTTTCCTTGTGATGTCATGTAATGGCTTGCGAAGAGTGTGCCCAAGCCATCCCCACTTGCGTCTTCTAATTTCCATCTCTATTGGTTGTTGGTTTGTATCTGACCAGAGTTGGGCGTTGGATATTATGGAGGGCCAGTAACCTCGCATGATTCTACACAGGCATTTGTTCACAAATACTTGAATAGACTGGGAATCTCGGGGTGCCATATTCCACGTTTCGCAACCGTAAAGCAATGTGGATTTGACGCTGGAGTTGAAAATTTTAATTTTGGTGCCTATCGATATATTAGATGATTTCCAAACGGGGTTAAGTTGGGCAAAAGCTTTGCGTGCCTAATTAATGCGGCTGGCGATATCTGCTGTTGAACCGCCGGCTTTATCGATTATACTGCCTAGATAGCAGAAGGACTCCACTTCATCAATTTCCTTGCCGAATATTAGGTATTTCCCCGTTGCATTAGCATTCATTCTGAGTGATTTAGTTTTGTGTATACTCATCTTTAATCCATAATATTGTATACAAGAGCAAAATATTACTTTAGTTAGGCAAGAGAAAAACTATATAAAATGAAATCTTCTTCTACAGAACTAACACCAAACTATAAAAACAATTTTCAAACCCCAAGAATAAATTTCAGAGACCGTACTACAGCCAATTCCAGTCAGAACAAGGACAAAATTATAGGCGTCAATATAACCATAACTACAACAATAATTTTGCAAATAACAGTCGAAGCATTAGAAATTCTATAATGCCTTTAAAAACAAAGGTTACTGATTTTAGGCAAAATGCACCATAGTCTAGCTAATACACAGTTATAGGTAGACAAAATCTTCAGTCTCAAATAAACACTATCCCATATTTCCAAACATGAACAACATAGATGACACCGGAAATTATCAGATTTCAGCCTCAAAAATCTTACGGGATATGTAGGTTAAAACAAACATGGGACCAAATTACCATTCACATATATTGATATCATCTCCATTTGGTCCCCCATTACGATTCCTTTTAGATTCTGGAGCATCATCATCTCTTATTAAATGGAATTTGTACCATTAGAGAATCAAATAAACTGTCAACCTGTGACTGTAACTACTATTTCTAACAAATACACCCTGAATACAAAAACGAATCTACCCATATTCATGGAATTTTGTGAAGAAGGCCATTTAGAATTTATAATTTTTAAATTTCATAACTATTTCGATGGACTTTTAAGAATAGATGCACTACAAAAGCTTAAAGCAAATATCGATGTCCAAAATAATATCTTGACTACTCCAAAGAGCACAATTCCTCTACAAATGACAATAACCTCACATAAGTACTTAGTACCTGCTAACTCTAAAATCATTCTAAAACTTCCTATAGATTTAGTAAAAGGTGAAATCTTTGCTGCTCAATCAATATTTCAACAATTGGCAAAGTAACATAGAAATAGCCAACAAATAGAACAGTCTCTGAAAGCAGAACCTTATAACTCCCCTATTTACGTAGAAATCAATTGTATTAACCCAGAATTTTCAGCAAATTATAAGGAAGAAGCTACAAAACTTCCTTTAAGGACAGATCATTTAAACATAGAAGAAAAGAAACTTCTCCTTAAACTATGCAGACGGTTTAACTCAGTATTCTGTAATAATAATCAGAACCTCACGTTTACGAATCAAATAAAACACACTATACAAACAATAGAGACAATCCCAATCTATACAAAATATTACCGATACCCATATATTCCATAAGGAAGAAGTTAGAAACCAGAATACAAAAATGTTGGAACAAGGCATAATTAGGCCATCCTATTCACCTTGGAGCTCTCCCGTATGGGTAGTCCCAAAAAAACAAGACGCCAGCGGTAGACAAAAATGGCGCCTTGTCATTGACTACCGAAAACTAAACAAAAAAAACTATTTCAGATAGATACCCTCTAAAGAGTATTTCAGATATGTATACTAGATAAATTTTGCAAATGTATGTACTTTTCAATACTGGACCTTGCCAGCGGTTTTCACCAAATTGAAATGGATCCAAAAGATATCCACAACAACCGTATTCACAGTAGAGGGTGGTCATTATGATTACATAAGGATACCAAAGAGTTGTGGATATCGTCTTAAAAGATCCGGTAGGTAAAAACTGCTGATGCATGCAAACAAGGTAAAGTTTCTGATTGTGGTCAACGTGGCGACCACCAGGACGATCTTTGTCTTGCTGTATTCAAGTTGACACGCAGCCTCATCGTGGCCCCCATGGATGGCATTCTAGCACCCGCTAGATGTTAACTAATGCGTGCAGCGAATGTCCAATCCCCTGGACGTTAAATTTGGGTTGTGCGTAGGGCTTGGAACCCACCACGTAAAAACAAATACCCAATGAAAACCAAGACAGAATCCTATGAAAAGATCCCCTCAAAAGTTGACGACAACGGCAAACGTATAAAGGACTATGATTTACGTATTGGCACATGGAACGTCCGCACCCTTTACAGGGTAGGCGCTTCCGCCCAGCTGGCGGATGCCCTCATTAAATGTAGGACTGACATCACTGACATTCAGGAAATGCGATGGACAGGACAATAATGCAAAAGGCTTGCATCTTGCGATGTATACTACAGCTACCATGAAAACAAGCACGAATTTGGATGCGGATTTGTGGTTAATAAGCGACTTCGTCACCTTGTCTCTGGGTTCACACCTGTGAACGAAAGAATAGCCACAATCCGCATCAAGGCAAAATTTTACAACATCAGCCTAATATGTGCTCACGCCCCGACGGAAGAAAAGGACGATGTGGTTAAGGATGCATCCTATGCTAAACTCGAGGACGTATACGATAAGTGCCCGGCCCATGACGCCGAAATCGTCCTCGGGGATTTTAATGCAAAGGTCGGGCGGGAAGGTATCTTTGGCCCACTGTCGAGCAGTTCAGCCTCCACGCAAACACTACCCCCAATGGTATGAGGCTGATCGATTTCGCCGCGGCGCGTAACATGGTAGTATGTAGCACTAAGTTTCAACATCTCGACATTCACAAGGCCACATGGATGTCTCCTGATCGCTCAATATCTAACCAGATCGATCATATTGTGATAGACGGAAGGCACGTATCCAGTGTACTAGATGTGCGCACATTCAGAGGTCCAAACATCGACTCGGACCACTACCTTGTCGCACCAAGTTTCGATTGCGCATTAGCGCTTCGAGGTCTGCGCACTCTAGTACATTGCGAAAGCTGGATGTTAAGAAGCTGCGATCACAAAGGACAGCTGAGGCGTTCTCCGCTCAACTCTCGGATAAGCTCCGTCGTTCCCCATCTAATCTCAACGACATTGGCGGACTGTGGGCCAACATCTCCCACTACTGCGGAAACAGTCCTTGGTTTCGAACGCCCACCCCAACGAAATCAATGGTACGATGAGGAGTGTCGCGAGGCAACTGCAGCGAAAAACGCCGCATACAAGAAAACGTTGCAGTCAGCCGCTACGCGAGCCATTGTCGAGAACTATAGAGAGAAGAGAAGGGATGAGAGACGCCTTTTCAGACGCAAGAAGAGGGAGCAGGAAAGGCGTGAGTGTGAGGAATTCGAGATGTATAGATGTAGGAATGACGCTCGAAAATTCTATCAAAAGGTTAAGCGTCTAACCGAGGGTTATAAACCCGGAGCGTCTTCCTGCAAGGACGAAAATGGAAACTTAGTAACAGATCAGCAGGGAGTACTGAGGTTATGAAGGAAACACTTCTCTACTCTGCTACATGGCGATGACGACACCAATACCGCCTTTAGAGATGATGTTCCGAACCCGATCGATGATGAGGGCGTGGAATTTCCGCCGCCCAGCCATGAAGAGGTCAAAGTCGCGGTTACGCGCCTTAAAAACAATAAAGCAGCAGGTCCTGATGGCCTCCCCGCTGAATTGTTTAAGACCGGATGTAATGAGTTGGTAGGGCGCATGCACCAGCTTATTTACATAATATGGCTAGAGGAAAGTATGCCCAACGATTGGAACCTCAGTGTCCTCTGTCCTGTCCTGAAAAAGGGAGACCCTACTATATGCGCCAACTATAGGGGTATAAGCCTTCTCCCTATCGCATATAAGGTTCTTACAGGCGTATTGTGTTAACGACTGAAGCCACTCGTCAAAACACTGATTGGATCTTATCAGTGCGGCTTCAGACCTGCCAAGTCCACCATCGACGAGATCTTCACACTACGCCAAATCTTGGAAAAGACACACGAGAAACAAGCCGACACACATATTTTTGTCGACTATAAGGTTGCCTTTGATAGCCCCATAAGGGATCGTGTTTTTGCCGCAATGTCTGAGCTCGGTATACCTGCGAAGCTGATAAGGCTATGCAGAATGACGTTGAGCAATTCCTATAGATCCGTCAAGGTAGGAATGGACCTCTCCGAGCCTTTTGATACCGTGCGAGGTTTCAGATAAGGCGACCCCTTATCATGCGACCTCTTCAACTTCGTCATGGAGAGTGTTCTGCGAAAGGCAGGAGTGCATCGCAGTAGCACTATTTTTTAAAAAAGTGTCCAGTTGCTTGCGTACGCTGACGACATTGACATCATAGGGCGTACGAAGCGAGATGTTACTGCTGCCTTTAGTGCTATTGAACGCGAGTCTACCAAGATGGGTTTGGCAGTAAATGAGGGCAAAACAAAGTATATGTTATCGACGAGTCGAGACGCGCGGCGTATTGATTCTCAGATTACGGCCGATAACTATACTTTTGATACGGTCAAGGAATTCATCTATCTTGGCTCCGCCGTTACCACCAGAAATGATGTCAGTCTGGAGATCAAGCGCAGGATCACTCTTGCCAACAGGTGCTACTATGGTCTCAATAGGCAATTGAGTAGCAGAGACATCTCTCGTACGACAAAACTAACACTCTACAAGACACTCATCCTACCCGTGCTTCTTTATGGCGCAGAGGCATGAACCCTATTAAGTACAGATGTAGCGGCCTTGAGAGTGTTCGAGAGAAAAGTACTGCGCAAGATCTTCGGTCCAGTGCGAGTTGGCGATGATTTCCGTGTCCGATACAACAGTGAGCTGTATGAGCTCCTCAACGACATAGACGTTGTACAGCGTATTAATATCCAGCGGCTGCGCTGGCTCGGCCATGTCGTTCGAATGGAGGAGGATGCGCCGGCGAGATGGGTATTTGAAACGGGAAGCTGCGGAGGTCGGAAGAGGACGACCTTGCATCCGTTGGAAGGCCCAAATCGAGGAAGCCCTATCATCGATTGGTGTGACCAACTGGCGTAGGCGCGCACGATGCAGAGGCGCCTGGAAGGATGTGTTGCGGCAGGCCGAAATCCGATAAACGGGTTGTTATGACCAATTAAGTAAATAAGTAAGTAGATAAAAACTGCTTAGCTTTCCTCGATGACATCATTATATTCTCTACGTCTTTGGACTAAAAATGGATAATTTTAAAATACAATTGGATAAGTCGGAATTTTAAGGAAGGAAATTGCATTCCTGGGACATAATGTCGCAACGGAAGGCATTAAACCAAATCCCGCAAAATTAGAGGTAATTAAAATTTTTCTAATCCCAAAAAGGAAATCAAATCCTTTTTATGGACTTCGCGAAAATGGTTTAACCCCTGACTAAGTGGTTGAAAAAAGAAAGCAAAATGGACTTGAATTAAAAGTACGTTGAGGCCTTCGAGACATGTAAAATATATTATCCAATGACCCGATTCTACAATACCCTGACTTTACCAAACCATTTGTCCTTACAACAGATGCTAGTGGATTTGCTATAGGCGCTATACTATCACAAGCACCAATCGGCAGTGATAGGCCGATATGGTACTCTAGTAGTACATTGTGCGATTCCAAAGTGAATTACTCGACAATTGAGAAGGAATTGCTAGCAATAATATAGGCCACTAAATATTTTCGTCCATACCTATACGGCCGAAAATTTAAAATCGTAAACGACCATCGCCCATGAGCATGTGTTCAGACCTTCACAATGAATTTCTTTCGTATGTGCGAAAACAAACATACTTGCATACCTATGCCTGCACGCATGGGGCTTAGCTTCGGGCTACCATGAGGGTCAGTAGGTGGCGGATAACTGAACGGCCTATCCCAGGTAGGCTAGCTGCGAATAACCAATAAGTAGTTCCCGACCAAGAGCGGCAGATACGGAGGCGTACTACAAAAAGGTACAAGTGGCCGAAGACGTTATCTACGACATGGCGAATCGATGCCGCCATTAACTAGGCATCATCCCACAGTGGGTTCCCTCAAGAGATGGGAAAATAGGAGAGTAACGACTCCGTGTTTCCCTCAGTTCTACCGAAGCGGCGAACTACGACGCCCTTGATTGGGGCATTAGAACCGAGCCCGGTTCTAGGCTGAAGATGGCAGTATTCCGGTACTTTAGTAGGCGATGTGATAGCGGGCTGAAATGGCTGTCGGGCTAATGCTGTCATTGCCCCCGCCCCGTTAAAATGATGGCAAGTCTGTCGGTACGTTCCTGATTTATCACCGTTAAGTTGGTGTTGTAGGTCCAGATGTGAATCCCTGGTTTACGTCGACCTGGCTCTGAACACGTATTCCCATGAGGTTATGTGTCAACCCTCGCGTGGCCTCCCTGCTTGTGCATAGATAACCACGGGGTCTTTTTTGTGACGACTACAACGATGGATTAGGATAGCGGCCGGGAGTTGGGGCCCAAATGAAATGATTAGTAACAAAAATAAATCTACAAATAAGACGACGAATGATATGAATACCTTGGAGCTGAACGCTTTCGGGCAGAGCTTAAGGATTCTGAGATCTCCTGTGCGGAATGGGGAAATGAACCCGTTCGGTCAGAGTACGAGGACTCCGAGATCCCCATTGAATGGAGAATCTTCCGGATTGGCGGCATCGGAGTCGGAACTAACGCGAAGCAACCCGACGGCATCGACCAGCGGGGTTTTTGGTCAATTCGGAGATTAAATTAGGAGCTTAGTTGATATGATAGAGGATGGAAAGAGGAGATCAATCCACCAACCAATGAGAGATGTAATTGACTCTATTAAGACCCTATACGACCTGTACGCAGGTGAGGGGGCAGTCAATCAATGAGAAGGGTTGCAGCAGTTCTGCAACACAAACTTCACCCTGGATGAGAAATAATGAGGGGAAGAGGAGACAGGAGGAAACTGTTGAGACTCCCGAAGCAAAGAGGAGAACTCCACATCCTGCACCAAAAGCTTTGGCTAAGAGGACTTCTGAGACGACCCTGGGTCGGCAGGTAAATGCTCAGGAATCAACTGGAGAACCAGGGTGGCAAAAAGTCACTAAAAGGAAAAAGAAGGAGAAGAAACCTCAGGAGAGGAAAACAAAGCCTGATGCAATAATGATATCAACGAGGGATGACACATCGTATGCTGACATTTTGAGGAGGGTTAAAACGGACCCTAAGCTTTCAAATTAGGTGAAAACGTTACGAAAATTCTTAGTACCGTCAAAGGGGAGCTATTACTTCAGCTCGGCAAGAACGGCGAGCGAACGGAGGACTTCAGAGGGGCCATTGTAGAGCTCCTAGGGGAATGCGCGACTGTCCGCACTCTAAAGGAGAGGAGGACAGTTGAGATAAAGGACATTGATGAGATCACGGAGAAGGAAGATGTATATAACGCAATACAGAACATTCCAGGTCTTGAGGGCTTCACTCTAGCCGACATAGTTGGTCTCAGGAGGGCACATGGTGGGACGCAAACGGCCACAGTCAGCGTTAATGCAGACGCTGCAGCTATTCTTCTGAAGGAAGGTAGAATTAGGATCGGCTGGGTCATATGCAGGATTCGCGAAAGGAACATTCCGACGAAATGCTTCCGATGCTTGCAGTTTGGACATATAGCCCGCCTGTGCGAAAGTAAAGTTGACCGCTCGGGAACATGCCGTAAGTGTGGACAGGACGGTCATATTGCTGGGAATTGCGAACGGGAACCACTCTGCATGTTTTGCAAAGTGGACAACCCTAGGTTGGCCAAACATATCGCGGGGAGCAGGAAGTGTCCGCAGTTTCAAAGCGCTCTTAAATCACGATCTAGGAGATGAGGTTAATACAAATTAATCTGAACCATTGCGAAGCAGCTCAGGACCTACTGATCCAAAGGGTAAAGGAGGAAAATATCGATGTCGCAATCATAAGCGAACCTTATAGGGTACCGAGGAATAGTACTTGGATCACGGACGGATCTAGTACTGCGGCTATATCGGCTTGTGGTTCAATACCCTTCCAGCAAACCTATGCGCGGGACATTGGTTTTGTTATGACCAGGATAAAGGGAGTTTTCGTCTACAGCTGTTACGCCCACCCCCCGAGGTGGTTAATGGATGAGTTCCAACATGTGCTGGAGAGGCTGGCATCACACCCGTTATTAATTGCTATTATTGGAGGAGATTTTAACGCTTGGGCGATCGAATGGGGTAGTAGATATACTAACGTCAGGGGTCGCTGCCTCTTGGAAACATTCGCTTCCCTTCCTGTGGCGCTGATGAATGACGGAAGAGGAAGCACATTTAAGAGAGTTGGATCGAGCTCGATAATAGATTTGTCGTTTGTGAGCGATGTCCTTGTTTCGCGGACCGCATGGAGGCTAACTGAGGACTTCACGAATAATGACCATCAGGCAATCGTGATGACGGTTACTGGGCGCAACACGAGAGGAAACGGATTGCCGAAGTTTACGGGACCGAAATGGAAGGACTCCCGCTTTGACGAGGAGATGTATAGATTGATGTTGTCGTCTTTTCATACGACTGGCAGCACGGTCGAAGAATTAGTGAGTGGCGTATACCAAATGCTCAACACTGCATGTGATGCTGCTATGCCTAGGAGAACTGTGTGTAGGGGACGTTCCCCCTGCTACTGGTGGAATGACGAAATTCGAAGACTGCGGTCGGCATGCTTTGGGGCGAGAAGACGGGCCCAGCACACGAGAGGAAGACCGACATGGGAAGTCGAACGGGCTTCATATGAGGATCTAAGGCGTCAACTTAGAAGAGCCATTAAAAGGAACAAGAAACTATCCTTTCAGCGGATATGCAAGGAAGCTGACATCAATCCTTTTGGGACGGCGTACAGAGTCGTCTGCAAGAGAATCGGTGCTCGAGAACAGCCTAAACTAAGTTGTCCAGTTTTGCTACGGGAGATCATTTTTACATCATTCCCACGTGGCCAGCCCTACATTTTTATAAGTAGGGAGCCGGAGGCCATTCATACCATACCCGATGTAACAGGAGAGGAGGTACTCGCAGCATGCACTGGAATAGGAGATAGGAATCCCGAATAGGGCACTTAAGGCGGCTATCCGGCTCAGACCGGATACGTTCGCCAAGATGTTCCACAACTGCTTCGTCGAGGGTATTTTTCCACGTAGGTGGAAGAGGCAGAAATTGGTTCTCATTCCAAAACCTGGTAAACCGCCAGGGGAAGCATCGTAGTATCGGCCCATCTGCCTACTTGACACGATGGGAAAAATACTGGAGAGGATAATATACAATCGACTACTAACATGTGCCGAGGCAGGAGGAGCTCTCTCGGACCTGCAATACGGATTTAGGAAAGGACGGTCCACTATTGACGCGATAAGGAGGGTGGTCGACATTGCAAGAGATGCAATAGAGGGCGAAAGATGGAGATTTGGCACCAAGGAGTCCTGCGTGATTGTCACACTTGACGTTAAAAACGCGTTCAACTCGGCGAATTGGGGGCGTATTATGAGAGCCCTCTTTAACATGACTACGCCGCCATACTTAATGGAGATTCTGAATAATTACTTTCAGTACAGGAAGCTAATATACCAAACGGATGAACGAGATCAGGAATCCGTAGTGACGTCGGGAGTCCCGCAGGGCTCCGTACTTGGGCCACTACTATGTAACATTATGTACGATGGAGTACTTCGATTGCGATTGCCAAACGGGACTACAATTGTGGGCTTTGCAGATGACATTGCCATAGTATCGGTAGCTAAAACGGTAGGAGAAATAGAGGAGAAAACAAGCACAGAGATTCGAAATGTTGGAGCATGGCTGGATGAGGCAGGTTTGACACTTGCTGCTCATAAAACGAAGGCCGTCTTGATAAGTGGCCGGAAGATAGTGGAGAAGATGGAATTGACCGTTGGAGGCACAAGGATCGAATCGAAGAGGGCGATAAAATACCTGGGAGTGATTATCGACGACAGGTTGAACTTCAAAGAGCACGTGAAAAAACATCTGTAACACAGGGAGCACTGGCGACGATGATGCCAAATATTGCAGGAACAGGTCCATTTAAAAGGAGAATAATTTCGGCGGTAGTAACGTCTGATGAAGCAGTTTTGATATTGGCAAAGACAATACCAATAGATATACTAGCGGATGAGATGAGAAGGATATACCTTCGCCGTCTCGAGTACCCGGGACAAATAGCGGCTATAAAAGCGGAGGAACGAAGGACTTCCATGCACAAATGGCAGTCACGATGGGAGAGCAGTCTAAAGGGAAGATGGACATTTCGTCTTGTCCCTAATGTAACCCTTTGGATGAAGAGTGAACATTGCGAGTTGAACTGTTACGTGACCCAGTTCCTAACTGGTCATGCGTACTTCAGGAAGTACCTGCACAGATTTGGTCATGACACTTCCCCTATATGCCCAAACTGTGTAGATGAGGAGGAAGATGTGGAACATATTCTAACATGCTGTCCCAGATTTAGATGGCCGGGAGAAACGAATTTGGAACCAAACCGGCTAATGGAAGAGCTGTTGAACTGTAGGATTCTATGGAGTCAATATAGCCAGAGAATGGCTGAAGTTTTGATAGTACTCCGAAGACTTTAGGAACGGAGGCGAAATTTGAATTAACATGATAAAGCCTTCAAGCTAACCAGCCCTCCGCGAAGTAATACCTTACGTCAGTCCCGCGGGGGAAGAGTGGTTGAAGTGTGTAGGAGGTGGGTTTAGTATGTAGGCACCAGCAATGGTGAATCGTGCACTCTTTTGTTGGAACAAAAGTGTCTTTCGAAGATTCCCACCTCCGGCTCAAGACAAAAAACCTATGCCTGCACGAAATTAAGTGAACAATTTTAAATTGCTGAGATCATGTAATTTTTTTATTCTTTGTTATTATTTTTACTGGATTTATGCATTCTCCCTTATTTTTAAGTTCAACAGTTAATTAAAATTATGAGAAAGAAAAACCTTGAACTTCTGATTATGTTTCAAATTTTGCTGTAGTTTTTTATTTTCTTTAAATTCTTTTACTTTAAATATTTAACAACAACCTTAAACCACTTTCAAGTTCATTTGCATTGCAGTTGTCTGGGGTTTCATATTTCCTGGAATTTCTTACAGGCGTGAGAAAATGCATAAGCCCAAAGCAAAATTATATTATTAATAAATACTTTAAGAATAATTTGTTCCAATTCAGCAACAAAATATAAATTAAATGTAATATAAATATTTAAATAAAATAAATATTGCAATTTGGCAATAAAGAAGTATTTAAGACTAGGATTGTTAAAAATAAAACGAGAGAAACAATTGGTTAACAAAATACAACGGTTATTTTATTCTCAATCAATCCGCTATAACCAAGTTTAATTGCTTATGTTATTCAAAATCCACTATAACCAAGTTTAAGTGCTTGTGTTGAATGTATAATTGTCCCGGTGATTCCGCCCGGACAAATCAAAACCGACCAGCAAATCAGCTGAGTCAATACATTTTGGTGACCCCGACGTGATTTTCGACGTCAATACTTTTGTCAGAAAATCGACTTGGAAAATTTGTATACGTTTTTTAAATAGTTAATTCGAACTATTAATTTGACATTGGTTTAAACTGATTAACTTCAAGGAATAGTCAGCTCCCCTTCCTAGGAACAAATTCCCGGAACAGGCCACAACATGGCAACTGGTGAAGCTACCTCCCCAATGGAACAGCTTACAACTTCTCAGCGAGCAACAGGAGAACTGATAGAGTCCATCATTTGGAATTTTAAAAAGGATCCATTATCCAGAAAGACTGTACACTACTCTGAAGATAGAATCAAAAGATTAGACTCCGCTTGGGCAGAATTCGAGGACACCGAAAACAGAATACGATGTCTTAGTAGCTCCAGTTAGACCATAAATATTTCACCGAAGACTACTATCAAAACTTTAGGAAGTTGTCACAAAATACAGTGAAATTTTTGAATCGAGCATAAATGGCACTTCGAAAATGCCAAACGGTGGACACCAATCAACAAAAACCAGTGAAGCGACAGCTGCATCTTCAAGAACATCATCGACATGAGCATCAACAAATGCTATTATAAGAAGGCACAATGCCATGATGTCATCATTAAAGCGTCTACGCGACACGGACCCTACAGCAACCAATGTGAAGCTGAAAGAAAAACTGTATGGAGAAATCCAAGAGCTACATTTCAGGATATGACCCACTGAAAGTAGGATATGACATGAGGTCCTACGAAAACCTGGAGAAGCGAGTCATTTAAATTTTCAATAGAGATCCTCCCACAACTTGTTTACACAACTATTAGACAACCAACACAATACTGAGGTACAAAATATTTGGCACTTGCAATTAAACTTGAGGGGCAAAACTGAAAAACTAATTAGTCATCTCTCAGCCACAGCCGAAAACTACTCAACCTCATGGAGCCTATTGCAAGAACGATACAATAATCAACGCGCTCTTGTAACAACGCTAATGCAACAACTTTTGGATCAACCAAACACTGAATCATCAGCTGCTGCTATCAAACAATTGTAGTGTACTTATAATGAAGTACACTACATGAATTAATATAATAATAATAAATTTAAATAATTTTTAATGTAATTTAAAACTCCAAGCAATCACGAAAATAACAACAAGAAAAAAACCATATAAATGTAACAAAACACTTGACACAATTAAAAATATATGAACTATTAAAAGAAATTAGTAAATAATTTGTTTTGTAATACATGTTAAATTATAACAAAAGAAATACTAAGTTTTGTAATACTAAGCAACTATGTGCAAGTTAACACGTTCCACACATTGTTTGACATAGCATTTATCCAACATGCTGACACAGCGAGCATTGAACTTTAATTTGGTTACGGAGATTTATTGTCTGCGTACATACAACAAGTAAGACTAATTTAAGTATAAATAGTTTGTCATAAATTAATTGTACTTCTTCTACTTTTGGACAGGGGAAATAAAGGTAATTAAACTAATAATATTTGTTTTATTTTTATAACAAGGGCCAAGGGTTGGCCCCAACTTTAATTTTTTAGTGTTCCCTCCGGGGAACATGTTAACGGCGCCCGCTTTAAAAATACGGGATCTTAAAAAACCTGACTTGGATGAATAAATATTGAGTTCTGGTTCTTACGGGACCCTCCAGTACATCCTATAAATAATAGAAGATATTGCGACACCTACGATACCCTCCAATATTCCTTCAAAAATTTATAAAACAAAAAACGTATAAAAGTTTATAAGTTCCTGTGAAATTAATGGGATCACACGAACAAACATAACAAAATAAAAAATCATCCAGGTGATAATAATTTTGACGGAAGAGGATGTACTCGTAAGGAGTCGTCAAGGTTCAACTCCTTGTCAGAATTATTCAAAAAATTAAATCAAAAAAACTTCCTGCATTCACATGGGAACATGCAATGAGATCACGTGTGGAAAATGTTGCTGTGAAGACAGTCGTGCCTTAGTAGGTTGAGTGCAACTGATCTGCTGCCAACTAAAAAGCACAACACGACCCTTCCTTGACCATAAAAACAAAAAATAAAAGGCTAGTATTGGAATACCAATTTGGTACCATCGCCGTATTCTCACGAATAAAAGTTTATAAAAAATGTGAAAAAATACAAAGGTTAATATTTCTGAAGACAGATGCAAGTGAAAAATTCTTTAAATCAAAAAGTTGAAAAATTAATTCTTAAATAATATACTGAAATATTATTGCAATAAATAAGATATGTTGAAGATAAAAAGAAGAGAAATCCTAAAGAAATTATATATTGAAATTTGAATAAAACTATGAAATTTATAATATTCGTGGTTGGAATAGAGCCCAACCTTGTCGGAATTGGTTTTAAAAACAATTAGAAAAAATGCTATGGTGTCATGAAAACCAATATTATCGTTTTTATGTTCGAATTGCAATTAATATCGGTTTTAGCTGTCACAGAAACCAAGGTTATCGGTTTTCTTATTGGAAATAAACCAACTAGTTGACTGCTGTCAGTTTTAATACGCGCGCTTTTGATTAAATTTTTTATCAGCGGATTTTGTAAAAATTTAAGTAATTTATTTATTTTTGTATACTTTACTGATTATTTTTTAGGAGAAAACATAAAAATAGAATACAAAACGCCATAATCACCGAATTTATGGGAAAATATCCCGATTTGGCAAAGGGATTCACAAAGCGTGATCAGCCATCTGTGGATTTCCTATGGCAACAACTAACAGAATCACTGCACAATAAAGGTCCACCACAGTATGATGTCAATGGATGGTAAAAGGTAAAGATAATTTTTGTCACAGTAGTATGTGTATGACTAAGTTATTTTTGTTTTTATAGAAATGGACTGAATGGAAAAGCGAAGTCAAAAGGAAGCTTGCGCAAAATAAAGCTGAGTTCAGGGCAACTGGTGGCGGACCGTTTACAAAACATCACCTTACAGCAATTGATGAAAACATAGTACGGTTATGTGGCATTGCTCAATCGGTTGATGGTGTGTCTGGTACTTCAGTCGGTCTTGACGAGGAAGCTGATATCCCAAGCGAAGAAGAATTGCCAACCACATCATCAAAGCGGTCATGGCCTCCGGTTGTATGCACCAGTACTCCAAAAAGGATTAGAACCGAAAGTACTGGTGAACATCTAAAATAAATTTAGATGATGATAACAAGAGGAAGACTGAAATGAATGAAAAGCTTGATGAATTAATCGAGATCGAAAAGGAAAATTCAAGCAGCTTACGGTGTATTTACAGGGCAATTGAGAAAGGGAATGATTCAGTCGCAAATGCAGTAACTGAATTTAAACAGGAATTTATTCGTCTCAGTGCAACAATTTTGAAAACGATGCATGAAAAAAATGCAAAAAAACGCAATTAGACTTAGAATTACAAAAGTTTGACTTTGAAAAGAAACTTAAAGATCCAAAAAAAGATTGTTAAACAATTTTGAAGAAACTGTGTTCTATATATTACCTACGTGCTTTATTTTTTATTATTCCCGTCGTTCCTTTACTCCTTTAAATGTTAAACGTACTTGCGTTCCTTTTTATAATTTAAAAGACTGAATTTTTGTGGTTTTAGTTGTTATTATTACTAAAAAAATAAAAATAAAAAAGTTTTTCATTTTTCTATAAATTACTTGCTATTTCATTCCTGATTCTCTGAGCTTCTTGTTGAGACGAGAACATCTTCTTCTATATCATTGGATGGCAAAAGGATATCGTTTTCGTTGTACTCCAATTTGTAGTATCTGCAGATGTTGTGTAAAGCGCAGCAGACGCTTATAATTTTTACCACTTTTTCTGGCTTGTAATCTAATGTGCTCAATAAGCAACGAAACCGACTTTTTAAAACTCCAATAGTTCGGTCAACAATATTTCGAGCTGAATTGTGAGCCATATTGAATTTGTATTCTTTAGAATTATAGCGTGGATCTCTACGGTGTCAACAAAAATGGTTCAAGCCCATATCCACAATCTCCTAGAAGTTTCGATGTACGAACACCCGACTCGTACAGTGTTACAAAATGGTGTCTGGAGCTACATATATTCCACACAAATGCGTCATGCCTAGAGTCGGGATACCTTGCATCTACCGCATGAATTTTCATTTCACCATCACAAATCTGAAAATCAATGTGTCAATAAGTTTTTTTTTAGAACATATGGAATTATTTCTACTTACGATCATAGCATTCATACTGTAGTACCCTTTTCGAATAAGGTATAAATGCTCGTCAATACTAGGTTTTATAATTTTTATGTGAGTCCCATCGATGCAACAAATTATTGAAGGAATTTTATATATGTTGTAGAAATAGTCTCTTGACCTACGTTTTTCATTTTCATTCACTTTCAGCTGGACCCACTGGCAAATGTATCGCTCTATGACTTTGATTACATCACTCAAAATTTCTGATACTGTACTTCCACCAAGGCTTATACATAAATCGTTCCCGACTGATCTTTCATATGACTCTTCTGCTAAAAAGCGAAACGTAGGTGCAAGTTGCAAAGTCGGAAGAATTTTAGATCGCGACAAATATTCTTTATTAGGATTAAGTGCCATAAAAAATGCTTCTTTGTTTAAGCGATAATTAGAAACAAATCTGTAAAATATAGTTAAATATAAGAGTACAAGAAACGTCCTCCTGAATAAAAAACTTCTTACATTGCCTCCGGCAGCTGCAGTGGATTGCTACAGTCTCTCAGGATTATTCTCTTCACTCTTTCTGGCCGCTTTTCTTCTGGTAATAAAAATATCACTATTGCTCTTGGCATTGTATTTATTTCTTAACATAAGTAATTTCAATTTTTAACAAAATTTTCTTTCTTTCCGACATGGTTTTTACAACAACCCCGATTGAAAAGTTAAGAAATATAATACACACAGTATTTTAAATAAAGAATTTGTCATGAAAAAATAAAAACGTGAACATGAAATTCAGAAAAAGCAAGAATAAATTTGTAAAATGAATCGAATTAAAAAGCAAAAGTATATATATGAAGTTAATTAAAATTTCTGAATAAAATAGAAAAGCAATAATTTGCAAAATTTGTGAAATTGAGAAAATCAAAAATTGAAGAGTATATGAATTTGAATAAAAGTAAAATGAAGAAGGTGAAATAAAGCTTAAAATGAAAAATACAAACTAAAAAGTTATTTGTGAAAAAATTTAGATGTGAAATTATTTTTATAAAAAAATGTTTACGTGAAAATTCTCACGAAGTGTTTTTTTGTTTTAGAGTAATGGTATTGATGTAAGTGACCATAGTAAAACCAAATATACAAAACAAAGCTAAATAACCAAAGGAAATCAAAAACCAACGAACAACGTTCCTGAATAACCAAGTTTACCAAGTGGTAACTGTTACTATTAATATTTTTTGATATGGATTCATTGACTCAATCGGTTACTGAATTGTCAGGCTCAGTAGGAGCCCTGACGAACGAATTAAGAAAGGCGGATAACCGTATCCGTGCTTTAGAAAGGTTGAACGTTCAACTCGAGATTCTTCAGTCTATTCCTTTACGTGCTCCTACTTTGGAGGACGTCTTAAAGGAAATAAATAGACTTCCTGACTCGGTAAAGGAAGTTCAAGTTTTTGAGGGATATCCCTCCCAGATTGTATCTTGGATACATACCGTCGAGGGTATTCTAAGTGATTATAGAGTTGTGGGTGGAAAACCAATTTTTAGGGCGATTTCGAAAAGTATTCGTGGAAAAATTAGGGGTAGTGCAGACACTGCGTTAATTTCTCACAATATTTTTGACGATAATTGGCCGGCAATCAAGTCATATCTGTCGCTCTATTACGAGGACAAAAGGGACATTAGAACGCCAGAACATCACCACAGACAATTGACGCAAGGGAACTCTAAACTAGATGAATTTTACGCAAATGTCAACCACAAATTTTCATTAATAACTAACAAAGTGAAAACTGAAACTTATTTAAAGGAGACGGTAGACGCGTTAATGGAGACTTATAGAAATAGGGCAGTAGACGTTTTTATCAGAGGATTGAATGCAGACCTTTCTTAAATGATAATTGTGCAGAAACCAAAGTATACCGGAAGCGTATACGGCGTGCCTAAACATACAAAACCTTAACTATAGAAATCATCCTATGCACCACGCAAGTATGAAGAATTTTGAAACGATGCCAAATAATGCAATGAATCATAGAACTAACCCACCGAGATTACCACCGAGAAGGTCAAATATGTTTGAAGGCAGAAGCAGTCGATTCGAAACAAAACCATGGAAACATCCGTTTAAACGCGTCAGTGTGTTGGTCACACTTATCCACTTTTGTGTGTTGGTTACGTTTGTGCTACTTAAAAATGCTTTTGATACATTCCCCAATAATATAAACAAAACTGTCAATGACCAACAATTTATGACGGCACAAGGTATCAAATTGCATTATAAAAAATTTTAGTATGTAATAATTGCAAAGTACATTACATTACATTTATGACACTAAGGCCTTCAGTAGGAAATATGAATCGGATAATTTCCGCCCGATGCACCAGCAAATGTTTAACATCGGATCAGGAGAAAATATTATTCAGCCAACCATTCGGAACAGAATGTAAATTTTATGGACCGAGCCTATCCAGCGTACCTTACATAGAATACTTTGGTAACGATGGGGCATGCAAACGGCTGGATTCTTAATGGTTACTTTAAACTTGTGAACAAAATTATTGTAGATGAATATCATCGGGCTTTGATCACTGTTGAGGATGATAAAAAGAAATGGCTCAAAGTCCTATCAAAACTATCATAGAATTCCACTTAAACATCACAAAGCTAAAGCTGAACGAATTACATTTAAACAGAGAAAGGAAACCTCGTTCTATAAACTGGATTGGATCAGCATGGAAATGGGTAGCGGGGTCACCTGACACAATTGATTGGGATTTAATTTTGAGAAGCCAGAAAGAAATAATAAATATATAAATAATCAGTATATTGACGAGCAGATCTTTAACATTACCAGAAGCTCAATTGATAAAGTTAATGAAATGACGAATGACGACTTGCGTCAAATAAACTTCTAGTATTGATGGGACAAATTTCTAAAATAGTGCGAGCTTCACAAATGGCCAAATCTGTTATAGACTCAATAGACTCGAGTTAGAAAGATTAATTTCTGAAGAAGAACCACTACCTGTCGAGAATCCAATTGAAGAGGCTGAATATACGAAGCCTTCAATATATACAAACGGAACGATAGTCTCATACGTACTATCAGTGTCAAAAGTAACATCCCAGTAATACCGGGTAATAGTGGCAAGATCTGCTTCATCAAAAGGAAAGCAAGTCGACCTCCAATTCAAAAATTTCATGTTAAATGAAGATGAAACATACGGAATAAGTGAAAATTTGTTTTACAAAAGGCTATGCAGCAATATGTGAGAAACGCAGATTGTAACTTTATTAAGAATAATGCGGAAATAATTGAAATAATAAACGACCTTACCAATGAGAAGGAAACGAGAAACATCAATGGGACATGTTTATGTCTGACGATCAGTAGTTCCCATTCCTGGTGACATAAACAGGATTGTTTAAACAAAGACAAATTAGCAACAGAGGTCGCTGTAGTATATATTTAAGCTTTTTTTATATTTAAATATTATTGTTGTTTTTTGGCATTACATTTTTGTTTTTAACATCCACAAGGATGCAACATAATTTGTCTAATTTGTTTTTAAAGATCTTAAAATTTGTACAATAAATTTTTTGTAATCAGCGTAAGCTGACATTGTTTAATTAATTAGAAGTTAATACTGATCATCAGAAGAAAAGGATTCTAAAATTATTTGTGTTAAATAACAAGTAAATGTTTAACTTAAAAATAGAAAAAAATACTAATCAAAAAATAAAATATTATAAATTTTTATTAAGAGAATTCTACAATTCTACAAAAAAGGCTTTTTTGTGCTTTTTAATTATTATTAAAATTTGAAGTGAACGAAGGAAACTAAAACCAAATTGTTCGTGCTTATGATCGTGTTGGAACGTTTATAATTTTGGTTCCTATTTCTTTTAGTATCCACAGGTTTGTATCAATAGTTTGTTTAACGTTGGTCTTAGGTTTCCCCCCATACAGTCCACGGATTTATCATTTGGTCCAGACGAACCGCATTTTGGAACTGTGTTTTGTGTTTGCCTTGTTCCGTTGTGTGACGTTCATCTAATTAATTATCAATCTAACCACCAAAATATAAGGTAATTTTGTTTTTGTTTTCCTTTTATATTTTTTGGTGATAATTTTATACACAAGTAAAGTTCTGTTAGACTAGACAATAATACAGACCATATATGTTTACAAAGTGGTGTGTTATAATTTCGATAGCACACTTTGTAAATTTATCGAGTATAAGAACCAAAGTGTTCTATTTATGCACTGTTATACCAACGTGTCTTGGCTTATAATAGAGTCAAAAGTAACTGAGATATCGAATTGTGGTGTGAAGATTACAATTGGTAATCGATCTCAACCACCCAATTTGATATCATTTATGACAATGGTGGTGTCATAATTGGTGATGGCGCGTTGGCTAAATAGCAAAGCACATTACCTTTTAAAACAATTCTTCAAATCCACCGGATACATGAAGGCGGTACCCATAGTTAACTTTTATTAGTAACAAATCTGGAATTTTTAACAGATCTTAAAATGAATGAGATGTTAGATTTGTAATAAAGTAAAGTGGGATGACACAATAGAATTTGTTTATGGGTATAAATAACAGATAAATATCCTATACCTGAAATAAATGAGGTGATATCTAACAGTCAATTTTTTTCGGTACTCGATTTAAAAAGTGGGTTTCACCAGATCCCATTAAAAAAATCTGACATTGAGAAAACTGTTTTCTCTATTAACAACGGTAAATATGAATTTACGCGTTTGCCATTTGGCTTAAAAATGCTCTTTCCATAGAGACCATATTGGGGAGTGTTGCTACGTATATATTGATGATATAATATTTAGTAAAACAGAAGAAGAGCATTTCCAACATATAAGGAAGATATTCCAAACATTGGACAATGCAAATATGAAAATACAACTAGATAAATGTAACTTTTTAAGGACAACGTAGAATTCTCGGGTTACGTTATATCCAGGAATGGTATCAAGACGAATGGTGCAAAGGTAGAACCTATTGTCAATTTCCCTGAACCTAAAACTCTGAAAGAACTTCGCAGTTTTTTAGGAATGTCAGAGTACTATCGACGCTTCATTAAAGACTATGCTAAAATTGCAAAACCCCTGACAACCCTTTTAAGAGGGGAGGGAGATCGCGTTTCCAAAAATAAATCATCAAGCCTTAAAATATCCTTGAATGATGAAGCAAAGTAATCTTTTAGAAAAATTAAAAATTCTCTTATATCGGAAGACGTTGTTTTAGATTATCTAGATTTTGGAAAAGATTTCGAATTGGTAACTGATGTATCCAATTTTGCTATTGGAGCAGTTTTGTCACAGTGCGATAAACCAATAGCATTTATATCTAGAACTCTGAATAAATCAGAAGAACATTAAGCCGGAAACGAAAAAGAGTTGTTGGTCATTATTTGGGCGTTAAACTCTCTTAGAAACTATTTATACGGATCCGCTAAGGTGAAAATTTACACGGACTACCAACCTTTAACATATAAGCTTAGCAATAAAAACAATAACAGTAATATGAAATGGAGGAAATCAATTCTCGAGGAATACAACTACGAGTTGTGCTATAAACCAGGGAAAATGAATGTGGTGTAGTGTGTTTTAGTCGAAGTTGCCAAACCCTTCGTATGCATTCTTGTACATTCTTGTTGATATTGTCCACACTGCTAAATGCTGGGACATCGTGTATTATGCTGTCTCAGCATATTCCCACGAAATACATACATAGTGTGTTAGAGCTTAAGTAATTAGCATACAATTAGTTTTAAGCAATTAAGTTTAATTGTGACCTAAGAAGAGAACAGTCGCACATACAGCTGTTCCCAATAATAAATAAATAAAAGTAATTAAGAATAACAAAGTTGTGTTTCTTTAACACATGACAATCCTGCCAGGACGTGAGAGATAAACTTGCGAATATCCAGTCACGAAGAGATATAGAAGCAAAACTAGCAGTAACATTTCATGAAAAACTGGCTTATTTCCCAGAAGGTCAAGACGAACCTACTGTATACTTAAAGAAAATAAAGACCCCTCAAGGGTCTGATAAAATTTCTAATAATATGCCTCAATCAGTGACTGAATTTCTTGGTTTAGCCTCAAAGCAAACAAAAAAATTAACAAACTCGAAACCGCGTACATTAATGATGGCATACCAAATATGGTAGCAGCCAAATATGCAACCAACTCTGCTGTTAAAACCATCATAAAAATGCATCTAACGACAGAGTTATGCTTATTATGGAGGCGGGTACCTTCAATAACCTAAACGAGGTTATTGCAAAATTCGTCGGCAGCTGCGCCGAAGCCTACGGTCAACCCAACTCAATTTTAGCCTTTAACAAGAGTAATGACCAACGAAACCGCGGTAGGAGTTATAGAGGCAGCTTTAACAGAAGCCACAATTTCACAATAACGGCAATGGTAATAACAACCGCTACAACTATAACCAAAGAGGCAACACTAACCGCAATAGAGGCAATACTGGTTATAGAAATAATCCCTCTCATAACCGTATTATTCACAACACCGAACAAACTTCAGAAAACTAATAGAAACCCTAATGTTTCCATTAAAGCCTGCAATATCAATTTAAACTAATATAGTTATTTAAAATTTAGATTGTCTATGAACAATTCCACCTCAATTTTTTTAATAGACACAGGCGTAGACATTTCTGTCGTTAAACACAATAAAGTTCTAAACGAACCAATAGATGGCAGCAAGATAACAAACATTAATGGTATTGGACAAGGTTTAATCCAAACACTCGGATTAGTCGACATAGACCTGAAAATAGGAAATATCTCAATACCAGCTAAGTTGCATATTGTGAACGATAATTTTCCAATATTGGTTGATGGAATATTGGGAATGGACTTCATCAGAAAACACAAATGCATACTACTCCGTTACTACCACATGATATAGGCCTAACACTGTGCTCCAAACATCAACTCAATTTCACTACCAGCAAGATCTGAAGTAATCTGACGTTGATGATGTATTGGTGCCCCAGCAAATACTCCAAAATAGTGTATACATAGCTAACACCATTACATCAAAATCACAGCCATTGGTCAGAATTATCAATGCTACCAACAAGGAGCTTGTCATTGATAACGTTAAAATAATAAAGGGAAATCTTAATGATAATGGTTCAAACAAGCTGCAATCAAAAATCTGACAAAGAAAAGATGAGAAAATTATCTGTAAACTTTCCAGAATTCATTGAAGGTGAATTACATAAACTGTGTTCAGAAATCATTGACATCTTTGCTTTGGAATCAGAAAAAATAAGCGCCAATAATTTTTACAAACAACGGTTGAGACTTAAAGACAATCAACCAGTTTATATAAAAAACTATAGAATCCCACATTCACATAAAGAATAAGTGAATAAACAGGTAAGAAAATTAAAAATGGATGATATTGTAGAACCCTCAACCTCTGAATATAACAGTCCATTGCTCTTAGTACCTAAAAAATCACTACCAGGTCATACAGAAAAGAGATGGAGACTTGTGATTGATTACAGATGTATAAATAAAAAACTAATCGCTGATAAATTTCCTCTACCTAGCATAGATGACATATTGGATGACATAGGGGGACCAAAATATTTTTCATGCCTTGACTTGATATCGGGCTTCCATCAAATGGAGTTCGAAGAAGAATCTAAGGACATCACGTCTTTTTCAACTGAGAAAGGCTCTTATAGATTCAAAAGACTCCCTTATGGCATTAAAATTGCACCAAATTCATTCCAAAGAATGATGTCGCTTGCCTTTTCGGAATTAATACCATCCCAAGCTTTCGTATATATAGACGATTTAATAGTCGTCGGTTGATCTGAAAAGCACATTCTACAAAATTTGAAAGATGTGTTTACCTTGTGTAGACAACACAACCTAAAACTACACCCGAATATTTGTTAATGTAGTGTGTTGGTCACACTTATCCACTGTTGTGTGTTGGTTACGTTTGTGCTACCTAAAAATCCATTTCGATATAATCCACAATAGTATAAACAAAACTGTCAATGACCGATGGCACGAGGTATCAAATTGCATTATACACATTTTCAGTACGTAATAATTGTAAAGTAGCAAAATGCTGACCATGCACACTCTAAGATAAGTAAAAACTAAATTAGGTCATAAGTATTATGTAAAGAAATTAGACTTAAGTAAAACTAAATTAGGTCATAAATATTAATGTGTAAGAAATTAGACTTAAGAAATTTATATAAATAGCTGTAAGTTGATTGATAGAATTAGAATAAAATAATAATCAAAACGGCTTCATAGCTGAAAAAGATTTGATTTTCATTCTCACCCAAACTGCAGCGTATTATCCATAATTAAACGGCGTGCTCGCCTTAATAATAAGCAAAACCGAACAAACGCAAAACTGATTGAATCTAAAATACGTACACATACATTACATTCATTACATTAATTTTACCGTCATGAAGTGACATTTTAGGACACAAATGTACAGATAAAGGTACATATATTATCTGATGACAGCAAATTTTCTGTAATTGAAAATTATCCTACGCCAACAAATGGAGACGAAGCTAAACGCTTCATTGCATTCTGCAATTATTATAGAAGACTTATTCCTAATTTTGCTGAATCATCGCGAAACATTACTAGACTATTTAGAAAAAACGTACCTTTTGAATGGACTCAGGAATGCGAAAACGCTTTTTAATATTTAAAAAACAACTCCTTAGTCCTCAAATACTACAATATCCGGATTTTACTAAAGAGTTCTGCATAACTACGGACGCTAGCAAAAAGGCGTATGAAGCTGTATTAAGCCAAGACAAACAGGGTATTCAATTACCAATTGCTTATGCGTCCAGAGCTTTCACAAAAGGTGAAACTAATAAATCCACAATTGAGCAAGAACTCACTGCCCTACATTAGGCAGTACAACACTTCAGACCATATATATATGGAAAAAAATTTAATCAGAAGTGACCACAGGCCACTCACTTACTTGTTTTCATCTAAAATAACACGCATGAGGTTAGACCTAGAGGAATATGACTACGGCGTTGAATTCATTAGGGGTAGGGATAATCACGCGGCGGATGCGCTGTCATGTATAAATTTCAATGATATTAAAAATACAGGATTGCAAACAATACTGAAGGTAACAACTAGATTTCAGGCTAGAAAGAAAACAAACTGTGCAGATAAAATAGCACAGCCCAGTCCATCGGTTGAACTAAAAGCATATGAAAGGATTAACGCCCTAGAGCACTGGAAAATGCCATGGTTGCGTTTATCGAAGGATAAATTAATTATGCTAAAAAGAAAGAAAAAACGTTCCCAATTTATGTTGCATGACTTTGTTATTAATAATATAACATATATATATATATATATATATATATATATATATATATATATATATATATATAATACATTATAATAGTTGACCTAGATCTACTTTTCCAAAGCTTGAAAAAATAGCTGATAACATAGGGCTGACAACCTTGCGACTTTCTATAGAAGATTAATAATATTATTATTATTAATACCCCGGGGATAAGTATTGAAACCTTTAAGGATTAAGGTAATGGTCTATTAAAAAGATTGATTTCATAGTGCTCTTATGAAAAACAGAAAAAGTAACAACCTATGCTAGAAAAATTTAAATAATCAAAAAATGCCATGATGATCCCATTAATGGGGGTCATATAGGAATCACTCAGATGATTAGAAAAATAAGACTTCGTTATCATTGGAAGGGCATGACTAGAGACATTACTAAATATGTCAAGAAATGCAATGCATTCCAAATGAATATTCCTGCATTTAAGGACAAAGACCCCTTTATTTTAACTCCTACTCCAATAAAGCCTTTTGAGATAGTTGTTATAGACACTATTGGACCTTTACCACGGTCCAATTCTCAGAACGACTTGGCACAATATTTAATTGCCATACCTATTGACAACAAGTCCGCCAGAAGTGTAGCGAAAGCAATCATGGAAGGATTCATTTTAATATATGGCCCAATGACTGAAATAGTTACGGACATGGGTACGGAATATATAAATCAGGTACTACAAGAGCTATGCACACTCATGAAAGTGTAGAAGGTAAACTCTACTCCATATCATCATGAAACACTCGATACTTTTGAAAGATCACACAGAACATTCAATGAGTACCTGAGATCGTATATTTCAAATGACGGGTCTGATAGGGAGAACTGGTTAAATTTTTTTGTGAATTGTTATAATACAACGCCTTCCACGGCTCATGACTATTGTCCTTTTGAACTTGTTTTTGAAAAAATTCCACAATAAACTCATGTTGATAGTTATTCTTAAGTGGGAATGTGTAGTGTGTTTGACTTGTCGAATTTGCCATACCCTTTGTATGCATTCTTGTACATTCTTATTGATATTGCCCACACTGCATAAATGCTGGGAAATCGTGTATTATGCTGTCTTAGCATATTCCCACGAAATACATACATAATGTGTTAGAGCTTAAGTAATTAGCATACAATTAGTTTTAAGTAATTAAGTTTAATTGTGACCCAATAATAAATAAATAAAAGTAATTAAGAATAATAAAATTGTGTTTCTTTAATATAGTGGTAGCCGATGCTTTACCACGGATACCTCCAAAAGAATCTTTGATTCACACCCTGTCAATAGCAACAAATTTAGATGAAAGTTCATCGCATTAGCTTATACCTAGTGTAGAAACTCCTAATAACGCATTTAAAAACCAATTATTCCTCAATATAGGTGAAACTTCAACGTACCAATTCAAAATAATATTCCCCAACTATCATCGCCATATCATAACGGAACCATACTATTCTAAATAAAAGTTAATAGATATTTTACGTCGATATATTAATCCTTCTGTTATAAACGGCATTAAAACAGAAGAGAACATAATGGGAAAAATCCAACAATTATACCCTACACATTTCGTTAGATCTAAAACCAGGTTTACCCAATCACAGGTGGAAGATGTAATAAGTAACCAGGAACAAGAAGATATAATATTGAGAACTCACAATAGAGCTCAAAGGAATTGTAGAGAAAATAAACTTCAAATTTTGGAAAGATTTTATTTCCACGCGATGGCAAGGAAAATAAAAACAATCGTTACGCAATGTTTAACTTGTAAAGAAATTAAGTATGACCGCCGGACTAGCCAATCAGAAATAAAGGAAACACCTATTCCAACATATCCCGGTCACATCTTACACATTGATTTATACAAAACTAGTTTTAATTGCCATTGACAAATTTTCTAAATATGCTCAAGCCAGCATAATCAAATCTAGACCGGTAGGGGATATTAAGGAACCACTTCGAAAAATATTATTTTCCTTCGGTGTTCCTAAAGCCATTGTCATAGACAATGAAAAGTCACTAAATTCTGCATCAATAGTATTTATAATAAAAGACCAATTGGGTATTCAAATATTTAAATCTCCACCTTATAAAAGCTCAGTTAATGGACAAATAGAAAGATTCCATTCCACACTATCAGAAATTATGAAATGTTTGAAAAGAGGAACTTCTAGTCCGATCAATTTATGAATACAATTACTCCATACAATCCACCACTGGCAAAATACCATTGGAAATAATTTTTGGTAGAACCGTTAGTACCGACCCCAAACAATACGAAGACGCAAGAAGAGACAATATTAAAAGAGTTAAGGATATACATACAAAAAAGAGATTTACATTATCGTAACATAAAAAGAAACGAGGATATACGTGCTAGGAGACATTATGTACGTTAGAACCGACCCACGTTTAGGAACAAAACTAACCTCTAGATTTAAGAAAGAGGTAGTCAAGATAAATAACAAAACAACGATCGTAACTGAATCAGATCGAATAGTTCATAAGAGTAACATAAATAATTAGACTTGCAATTCACTAGTTTTTTCTTTTAAGGTAACAATGGACAAATGAAAAAGAAATAACAATAGCTATAGAGAAATTAAGAAAAGAAAAAATACCATTTGAAAATGCTGAAGAAGCATTAGAAATATCAGATGTAAATGTACTAAGTAAGGCAATGACAATTGTTTATATGATTAAAATTCCACTAACTTCACTAGAAACCTATCGAAAAATAACTCTTAAACCTGTTATTAAGAAAGAAAATATTGTAACTAAGTTAGATTTACAAGATATACTAAAATTCAGAGATATTTACGGCATTGAAAAAAAATTTAAAGATTATAATAAAATTAAGATTTGTAAAACTAATCAAATAATAGATTTAAGAATCTTGTATTTTAAGAATTTTAAATAGTCTTAACTCTATCTGCAATACCACCAATGGACACCATATACCTCGAGTGGAGGAAGTAGAGCCAGGAGTCTTAGTTCTAAATAACTCCAATGGACGTGTTGATATTCGGATATTAGAAATTTAACAGGAACGCATCCTATTTATTTTCATAACTCTTCAATCAAAGTAAACAGAAAACCTTACAGTAATTACGAGGCTATTCCTTTACACGCTATACCAGCCATTCTCCAACCGAGTTAACATAATAAACACCACATAGACCTGCTATCATTGGAATCTTTAAAAGAACTACATTACAAAAATATCAAAAGAATTAATACCATAAAAACTTTCACTGCAACATTAGAGGCATTATCAATCAGTGCGACAGCAACCATTATTTTATAATTTTGCTATACAGGTCTTGGGAGAAAAAGCGAATGGTGATCATTACGACTCAGCCGCCAAATATCCCTCTGCCTATTGAGATAAATCCAGAACCCCAACAACCAACCCACATAAGCCTCTAGAGCATTTCTTATCCCTAATACGATTGAGGGCAATCGATTTAAGATTCATACCCTATTAAATTATAATTAAAAACCAAAATGCACTTTCCTTTCCATAAACAACAGTCTGTTAGAACCGGCAACTTCCGACACCTGTAGCCAAATTATGTTAAATGCTAGAAATGCATTTCCAACAGAAACAGACGGAATTCCAAGAATTGGATCATGCCACTATTGGCATTGCAGCACAAACAGCCGAATTTCCGATTAACTGGATCACGCCACTGTTGGTATTGCAATCCATAATTAGTATATAAGTTAATTCAGTTTAGTTTAGTTTTTGTTTGTAAACCCGTTGCGATAACTTCGCAAATAAAAATAATAAAAATAAATAAAAAAAGAAATTAAAGATTCTTTTTTTTAAGTATTCAAATTAAGAATACATTAACTTATATAATAATATTTTATTATTAATATTAATTAAAATTAATCATAAAGAAAGGAAAATGTGATAAAGTAATACATATAAGAATACAAAAGTTGAAAAGAAAACCAGAAAGTTTATAAAATAAACTTAAAATAAATTTAAAATTTCTAGAATGAGAAGAGCAAAAAAAATTTTAAAACGAATGTAAAGTAATGAAAGTCGAAAATCGAGAAATATATGGAAAATAGATAAGTATAAAATGAAAGTCGAAAGAATGAAAATTTTTTTGATTCGAAAATTGAAAAATTAAGGGCTGTTTTCTCATTAGGCGATTATCTTTTTTCCCAACGAAAAACTGCAGATTAAAGAAATTTGATTTTCTCAATGTCTCATTTGCTTCTATTTTGTCGCAAAACTAACCAGCCCTTGTTGTACAGATAAATTCAATCAGCTGACTGCTGTTCATATTTTTATGTGGCAATACCTTGAGTTTTTGAAAAAATAAAATAGATTTAAAAAATGTTTAATAGAGGAATAAACATTAATTTGATGGAGGATGAACTCGAAGATCATGAGTTCCAAGTAAATTGTTGTTGTTATGCCAGGCCTAATAGTTATTTTTTAAAATATTTGTTTTCTTTTTTTATTTTGTGTTATTTTTTCACTATTGGAAAACAGCTGATTTATGTTAATAAGTTGTCACTTGAAGACAGGGTTCCCAACTTTCACAACAATTTTGAGAGGTATTGCCAAATGAAAATTATGTTTTTGTCGATATATTGAGAAAACCAAAATTGTTAACGGACAGTTTATCAGTCTAATAAATTTATGTCGACATTTAGTAATTAGCAGTTTGTCTATACATTGAGAAAACGGGCCTAAATGTGAAATTGTTTTTATGAAAAACTTATAATAAAAAATGTTTAAGAGAAAATTAAATAAATTTTAGTTTATTTTACAATTTATCTGCCCGTTAAAATACTCCCGTTAATTAACGGCAAGTTGTAATAATGGCCCTAAATCAACGATTAAACCACGTCCTTGCTTACCAAGTGATGAGTTTTCAAATTTTTTATTTTAACATTATCAGGTTCGGTAGGTGCTCTGATGAGTGAGTTAAGGAATGCGGATAACCGTATCCGTATTTTGGAAACACACAACCCACGACTCCTCGGTCTATTCCTTAACGTAGTTCTACCTCGGAGGTTGTATTTAAAAGAAATAAGCATACTTTCTAATTCGGGGAAGTACAAATTTTTGAAGAAGATCCCTCCCAGTATGTGTTTTAGAAACATACTGCCGAGGGTATTCTGAACGATTACGATTTAGTGCGTGGAAAACCGATTTTTAAGGTAACGCGAATAGCGCGTTAATTTAGCACAACATTTTTGACGATGATTAGCCGGCAATCAAGCTACAACTATCGCTACATTACGCGGACAAAAGGTATATCAGAACACCAGAATACCAGCTTGGACAATTGATACAGGGGAAGTATAGTTTGAAGAATTTTACCTGATGGTTCTCATTGATAATTAACAAGGTTAAAACGAAAAATTATTCGAATGAGATGCGTTGATGGAAACTGATAGGAATAGGGAATTGGACGTATTTATTAGGAAATTGAACGCGAACCTTTCTCGCATAATAATGGTACAGAAACCGAAGAGTTTGCCAAAAGCGTACAAGGCGTGCCTAGATATACAAAATTTTCACTACAGAATCACTCAAGTATGAGAATTTTGTGAGTGACGTCGTCCGAGATTGCCGCCAAGATGGCCGAATATGTTTGAACGTAGAAACAGTCGAGTCGGGAGAAAACCATTAAATCGTCCATCGCCTGCTGAAAAAATGGGCGTCGACTCGTTCGTGTAAGCACATCAATTCAATTATGTGAATTGATCCCAGAAAATAAATTCTTTCTAGAGGAAATATGAACCTGGGGGTTACTGTGTAATTCGATTCGAAATAAAAATTATACGAATTCGAAAAAAAGGAACTTTGTAATACAATTATCGCAAATTTATTTTCGAACATACGTACATTTTTCCCCTTTTCGTATTCATGAATATCCCTGTCGAAAATGCAACAGTGTAATACGAAAACGAATGACTAAAGCGTTATATTTTTCGTATTTCATTCGAAAGACATTTTAATAATGGAAATATAAATTTTTTTTAAAGAAAAAGAGAAGCCTTGTGTATTTTGAAGTGAACCTTATTATTTTTTTACTTTTCTAAGGAATGTTCAAAAAACAAAGTAGCATATAAAAAGTAGACAATTTGAGTTAATGGTTGAGTTTATGGTAGAGCATCCCGAATTGGCTAAAGGACAAATTAACTCAACCCGAAGCAAAAAGTCAGTCAAGGCATTTGTGGGAAAAATTAACGCAGACACTGAATTCTGCGTGTTTTCCTACACGCGATACAAATGGATGGCAAAAAGTGTGGGCAGACTATAAAAACCATAAAGGCCAAGTGCAAGCGCAACAAAATCGGTTTTTCAGGAACCTAGTAATTATTGCGCACTTACCCCGCTAGAGCAGCAAGTTTGTGATCTCCTTGCTATTAGTGTATCCATCCATGGTATGAGTGCAAGAAAAGAATTCGGCACACCAACAAGTACTGGCCCATCAACAAGCCATATTTTGAAATAATGGATGAGTCAAGTTTACTCTCCCCAAAACACAATGTTGAAAAGAAAAATGTAAATGTTTCCCATAGGCCCAGGCGAAATAAAAATTTAATCAATAAAGACCGTTTGTTAAAAAAACAGGTTGAAAATCAAATAGCTTTCCAAAAAAAAAACACTGAAAGTTTTGAATGCAATATGCGAGAACCACCAAAATAATAACAAATATATCGAAGAAATCAGACAGGACATAGGTAACATAAAAAGATATTCAAAGCGAAAATGTGATATTGACGAACGCAAACTAAAGCTTGCAAAAGAAAAGTTTGAATTTAAAAAGAAAATAGAATTGGAAAAAAGTAAGAGGAAAATGGCTCAACTTAAATTAAAACAAACAATTTTTGACTTGGAATATTCAAAAAAATAAATATGAAAATAAGCTTCTTTAGTTGTTATAATTATCTATTTTTAATTAATCTATTTTTATCAACAATATATGTACATCTAAGTATGTATGTGTGTATTAATATGTTTTGTTTTACATCTGATTTTTATTTTGAATTGAATTTCCCTTACAACATGAATATAAAATTTACTTTTTTCAACTTATCCTAATGAATTCATTACTTTTTTTTCAAATAATATACCTCTAAATATAAATGTATATATGTACGTAAGTATGTACATATATCCTGTTTTTATTGATTTCTTTGCATATTGTTTCTTATTGTATTTCTAATATTTTTAGCTAAATTGGAATAGTTAAGATTGTCTTCATTATTATTTATGTTGCATGGTTGAGAGCTTTCATTTTCATTATCCCTTTCAATAGTTGGAGTTTCTACTTTAAAATCCAAACATATATTATGCAATGCGCAACATACATTAAGAACTTGAATAGCTTTTCCAGGTGTACAATGTTATTCTCTTGCTGAGAATAAACAATGAAATCTTCCTTTTAAAACTCCGAAAGTTCTTTCAATGATTGATCTCCCTTTTGAATGTTGGTCGTTAAATACCTACTCGGCTGAATTTTCGGAAACATTTCTGGAAGGGCTTAAAATCCAAGGCTCAAGAGGATATCCTGAATCGCCGAATGAAATGTTCGTGTTGTTTAATTTTAGACCACAAAAATTCAAAACTTAAATCTTACCAAATATTCTTGTAACTTTATCACCATTTTGATACTTTTCTATTTAAAATTGCCTTTCATTGCTTAGACTTCAAATATGGGAATCATGATTTGCGCCACCAAAATGTCTATCGACAGCCCTTATGTATATACATTTGATGATCACAAATCTAAAATAATTTACTCATCATTAGCTCCAATGAAAACCAATTTAAAAATATGTATATTTAATATTTATACATATAAAAAATAATATAATAATAATATATGTATGTACATTACAACTTACAACCATTGTGTTAATGTTGTGCATTAATTTTCTTCCTAAATACAGATGTTCATCAATTGATGGTTTCATAATGTGTATGTGGGTACCATCAACAGCACCTATAACGCCTGGTATTCCACACTTATTATGAAAATATAATTATGCCTCTCGTTTTTTTTCGTCTGTCATTTCAAATATTATGTGTTTCGGGCAGAGAATACCTTCTATTGCTTGACACACTTCGGCAATACAACATGAAATTGGCTGTTGTGATATTCCTAAGAAACGATCTTGGCCAATTTGACGTTGGTATCCACCTTGGCCTAAAAATTTTAGTGTAGCAGCTAATTTCAGCAAATATGAAATCGCTGTGGACCTTTGAGGAGCACTTAAGTTGTCGTTAATGGAATTAAAGGCATACAGAAACGTATCCTTGCTGAGTCTAAAACTTTTAATAAAGCTAAAAATATACATAGATATAAATAATAATTATAAATTCTTGGAATATTTGCGTATTATGTACTTACTTTTTTATTAAGAGATAATGTGTTGGAACAATCTCTTGTCAATTTCCTTTGCACTCTTTCCGGTAGATAATCGTCGTCATTGTCATCCATCCAGAGAAAACCTCAATCCATTTTATGGTACACTTCACTTTTATATTTTAACGTTTTTAAAACAAAATTTCAATTTTAAATTTGTCACTTATAAAGTGCCATCAAATTTTTCTTAGTTATTTTGACATTGAAGTTCAAGTACGAATTAATACTTCGCTGCAAGTAATTCGATAGCGTTAGATAGTTCCATTTCGTATCCATTCCGTTCCATTTTCGTATCGAATATGCCATTTGAAAGATTTCAATTTTCGAATCGAATTACACAGTAACCCCCTGTTAATTTCCGGCCTAAGCATCAGCGAATGTTTACCATCGGACCTAGAAATAGCGACTACGAATCTAGGGGAAGAGATGATGATGAAAAATATACCGCTAGATATTCGGAAAAATATAAATTTTATTGACCGAGCGTATCCAGCGTACCTTACAGAGAAGATTTTGGTAGTGCAGTGTAGTGTATTATTATTATTATTCAATAATACTTACTTAAATTTATGAAAGCCTGAAATTGTAGTGTGTTGGTCACACTTATCCTCTGTTGTGTGTTGGTCACGTTTGTGCTACTTAAAAATGCATTTGATACATTCCTCAATAATATAAACAAAAATGATCAATAAACTACATATTATGACGGCACAAGGAATCAAATTGAATTATACAAATTTTCAGCATATAATAATTCAAATTAGCAAAATGCTGACCACTCACTCTAAGTTGAGTAAAACTAAATAAGGGCATATGTAAAGAAATTATACTTAAGAAATTAATACAAATAGCTGTAAATTGATTGATAAAAAGAAAACAAAAATAATGATCAAACCGGCTTCTTAGCCATACTCAAGCGGCGTGATAGGCTTAATAATAAACAAAACCCGGACTGACATAAAATTGACCGATAAACTAAAATACAAACTTGTTACAATTATTACATAGGGCGATTCTGCCCTCTAGGTCCTGTTACTGACGAAATTTTTTTTGCCCCGTTAACGCGCCCTATAGATGCTGCCCTGCTATTTTATCAAACACAAATCAAAAGTGAGCGGACAAAAAGATAAAACATCCCGATAACGATCCTGTTTTGTTGTTCATTTGATCCTGCCCATTCGGTACAGATGAGTTCTTAGTCCGGTGATCCTTATTCTGCCAGTTGGAAAGATATTCATGACTTCTCCAGCTGAGGACGTACCCTCGAAGGAAGACATTGACGAGAACATTGACGACATTTTCAGGAAGTACGAAGAATACATTCTAAAAGCTGAAAAAGTAGAAGACTATCCAAGGTACACACTAACGTCAAGATCAGGAGGCCCAACACCTATAACAATAGAAGAATATAGGAAATGACAAAGTAAGCCAACAGTTGCGTCACAAAAAGAAAAATTAAAGCAACGTAAACCAAGGGGTGGACGAAAAGTAAAGTTGATGCAAAAGGCTACGGATATACACAGAATACTATAGACAACGCTATAAGGAAGAATTTAAAATCGATTTGGGCAACACTAACATCAAAATTAAAAAGAAAAACACAATGATTGCTCGCGTGTGATACTTTGTAAATTTCATAAATCAGAATTATCAATACTACCAACAAGGACGTTGTCATTGATAACATTAAAATAATAACAGAAAATCTTAATGACTATAAAATGCAATCCAAAATCTGACAAAGTGAAAATTGAGAAAATTTTCTGTACATTTTCTAGAATTTATTGAATGAATTACATAAACTGCGTTCAGAATTCATTGACATCTTTGCTTTGGAGTCAGAAAAAATAAGCGCCAATAATTTTTACAAACAACGGTTGAGACTTAAAGACAATCAACCAGTTTATATAAAAAACTATAGAATACCACATTGACATAAAGAAGAAGTGAATAAATAGGTAACAAAATTAATAAACGATGATATTGTAGAACCCTCAACCTCTGAATATAACATAATTTAGTACTCTTAGTACCTAAAAAATCATTACCAGGTCATACAGAAAAGAGATGGAGACTTGTGATTGATTACAGAGGTATAAATAAAAAACTAATCGCTGACAAATTTCCTCTACCTCCCATAGATGATATATTGGATCAGTTAAGGAGAGCAAAATATTTTTCATGGCTTGACTTGATATCGGGCTTCCATCAAATAGAGCTCGAAAAAGAATCTAAAGACATCACGTCTTTTTCAACTGACAGAGGCTCTTATAGATTCAAAAGACTCCCTTATGGCATTAAAATTGTATTCCAAAGAATGATGTCGCTTGCATTTTCGGGATTAACACCATCTCAAGCTTTCGCGTATCGAAACGATTTAATAGTCGTCGGTTGCTCTGAAAAACACATGCTACAAAATTTGAAAGATGTGTTTACCTTGTGTAGACAACACAACATGAATAAGTGTTAATTATTCCGTCATGAAGTGACATTGTTAGGACACAAATGTACAGATAAAAGTATATTACCTGATGACAGCAAATTTTCTGTAATTGAAAATTATCCTACACCAAGAAATGGAGACGAAGCTAAACGCTTCATTGCATTCTCCAATTATTATAGAAGATTTATTCCTAATTTTACTGAATCATCACGTCACATTACTAGAATATCTAGAAAAAACACACCTTTTGAATGGACTCAGGAATGCGAAAACGCTTTTCAATATTTCAAAAACAAATCCTGAGCCCACAAATACTACAATATCCGGATTTTACTAAAGAGTTCTAAATAACGACGGACGGAAAAACAGACTATTCAATTACCAATTGCTTATGCGTCCAGAGCTTTCACAAATGGTGAAAGTAATAAATCCACAATTGACCAAGAACTTACTGCCATACGTTGGGCAATACAACACTTCAGCCAATATATATACGGAAAAAAATTCTTAATTAGAAGTGACAAAGGCCACTCACCTACTTGTTTTCGCTTTAGAATCCGTCATCTAAACTAACACGTATGAGGTTAGATCTAGATGAATATGATTTCGACGTTGAATTCATTAGGGGTAGGTATAATCACGCGGGATAATGTCGCGTATAAATTTCAACAGCATTAAAGATACAGAATTGCAAACAATACTGAAGGTAGCAACGAGACTTCAGGCTAGAAAGAAACAAACTGTACAGATAAAATATCACAGCCTAGTCCATCGGTTGAAATAAGAGTATATGAAGGGCTTAATGCCCTAGAACACTGGAAAATGCCATGGTTGCATTTATCGAAGGATAAATAAATTATCCTAAAAGGAAAGAAATACTTTCCCAATTTACGTTCCATTATTAATGGAATAGTTGATATAGATCTACTTTTTCCAAAGCTTGAAAAAGTAGCTAATAACATGGGTCTGACAATTTTGCGACTTTCTACAGATGATTGTCTGCTCAATACCCAGGGGATAAGTATTGCAACCTTTAAGAATAAGGGTAATGGTCTACTAAAAAGATTGACCATAGTGCTCTTTCCTAAAAAAAAAAGTAACAACCGATGCTAGAAAAATTGAAATCATCCAAAAATATCATGATGAGCCTATTAACGGAGGTCATATACGAATCATTCGCATGATTAGAAAAATAAGACCTCGTTATTATTGGAAAGGCATGACTAAAAATATTAGTAATTATGTCAATTATGCTTTGCATTGCCAAATGCATAAACCTGCAATTAAGGGCAGAGAACCCTTTATTTTAACTCCTACTCCAATAAAGCCTTTTGAGATAGTTATTATAGACACTATTGGACCTTTATCACGGTCCGATTCTCAAAACGAATACGCAGTGACAGTAGTGTGCGATTTAGCAAGATATTTAATTGCCATACCTATTGACAACAAGTCCACCAGAAATGTAGCGAAGGCAATCATGGAAGGATTCATTTTAATCTATGGTCCAATGACTAAAATAGTCACGGACATGGGTACGGAATATATAAATTAAGTACTACAAGGGCTATGTATACTCATAAAAGTGGAGAAGGTAAACTCTACTCGACTCAACAACTTTTCAGCGCGTTTAGAAGCATTTGTATTGCCGCAAATAATTGCTCCTCAACCTGCTCGACTTCTTAATATTGATAAGTGGTCAATAAAAAAGATATTTTATTAGGGACGGAATATTACCATCAATTGCTCGCTATTGGGCAAATTAAATTGGCTGACAACCTTCCAGTGCTGCAAAATACCACCTTAGGCTGGATAGTATCAAGTAAGATATCTGGTCAACAATTATCAGTTGCAACATGCGGGGTCTTGACTGAAGATGATAGAATGGATATCGCTATTGAACGATTCTGCAAATTGGAGGAGATTGAAATCACACAACAACAATTGTCACCTTATGATGGACAATGTGAAGCACGCTTCAATAAACTCACCACACGTGACAAAGACGGAAGATTCGTCGCACGACTTCTGTGCTGAAACATCTACCCTAGGAGACTCACACAGCATCGCGTTCAACCGATTTCTCTCCTTGGAACACAGACTAACAAAAGATTTCTCATTGAAATCAAAATGTAAAAAATTTATGAAGAAATATGAAACTTTAGGGCATATGACCAAAATCGCTATAGTGAAGGTAGAATGTAGTAAATACTTTATTCCTCATCACTGCGTACTACGATCTGAAAGCAGTGATATTCGACGCTTTATCGAAAACATCATCTGGAAAGTTATTGAATGATATTTTGCACATCGGGCCATCACTTCAGAGTGACCTGTTTACTAGTTTGCTGCGATTTCGGCAACCGCGTTTCGTGTTTACTACCGATATAGAAAATATGAATCCATCCTAAAGACAGGCAATATCAGATAATCCAGTTGCGAAAGAATGTCACTGAACCAATAAGCTATTTCAAATTGAACACCGTCACATATGGAACCAGACCAGTGCCATACCTGGCAATAAGATGTTTGAAGGAAATAAGCCATGACAACAAGGTACATTATCCCATAGCAGCAAGCTTTTTGGAAAAGAATTTTTATGTTGATGATGGGCTAAGTGGAACCGACAACTTAACCATAGCTCACAAGTCATGGCAGGATACGGATTTAAATTATGAAAATGGTACGCTAACTATACTCAACTACTCAGTAACATCCCCGAAACCGATCAAGAAGCCAGCCTCGACTTCTCTACAGATAAGACCGACAAATGTGACCAACTTAAGATTAAAGTCAACAAATAAAGATTGTAACTAAAAGAACATTCACCTCAGATTTAGCACGCATTTTTGATTCGTTTGGTGTCTTATCACCTGTAGTCGTCAAGGCTAAAATGTTTGTTCAGGAGTTATGGACCTTGAACCTCTCTTGGGACGAAGCTGTTCCTTACGAATTTGATTCTAGCTGGCGAAATTTTCGAAGTAATCTTAAAGAACATAAAAGCTAGTTCAAATGCATATTTTCAAAGGTGAGATTTTCAACAACACCCAACTTCATGTCTTTACAGATGCATCAGAGAAGGCAGGAGCTACCTTAGCTGCAAGAGTTAAACAAGATTTGGGCGGACTCAAAAATCGTGTTAACATGGACAAACTCCAGGTCTTCCTCTTTTCATACATTTCTGGCAAATCGATACGATACAATGGCGGCATTTAAGTTCCATAGATAATCCAGCGAACATCATATCTAGAGGATTAGAACCCCAACAATTAGAAAAGGCACCGCAATGGATGTATGATCCGTTTTTCCTTCATGGAAAGGAAAAACACTGGCCTCCAACTTTTTGCCAAGCTTCTAACGCAATAATTTGTGAAATGAAACAGAACCCTAAAAGTTTGCTGGTGGAAAGCGAAATTAGTTTAAAATGCTTCAACGAATTATGGGATATGTTTTAAGATTAATAGGAAGTGCTGAAACTATCAAGGCAGATCGATAAAACCGGCCAACTCTTAAACCTTTCGAGCTTCACGATGCGCTGCCCATCATTGTTCGAGCTACACAGCAGTCAGACTTCGAGGAAGATATTCAACAATTGCAAAGATAAAAGGAAATCAAAGCAACAAGTCAAATTAAAAGCCTAGCACCATTTTTGGAAAAAATAATATCTTACGACTCGGAGAGAAATTAGAAGCATCTACGTTGAGCTTTGTCGCAAAACACCCAATGCTCTTGCCGTATAACGACATAATTAGCAGACTAATATTAGAGTCAATACACAAGGAAAACAAATATTGTGGTTCTACAGCACTGCTTGCAATCATGAGACAACGCTTTTTGCCCAACACTTAGCACGAGATATGTATACTGCGCAAAATCAAAACCAAAACTTCTTCAGCAAATAATGGGAAATTTACTTGAAAAGGGCAACTCCAGCAAGGAGTGGAATATTGTGGCCCAATATGGTTTAACTTTAAAACTAGAGGAGAACGACCCCAAAAGGCGTATATTGCGGTCTTTCGTTACTTTTCTACGAAGGCAGTTCATTTAGAACTAGTAATAACGGACCTTACAACCAATGCCTTCATTGGGGCATTTAAAAGGTTTATAAGTCGTAGAGGTCACTGTCAGAATCTTTATTGCGACAACGCAACAAACTTTATGGGAGCTCGCAATCAACTAGCAGAATTGTCATCCACCAGCTTAAGAAAAAATTTAACGAGAATGCGCGGATAGAAACATTAATTTACATTTCATTTCTCCACGTTCCCCGCACTTCGGTGGACTATGGGAAGCCGCAGTCAAGTCCGCCAAAAAGCTTCTAGTTAAAGGAATAGAACACGCATCCTTGACCTATGAAAAAATGGAAACCGTAATTATAGATGTTGAAGCGACCCTCAAATCCGATCCGAAACTATGCAGACCCAAGACCAACCGTCCATTACTCCACTACAAAATCATCAACGAACTTTATCAAACATGCATGTTATTTTTAATTTCCTAAGAATTCCTGATGTTATATTTGATGGGAATCCCGTCTTTTATACAATTTTATTACCAATGTAGAAGAAGTTTTACTATTTTTAAAAGAACAGACAAATACCGACAAATATTATTTAGGGCAATTAGGAACAAAATCATATGATCAGCGAACGAACTTTTAAATACATACCTAAATGGAATGAAAATAAAAACAATCTAATATCCACTTTTTCATGTGAAAGAACCGAAATAACCTTAATCATAACATTACTCGAAAAATTTCAAGCGGAAATAATTGAGATTCAGGCAACACTTTTAAATAATATTTTAATTAACGAAAAAGATCAAAAAGTGATCAACGTTAAAAGAGATTTGTTTTCGGAAATGTGTTTAAATGCATTTTTAAACAGACTAAAACATCCTTTTGGGTGCAACAATTCGTGCTATGCGTGCTGGCACCTTCTCGGCAGCACTACTAATATTGTATTTATATGTTCCTCTTACTTCTCTATGGAGCATAGGGTCGCAACAAGTTGGTTCCAATTAACCCGATCGTCAGGGCGGTGTTTCACTTCGTTCCACTGTAGATGTAGTTTGGATAATTCGATTGTGATTTGGCGTTCCCAGGTGTGTGATGGTCGTCCGATGCGCCTGCTTCCCTAGGGGTTCCAATCAATGGCTTTCCTTGTGATGTCATGTAATGGCTTGCGAAGAGTGTGCCCAAGCCATCCCCACTTGCGTCTTCTAATTTACATCTCTATTGGTTGTTGGTTTGTATCTGACCAGAGTTGGGCGTTGGATATTATGGATGGCCAGTAAACTCGCATGATTCTACGCAAGCATTTGTTCACAAATACTTGAATAGACTGGGAATCTCGGGGTCCCATATTCAACGTTTCGCAACCGTAAAGTAATGTGGATTTGACGCTGAAGTTGAAAATTTTAATTTTGGTGCCTCTCGATATATTAGATGATTTCCAAACGGGGTTAAGTTGGGCAAAAGCTTTGCGTGCCTTATTAATGCGGCTGGCAATATCTGCTGTTGAACCGCCGGATTTATCGATTATACTGCCTAGATAGCAGAAGGAATCCACTTCATCAATTTCCTTGTCGAATATTAGGAATTTCGCCGTTGCATTAGCATTCATTCTGAGTGATTTAGTTTTGTGTACACTCATCTTTAATCCATAATATTGTATACAAGAGCAAAATATTACTTTAGTTAGGCAAGAGAAAAACTATATAAAATGAAATCTTCTTCTACAGAACTAACACCAAACTATAAAAACAATTTACAAACACCAAGAATAAATTTCAGAGACCGCACTACAGCCAATTTCAGTCAGAACAAGGACAAAATTATAGGCGTCAATATAACCATAACTACAACAATAATTTTGCAAATAACAGTCGAAGCATTAGAAATGCTATAATGCCTTTAAAAACAGTTTACTGACAACAATACAACACGAACAAATTTTAGGCAAAATGCACCATAGTCTAGCTAATACACAGTTATAGGTAGACAAAATCTTCAGTCTCAAATAAACACTATCCCATATTTCCAATCTGTCAAAAATTACCCAAATCAAGATGCCCCAAACATGAACAACGTAGATGACACCGGAAATTATCAGATTTCAGCCTCAAAAATCTTACGGGATATGTAGGTTAAAACTACCATTCACATATATATATAAAATTACCATTCACATATATTGATATCATCTCCATCTGGTCCCCCATTACGATTCCTTATAGATTCTGGAGCATCACAATCTTTTATCAAATGGAATTTGTACCATTAGAGAATCAAATAAACTGTCAACCTGTGACTGTAACTACTATTTCTAACAAATACACCCTGAATACAAAAACTAATCTACCCATATTCATGGAATTTTCATATTTCCAAAATAATATCTTGACTCCTCCAAACAGCACAATTCCTCTACAAATGACAATAACCTCACATAAGTACTTAGTACCTGCTAACTCTAAAATCATTCTAAAACTTCCTATAGATTTAGAAAAAGGTGAAATCTTTGCTGCTCAATCAATATTTCAACACACCTTAAGGTTTCTGAAGGCATTTATACTGCAAACAATTGGCAAAGTAACATAGAAATAGCCAACAAATAGAACAGTCTCTGAAAGCAGAGCCTTATAACTCCTCTATTTACGTAGAAATCAATTGTATTAACCCAGAATTTTCAGCAAATTATAAGGAAGAAGGAACAAAACTTCCTTTAAGGACAGATCATTTAAACATAGAAGAAAAGAAACTTCTCCTTAAACTATGCAGACAGTTTAACTCAGTATTCTGTAATAATAATCAGAACCTCACGTTGACTAATCAAATAAAACACACTATGCAAAGAATAGAGACAATCCCAATCTATACAAAATCTTACCGATACCCATATATTCCATAAGGAAAAAGTTAAAAACCAGAATACAAAAATGTTGGAACAAGGCATAATTAGGCCATCCTATTCACCTTGGAGCTCTCCCGTATGGGTAGTCCCAAAAAAAACAAGACGCCAGTGGTAGACAAAAATGGCGCCTTGTAATTGACTACCGAAAACTAAAAAAAAAACTATTTCAGATAGATACCCTCTAAAGAATATTTCAGATATACTAGATAAATTTTGCAAATGTATGTACTTTTCAATACTGGACCTTGCCAGCGGTTTTCACCAAATTGAAATGGATCCAAAATACATCCACAAGAACCGTATTCACAGTAGAGGGTGGTCAATATGATTACATAAGGATACCAAAGAGTTATGGATAACGTCTTAAAAGATCCGGTAGATAAAAACTGCTTAGCTTACCTCGATGACATCATTATATTCTCTACGTCTTTGGATGAACATATTCAAAATTTAAAACAGGTTTTTGATAGACTAGAAATGGATAATTCTAAAATACAATTGGATAAGTCGGAATTTTTAAGGAAGGAAATTGCATTCCTGGGACTCAACGGAAGGCGTTAAACCAAATCCCGCAAAATTAGAGGTAATTAAAAATTTTCCAATCCCAAAAAGGAAATCAAATCCTTTTTATGGACTTCGCCAAAATTGTTAAACCCCTGAATAAGTGTCTGCAAATAGAAAGCAAAATAGACTTGAATCAAAATTACGTTGAGGCCTTCGAGACATGTAAAAATATATTATCCAATGACCCGATTCTACAATACCCTGACTTTACCAAACCATTTGCCTTTACAACAGATGCTAGTGGATCGATAGGCCGATATGTTACTCTAGTCGTACATTGTGCGATTCCAAAGTGAATTACTCGACAATTGAGAAGAAATTGCTAGCAATAATATAGGCCACTAAATATTTTCGTCCATACCTATACGGCCGAAAATTTAAAATCGTAAACGACCATCGCCCATGAGCATGTGTTCAGACCTTCACAATGAATATCTTTCGTATGTGCGTATATACGTTTGTATAAATGTACAAACACACTTGCATACCTATACCTGCACGAAATTAATTGAACAACTTTAAATTGCTGAGATCATGTAATTTTTTTATTCTTTGTTTTTATTTTTACTGGATTTAAGTTCAACAGTTAATTAAAATTATGAGAAAAGAAAAACCTTGAACTTCTGATTATGTTTCAAATTTTGCTGTATTTTTTGTTTTCTTTAAATTCTGTTACTTTAAACATTTAACAACAAATTTAAACCACTTTCAAGTTTATTTGCATTGCAGTTGTCTGGGGTTTCATATTTCCTGGAATTTCTTACAGGCGTGAGAAAATGCATAAGCCCAAAGCAAAATTATATTATTAATAAATACTTTAAGAATAATTTGTTCCAATTCAGCAACAAAATATAAATTAAATGTAATATAAATATAAATATTTAAATAAAATAAATATTGCAATTTGGCAATAAAATTAGTATTTAAGACTAGGATTGATAAAAATAAAACGAGAGAAACAATTGGTTAACAAAATACAACGGTTGTTTTATTCTCAATCCCTCCGCTATAACCAAGTTTAAGTGATTGTGTTGAATGTATAATTGTCCCGGTGATTCCGCCCGGACAAATCAAAACCGACCAGCAAATCAGCTGAGTCAATACATTTTGGTGACCCCGACGTGATTTTCGACGTCAATACTTTTGTCCGAAAATCGACTTGGAAAATTTTTATACGTTTTTAAATAGTTAATTCGAACTATTAGACATTGGTTTAAACTGATCAACTTCAAGGAATAGTCAGCTCCCCTTCCTAGGAACAAATTCCCGGAACAGGCCACAACATGGCAACTGGTGAAACTACCTCCCCAATGGAACAGCTTACAACTTCTGAGCAACAGGAGAACTGATAGAGTCCATCTTTCGGAATTTTAAAAAGGATCTATTATCCAAAAAGACTGTACATTATCAAAAGATTAGACTCCGCTTGGGCAGAATTCGAGGACACCGAAAACAGAATACGATGTCTTAGTAGCTCCAGTTAGACCATAAATATTTCACCGAAGACTACTATTAAAACTTTAGGAAGTTGTCACAAAATACAGTGAAATTTTTGAATCGAGCATAAATGACACTTCGAAAATGCCAAACGCTGGACACCTATCAACAAAAACCAGTGAAGCGACAGCTGCATCTTCAAGAACATCATCGACATGAGCATCAACAAATGCTATTATAAGAAGGCACAATGCCATGATGTCATCATTAAAGCGTCTACGCGACACGGACCCTACAGCAACCAATGTGAAGCTGAAAGAAAAACTGTATGGAGAAATCCAAGAGCTACATTTCAGGATATGACCCACTGAAAGTAGGATATGACATGAGGTCCTACGAAAACCTGGAGAAGCGAGTCATTGAAAATTTAAATTTTCAATGGAGATCCTCCCACGACTTGTTTACACAACTATTAGACAACCATCACAATACTGCGGTACAAAAAATTTGGCACTTGAAATTAAACGTGAGGGGCAAAACTGAAAAACTAATTAGTCATCTCTCAGCCACAGCCGAAAACTACTCAACCTCATGGAGCCTATTGCAAGAACGATACAATAATCAACGCGCTCTTGTAACAACGCTAATGCAACAACTTTTGGATCAACCAATTGGATCAGCTGCTGCTATCAAACAATTGTAGTGTACTTATAATGAAGTACACTACATGCATTAATATAATAATAATAAATTTAAATAATTTTTAATGTAATTTAAAACTCCAAGCAATCCCGAAAATAACAACAAGAAATAAACCACATAAATGTAACAAAACACTTGACACAATTAAAAATATATGAACTATTAAAAGAAATTAGTAAATAATTTGTTTTGTAATACATGTTAAATTATAACAAAAGAAATACTAAGTCTTGTAATACTAAGCAACTATGTGCAAGTTAACACGCTCCACACATTGTGTGACATAGCATTTATCCAACATGCTGACACAGCGATCATTGAACTTTAATTTGGTTACGCAGATTTATTGTCTGCGACATACAACAATTAAGACTAATTTAAGTATAAATAGTTTGTCTTAAATTAATTGTACTTCTTCTACTTTTGGACACGGGAAATAAAGGCAATTAAACTAATAATATTTGTTTTATTTCTATAACAAGAGCCAAGGGTTGGCCCCAACTTTAATTTTTTAGTGTTCCCTCCGGGGAACATGTTAACTGGCGCCGGCTTTAAAAATACGGGAACTTAAAAAACCTGACTTGGATGAATAAATATTGAGTTCTGGTTCTTACGAGACCCTCCAATACATCCTATAAATAATAGAAGATATTGTGACTCCTACGATACCCTCCAATATTCTTTCAAAAATTTATAAAACAAAAAACCTATAACAGTTTATAAGTTCCTGTGAAATTAATGGGATCACACGAACAAACATAACAAAATAAAAAATCATCCAGGTGATAATAATTTTGACGGAAGAGGATGTACTCGTAAGGAGTCGTCAAGGTTCAACTCCTTGTCAGAATTATTCAAAAAAATTGGTTAGCAATATTTATAGTGTGTGATAGTTGCACTAGGCAACTTCCTGCATTCACATGGGAACATGCAAGAAGATCACGTATGGAAAATGTTGCTGTGAAGACAGTCGTGCCTTAGTAGGTTGAGTGCAACTGATCTGCTGCCAACTAAAAAGTACAACACGACCCTTCCTTGACCATAAAAACAAAAAATAAAGGACTAGTATTGGAATACCAATTTGGTATCGTCGCCGTATTCGTGAGAATACGGTTTAAATTTCCAAAAGTTTATAAAAAATGTGAAAAAATAAAAAGGCTAATATTTCTAAAGAAGTGAAAAATTCTTTAAATCAAAAAGTTGAAAAATAAATTTTTAAATAAAATACTGAAATATTTTTGCAATAAATAAATTACGTTGAAGATAAAAAAGAAGAGAAATCCTAAAGAAATTATATATTGAAATTTGAATAAAAATGTGAAATTTATAATATTCGTGGTTGGCATAGAGCCCGACCTTGTCGGAATTGGTTTTAAAAACGACTAGAAAAAAGCTATGGTGTCATGAAAACCGATATTATCGTTTTTATGTTCGAATTGGAATTAATATCGGTTTTAGCTGTCACAGAAACCAAGGTTATCGGTTTTCTTATTGGAAATAAACCAACCAGTTGACAGCTGTCAGTTTTAATACGCGCGCTTTTGATTACATTTTTTATCAGCGGATTTTTGTAAAAATTTAAGTAATTTATTTATTTTCGTATATTTTACTGATTGTTTTATAAAAGTAAAAATATTTGTTGTTTTTCTTATTTTTTAGGGGAAAACATAAAAATAGAACACAAAACGCCATAATCACCGAATTTATGGAAACATATCCCGATTTGGCAAAGCGATTCACAAAGCGTGATCAGCCATCTGCGGATTCCCTATGCCAACAACTAACAGAATCACTGCACAGTACAGGTCCACCACAATATGATGTCAGTGGATGGAAAAAGGTAAAGATAATTTTTGTCACAGTATTGTGGTCACAGTAGTATAAGTTATTTTTGTTTTTATAGAAATGGACTGAATGGAAAAGCGAAGTCAAAAGGAAGCTTGCGCAAAATAAAGCTGAGTTCAGGGCAACTGGTGACGGACCATTTACAAAACATCACCTTACAGCAATTGATGAAAACATAGTACGGTTATGTGGCATTGCTCAATCGGTTGATGGTGTGTCTGGTACTTCAGTCGGTTTTGACGAGGAAGCTGATATCCCAAGCGAAGAAGAATTGCCAACCACATCATCAAAGCGGTCATGGCCTCCAGTTGTATGCATCAGTACTCCAAAAAGGATTAGAACCGAAAGTACTGGTGAGCATCTAAAAAAAATTTAGATGATGATAACAAGAGGAAGACTGAAATGAATGAAAATCTTGATGAATTAATCGAGATCGAAAAGGAAAATTCAAGCAGCTTACGGTGTATTTACAGGGCAATTGAGAAAGGGAATGATTCAGTCGCAAATGCAGTAACTGAATTTAAACAGGAATTTGTTCGTCTCAGTGCAACAATTTTGGAAACGATGCATGAAAAAAATGCAAAAAAAACGCAATTAGACTTAGAATTACAAAAGTTTGACTTTGAAAAGAAAATCCCAAAAAAGATTGTTAAACAATTTTGAAGAAACTGTGTTCCATATATTACCTACGTGCTTTATTTTTTATTATTCCCATCGTTCCTTTACTCATTTTAATGTTAAACGTACTTGCGTTCCTTTTTATAATTTAAAAGACTAAATTTTTGTGGTTTTAGTTGTTATTATTACTAAAACAAAAATAAAAAAGTTTTTCATTTTTCTATAAATTACTTGCTATTTCATTCCTGATTCTCTGAGCTTCTTGTTGAGACGTTGGCAGTGGTAATAGAACATCTTCTTCTATATCATTGGATGGCAAAAGGATATCGTTTTCGTTGTACTCCAATTTGTAGTATCTGTAGATGTTGTGTAAAGCGCAGCAGACGTTTATAATTTTTACCACTTTTTCTGGCTTGTAATGTAATGTGCTTAATAAGCAACGAAACCGACTTTTTAAAACTACAATAGTTCGGTCAACAATATTTCGAGCTGAAGTGTGAGCCATATTGAATTTGTGTTCTTTAGAATTATAGCGTGGATCTCTACGGTGTCAACAAAAATGGTTCAAGCCCATATCCACAATCTCCTAGAAGTTTCGATGTACGAACACTACATATATTCCACACAAATGCGTCATGCCTACCGCACGAAGTTGCAAAGTCGGAAGAATTTTAGATCGCGACAAATGTTCTTTATTAGGATTAAGTACCATAAAAAATGCTTCTTTGTTTAAGCGATAATTAGAAACAAATCTGTAAAATATAGTTATATATAAGAGTACAAGAAACGTCCTCCTGAATAAAAAACTTCTTACATTGCCTCCGGCAGCTCCAGTGGATTGCTACAATCTCTCAGGATTCTTCTCTTCACTCTTTCAGACCGCTTTTCTTCTAGTAAAAAAAATATCACTATTGCTCTTGGCATTGTATTTATTTCTTAACATAAGTAATTTCAATTTTTAACAAAATTTTCTTTTTATAAGTGTTTTGGTATTTTTCTTTATCAAACAGCTGATTCGAACATTGATTTTATTTACGTTCGAAATTAACAAAACCAACTTGGTTTCATGACACAAAATTAAACCAACATTGGTTTTCAGAACCGACATGGTTTGTACAACAACACCGATTGAAAAGTTAAGAAATATAATACACAAAGTATTTTAAATAAAGAATTTATCATGAAAAAATGAAAACGTGAACATGAAATTGAGAAAAAGCAAGAATAAATTTGTAAAATGAATCGAATTAAAAAGCAAAAAAATATATATGAAGTTAATTAAAATTTCTGAATAAAATAGAAAAGCAATAATTTGCAAAATTGAGAAAATCTAAAATTGAAGAATATATGAATTTGAATAAAAGTAAAATGAAGAAGGTGAAATAATTGTTATCGAAAAGCTTAAAATGAAAAATATAAAATAGAAAGTTATTTGTGAAAAAATTTAGATGTGAAATTATTTTTATAAAAAAATTTTTACATGAAAATTTTTACGAAGTGTTTTAATTACCCGGAATGATTACGAGAACGGGAGCAGAATAGGCAACGGTAACGTCGCGATATTTGATGTGTTCAATTTGTGATTCAAGTTCAGCAGATACCCTTTGGTGTAATTTATTTTGAATTTCGGAGATATATTTAATTTGGTCGGAATAGATATTGATGTGAATTCTTGCAGTTCGAACCTCGGATGGATAACTGATTTCACTTATATTGCGGTGTATGATGTTTGAAGAGATGTGGAGACATTTTGATGGCCTTTGATGATGATTGTCTTGATCTTAATTGTACAATCTGGCTAGATTTTTAGGAGGGCAGATGCTTTCAGGGTTAGCTGTGATTTTTCTTGCCCACATACAGCGTTTATTCGGGACGGCGGCTGCATAGTGTAAAGCCATTGATTGCTGTATTCTAACTGTGCAAGCGACGTTCGATCAGCAACAGGAATAATGTTACAACTCGTTTGATTGTTAAAATTAAGAACTGATAGCTCGCATAAGCATTTGTCAGCATTTGCAGTGAATTTTGATTGCATTTGTGGGTATAGAAATTCATTCTCTCTTATTGTTGCACATGTGGTCCACTGTTTTTCTGTCAACACGAAATACTGAGCTTTATGAGTGTTTATAGCCAGGAAGTCGCTGCATGGTCTTATAGCGGGCATTGTGCCATTTATTTGAACAGGAATTGGGTGTGGTTTCAGAAGTTCGAATGTCTCAGGATCAGATAACGGAATAGATATGTGAAAGATGACGTGGTCTTTTGTGACACCTCCCTTTACATTCATAATTTTGTACAGTTGTAGTATATTGGAAGATGATTTCTTACTCGTATTAGCTCGGCTTGAAGTTGAGACGGTGACAAAAGCATTGGACTGATTTTTCCATGGTGTGAATCCGTTAATGCTGCTATGATTTCTGCTTGAATTCGGTGTAACCTTGCCGATGTTGACGAAAGTTGAACTGATTGTAACTTGAATATTCGAAACAGCCTTGCTTGATTTTGTTCTTTTTCATTTTCTTGTAATCTAGATGCAATTTCAGACAGTTGATGTTTGATTCATGAGGAGTTGTTTGAGATGGTTTTCATTGTCGTTTACTGCGTTGATGGTGTTTGACATTTGTTCAGCATAATCCGAATCCAGAATACCAAACAGTGAATTAGCGACGTTGCCAACAATGATAATAGCTCCACGCTTAGCTCTCCTCTTTAGTAAGAAGTTTTTATCGTTAAGGCCTACTAGACTGAAGTGGACTGCCTAGAGAACACTGGAGCAAGTCGTCCTTCGAATTAGAAGGTTGCACAAGTGGTGTAATGCCGTTATTCCGTTCACGAAGGAACTTATTTTTCGGCAGTATGGTTTAAAGTTATAGTAAGAAATGATGTTCCATTCTGACCGCGATACTCGTGTATTACCAATACCCTCAAAGTGCAATCCAATATTGGGTTCAAACTGTGTTACTTTGATTTTATCTGTGAACACGAGTGGGAGCAATAGCAATATTATGAGTATGGTGGTCGTAATTGAGTTTGCAAAGGTCTGCTGTTTTTAGCGAGTGGCCTTCCATCCAATGACCTTTTTGATGATTGGTTTTCTGCTAACATCTCATGATTATCCTTACGTTCTGTGATTTGTGGACTTGATTGTTGTTCTTCTTCTTTGGGTTCGTCATTGAGCTTAGGGAGTGAGGCCAATTATTGAATTGAAACGCCGGTCGAGAGCGAGAAATCGGTTGAGAGCCATTGCGTGTGGGTCGCCTAGGGTATTAGGGGTTTGGTGAAATGGTATTCTGACAATGAAGCGGTCTTCATCGTTTTTAGTTGTATTTTGTCCAAAATGTTTTTCACATTGTCGGTCGGCTATTGATAGTAGTTTTTTGGTTGCTTTAACTTCATCCAGTTCCCAAAGTCGAGCGATGGAAGCTTCCAGCCCCTCATCTTCAGTACATATTTCGCAGGATGGGTCTGTAGGGTGTTCACTATTTAATTTTCCTGCTACAACCCAGTCAAGAATCGTGTTCTGCAAAATCGGAAGTTGTGAAGATAATATAACGATTTATAATATATCGATTTTATTAGATCGAGTGAATGTTGCGTCAGCTAACATAATATTTTTCGGTAGTGGCCACTCATCAATGTTGATAAATTGTGATGGTTGAGGCGCAATAATTTGAGGCAGGACAAGTGCCTCCATACGTGCTTAGAATCCATTAATTCGAGAATGCAAAGCTACATTGGCTCGGTGTTGTGTTTTTGTGTTAGAGTCTCCGATTCCATTGATGTTTACTAATGACGTCTGTATTGCAATATTAAGTCGTCTTACCAAACGATCCGTAATCAAATTGACATGTGAGCCAGAGTCAAGTAAGGCGCGACATTCAATCTCCATTATACCAGTTTTCATTTTTATTAGAACTGTGCTGAGAAGAACGTATGATTTAGACACCTGACCATTTGCTGCCGCTAATGAAGATGCTTCTGGTTCAATTACTTTAGGTTGATAGGTAATGCATGATGATGTCTTCTTGGATACCCTTTCATTTGTTGACCTTCGGTTTGATGACTGAGTATTACTCTTCAGCTGAAGTAGCGAGTTGTGTTTTTTCTTGCATGTCATGCACGATCCTGATTTGCAAGTTTTAGCCGTGTGTCCTGATTTTATACAGTTCACACACAGGTTATGCTTCTGAATAAAAATGAGACGGTCTGCTGGCGACAGTTGTTGAAATATCTGACACCGATACAGTTGGTGAAAGTTATTTTTGCAGAGTGAGCACATGGCTTCTGTTTGTTTAGCTGAAGTAGTGGACACATAGACCCTTGATGATTTTTCTTTTTGGTTTATGACTTCTAGGGATTGAAAACGATTTTCAAGAAAAGTTAATAGGTCTTTGATTTTTTGTACCTCTTTTTTATATTTACGTTAACAAAAAAAATTATAATAATAAAATATAGAGTCAGCAAAACAGAAACAATAAAAACTACCGCGGAACAGTGTAAATTAAAAATGCAAAAAAGGACTTTAATTTCAAATGTCATTAATGGTATCCAAATAACCGTAGAATATACTGTGGTCTATCTTGGTATCATTATAGGAATACTGGCTTTGCAATTTTTAATTAAAATATACATAATTCATAAAAGGTCAATTAAAAAGGCCTACTTGAGATCGATGGCGACAGACATCGACAAAGTGTAGAAAATAGAAAATATTCTCAGGTTAGGATAAATTGACAGGACCATTAAATTTTTTTAACAATATATGGAGCGACAAAATATACTTGCCAAAGTAATATTAATCTTAGGAGAACTTCGATAGGTCCCATAAATGTCTGAATACCGACAAATTTACAACGGATGAAACATTGCTAAGACATATAGGAATTTTGATAGAATCTCTCGAAAAAATTAGAATTTTGCTTAATGTAAATTACACTAGGCTAACAGTGTCACATAAAGTAGCAGCTGAAGCATTTTTTAGACGTTAGGGAAAAACTATTAACAGTAGCTTCAAGGAAGGGCGTAGAACTAGAAATACCACATAGCCTCCATGAGGAAATGACAAAGAACCAAAAGGGTATTGAAAAGCTACAGACAAATACTAAAACTAAAGCCAATATGCCTCAAACAGCAATAGAATTTGTGAACACAGCTGCTAAATTAATACCAGAATATGATGGTAAAGCAGATGCGTTGTGCTTGGTGGATTCCATTAAGGAAACACATGAAGCAATCGCAATCAACTTGGTGAAAATCAAACTAAAAGGTGTGGTAAGAAACATTATATCTAGTGAAACCACCTTACAGGAAGCACTAAGGGAGAAACAGTAGATGTAGTCACATCCAAGTTAATGAATATCAGGCAACAGAATAAAAATGCCAATTCATACGCGAGTGAGGTTGAAGACCTCGCCAAGAGATTGGAAAGCGCATACATTTCCGATGGCCTACCAATCGAAGTTACAAGTACATACGCTACAAAAACAGCGGTTAAAGCAATAGTAAAAAATGACACTAATGAAAAGGTTAGACTCAAAATGGAGTCTGGAAAATTTTCAACTATGAACGAGGTGATGGCAAAGTTCGTAAATAGTTGTACAGAAGTATTCAGCCAACCTAATTCAGTACTCTTTTATGGTTCCAATAACAGAGGAAACGGTTCAAATCGTAGACAGTTTTTGGTAATAGGCGTAATAATAATAATAACAATAATAGGTATCGCGGTGGGGACAATAGTTACCGCGGAAGAGGTAGTGATACAACTACAGAAGTACTAGAAATATAAGGCTTGTAACCTAAGATAATTCGGAAAACTTGCAAGACCCCTTGAATGTTTAATTCCAAAAGTTTATAACATTAATATTGGACTATACAGCTGTCTTAGCTGTAGATCATCGTTGAATGCCGGTAAAACGACATTTCTCATTGACACGGGAGCGGGCATTTCTCTTATTAAACAGAAAAAGGTTCTTAACGAACATATAAATTATGGTATCACTACTAGCCTCAGTGGAGTAGGTACCACTACCCTTGGAAAAGTACCCACTGATTTGATGATAGAAGATATTCTTATTGGGCATGAATTTCACGTTGTCAGAGACAACTTTCCTATACCAGTAGACGGAATTATTGGAATGGATTTTATACGAAACTGCAATTGCATTCTAGACTATTCACAAGAACGAGATTTAATAATACTGCGGCCTGATGATTTTGTTTCAGACATAGCGATTCCGTTAACGAACGCACCCGAAGAAAATTCAATATCTATCCCAGCCAGATCGGAAGTGATACGATTTATTAACGTTCAAACCACTGAAGAAGAATATTTAATTCCACATCAAATGATTGATGACGGTGTTTTTATCGCAAATACCATTACATCAAAATCTAAATAAATGGTTCGACTTACAAATACGAAGGACAACAACCTTATCCTCAAAAACGTTCAAATTAGAACGGAAAGTCTTAACGACTACAACATAGTAAAGCTAAAAAATAATCATAAAGATAATGATAAGAAAGATATTCTAAGAAAACTTTCTAAAATTTTTCCGGAATTTGTCGATGAAGAGTTAAAAAATCTTTGCTCCGAATTTATTGACGTTTTTGCATTAGAAACGGAAAAAATAACCGTAAATAACTTTTACAAACAAAAACTGAAATTAAGTGATAACCAACCCGTCTATATAAAAATATAAAATCCCTCACTCCTACAAAGATGAAGTTAATTTGCAAGTGCGTAAATTAATAGACGATGACATAGTAGAACCATCCGTTTCCGAATACAATAGTCCAATATTGTTAGTCATAAAGAAACCCTTACCAAATTCAGTACAAAAGCAATGGAGACTAGTCGTTGACTATAGGGCAATTAATAAAAAGTTAATTGCCGATAAATATCCTCTGCCACGCATGGACGACATTTTGGATCAGTTGGACAGGGCAAAATTTTTTTCGTGTTTAGATTTAATATCAGGATTCCATCAAGTTGAACTAGAAGAAGACTCAAGAGACATTACATCCTTCTCTACTGAAAAGGGATCCTTTCGGTTCAAAAGATTACCATATGGCATAAAAATAGCTCCAAACTCATTTCAGAGAATGATGTCCTTAGCCTTCCCAGGTTTAAAACCAAGCCAAGCTTTCCTATATATGGATGACTTGATCATAATCGGTTGCTCAACTGACCACATGTTACGAAATCTTAGAGACGTTTTTGAAATATGTCGGAAGTATAATTTAAAACTTCACCCTGACAAGTGCTCATTCTTCTGCTTAGAGGTAACATTCTTGGGACACAAATGCACTGACAAAGGAATTTTCCTGACGAAAGCAAATTCTCTATAATAGAAAATTATCCAACACCGAAAAATGGTGATGAGGCAAAACGCTTTATAGCATTTTGTAATTATTATAGGAGATTTATTCCCAATTTTGCGGAGTATTCAAGACAACTCAGTCAATTGTCCAGGAAAAACATTCCTTTCGAATGGCCTCAAGAATGCGAAAAATCTTTCAAGTATCTTCAAAATCAACTACTAAGTCCTAAAATACTGCAATATCGTGATTTTGAAAAGGAATTTCACATTACTACTGATGCAAGTAAATAAGCATGCGGCGCCGTTTTAAGTCAAGAATATCAAGGTATTCAATTGCCCGTAGCGTATGCATCCAGAGCATTTACAAAGGGAAAAATCAATAAGTCAACCATAGAACAAGAACTAATTGCTATTCATTGGGCAATTCTACATTTTCGACCATATGTCTACGGTAGAAAATTTTTGGTTAGAAGTGATCACAGACCACACACGTATTTATTTTCAATGAAAAACCCCACATCAAAATTAACTCGCATTAGACTGGACCTGGAGGAATACGACTTTGTAATTGAATACATTAGGGGTAGAGAAAACTACGCGGCTGACGCATTGTGGCGAATAGAGTTCTCTGATATTTGAAAAACTAATATAAATGACATTCTTAAAGTAACTAGTAGACTACAAACCCGAAATAAGCAGTGAAAAACAAGTGACACAAGAAAAGAAGATAAAAATAAACTATCAGAAACGCTACACGTATTTGAAGCCATCAATACACAAGAGTACTGTAAAATGCTACGTTTATATTTTAAAAATAACAATTTTATTATCCAACGTGGAAAAAATAAGCTTTATGAATCGCAGAACCTTATTATTAATGGAAATATTGACTTAGATCAATTATTGCCAAAGCTTGAAAAAGTAGCTAATAATACTGGCTTCGTGTATTTACAATTATCATTGAAAGATAATTTGTTTGATAATGTGTACATTGATATATTTAAGAATATCGGTAATAGAATATTGAAAAATTTGAAAATAGTACTCGTACCTGCACTAATAAAGGTACAATCAAAATCCGATAGGGCTAGAATAATCAAGAGATATCACGATGATCCAGTATGGGGTGGACATCCTGGAACAACCCGTTTGCTTAAGAAAATTAGGAGACGACACCACTGGAAAAATATGACGAGGGATATTTCTCGTTATGTCAAAGCTTGTAGTGAATGTCAAAGTGCAAAATCTGGTGTTAAACCTAAAGAACCTCTTATCATAATGCCCACACCAGCAAGGGCATTCGATATCGTTATTATTAATACAATAGGCCTCCTACCCAAATCTGACTCAGGTTATGAATATGCGGTCACAATAATGTGTGGTCTGACCAAATACCTGGTAACAATTCCAATTAAGAATAAATCCGCCAACGAAGTTGCAGAAGCGATCTTTGAAGGATTTGTTTTGATTAATGGTCGGATGGCAAAATTGCTTACCGACATGGGAACGGAGTATATGAACAAAATATTGCATGAATTATGTGTCCTAATGAAAGTTGAAAAATTAAACTCTACTCCGTACCATCACGAGACTCTCGGAACAAATGAAAGATCTCATAGGACATTAAATGAATATTTAAGGACATATATTTCATGCGTCAAATCAGATTGGGACATATGGGTTAAATTTTTACATATTGTACAATACCACAGCACATGATTATTGTCCATTCGAACTTGTATTTGGGAAATGCCCATCTGTCTTGGATTACATTAGTAAAAATTTGGTGGAACCATTGTGTAACATAGAATACTACCAAAAAGGGGTAAAATTTAGGTTAAATGTTGCTCAAAGACGAGCTGCATCAAAATTAGTTAGGAAAAGGCAATTGGAAATAAAATCGGAATGACTTTGCTTTAGTCCGTAATGATGCAGGATATAAATTAGATAAAATTTATAATGGTCCATTTAAGGTAATTGAATTAGATAATAGGAATCATGCTTTAGTATCCGACGATAATAATAAATCGAGTTTATAATGTATAACTGTAGTTATTATTTGGTATAAGTGTAGAATAATCAATAATTGATTATTCTTTTTGTGCAAAAGGAGGTGCGACGTACTCTCGCGACTAGGCGTCATAATACCAACGGTTAGTCAGTAGAGTGAATTCGCTTATATTTCACCTAGTAAATATTATCTAGTTCTCATGATGAAACCAGACTAAACCCTTTAGTGCTGACAAATCATTTCCCACGGTCTGCGAGTCTACGTCGCAACTCAACACATTAGATGTATGTATAAAGCTGTAAGTTAGTTTGTTAAGAAAATTATAATAAAAGTTAATCAGTTTAATAACAGAATTCAATCAGTAACAATGTTTTCATTAAATTGACGTCGAAAATCACGCCGAGGTCACCAGAATGTATTGACTCAGCTGATTTGCTGGTCGGTTTTGATTTATCCGGGCGGAATCACCGGGACAACCAGAATGTATGTTGTTTTGTCCGGGCGGAATCACCGGGACAATTATCCATATAACGCAAGCACTTATAGTGGTGGAATAACAAAAACACTTAAACTTGGTTATTGCGGAGGATTAGAGAATAAAATAACCGTTGTCTTTTTTTAACCAATTGTTTCCCTCAATTTATTTTTGTCAATCATGGTCTTAAATTAAATTTTATTGCCAAATTGCAATATTTATATTTAATTTATTTTATTTAAATATTTATATTTATATATATATTTATATTATATTTAAATTATATTTTGTTGCTGAATTGCAGCAAATTATATAAGTATTTATTAATAACATAAATGTGCATTATGCATTTTCCTACACATATAAAACATTCCAGGAAACATGAAACCCCAGACAAATGCAATACAAATACACAAAAGCCAAACTTGAACCTTAATCAGAAGTTCAAGGTTTTTCTTTATCATAATTAGAATTAGCTGTTAAAACCAAAAATAAGGGAAAATGTATAAATCCAGCAAAAATAAAAACAAATAAAAAATTACAAGAAGTCAGCAAAATAAGGTTGTTCACCTAATTTCATGTAAGCATATGTACGCAAGTATGTTTGTCCATTTATACAAACGTACATGCGGACATATGAAAGAAGTTCATTGCGAAAGTCTGAACAGTGACCATCAGGCAATCGTGATGACGGTTACTGGGCGCAACACAAGAGGAGACGGATTGCCGAAGTTTACGGGACCTAAATGGAAGGACTCCCGCTTTGACGGGGAGACGTATTGACTGATGTTGTCGTCGACGTTGCCCCTGCTACTGGTGGAATGACGCGATTCGAAGTCTGCGGTCGACATGCTTTGGGGCGAGAAGAAGGGCCCAGCGCACGAGAGGATGACCGACATGGGAAGCCGAATGGACTTCATATGAGGATCTAAGGCATCAACTTAGAAGAGCCATTAAGAGGAGCAAGAAGCTTCATTTCAGCGGATATGCTAGGAATCTGACGTAAATCATTTTCGGTGCTCGGGAACAGCCTAAACTAGGTTGCACAGTTTTACTACGGGAGATTGTTAGCACATTATTCCCACGGGGTCAACCCTACACTTTTATAAGTAGGGGGCCGGAAGCCACTTATACCATACCCGAGGTAACAGGAGAGGAGGCAGTCGCAGCATGCACTGAAATAGGAGATAGGAAATCACCGGGGCCAGATGGAATCCCGAATAAGGAACTTAAGGCGGCTATCCGGCTCAGACCGGATGTATTCACCAGGTTGTTCCACAAGTGCTTAGTCGACGGTGTTTTTCCACGTAGATGGAAGAAGCAGAAATTGGTTCTCATTCCAAAACCTGGCAAACCACCAGGGGACAGGAAGGTAATATACCTAATGGATGAAGGAAAGCAGGAATACGTCGTGACGGTGGGTGTCCCGTAGGGCTCTGTACTTTGGCCACTACTATGGAACATTATATTCGATGGAGTACTTCGACTGCGATTGCCAAACGGGACTAGAATTGTGGGCTTTGCAGATAACATTGCCATAGTCTCGGTAGCTAAGACGGTCAGGGAAATAGAGGAGAAAGCAAACACAGCGATTAGAAATGTTGGAGCATGGCTGGAGGAGGCAGGTTTGACACTTGCTGCACATAAAACGGAGGCGTCTTGATAAGCGGCCGGAAGATAGTGGAGAAAATGGAAGTGACCGTTGGAGGCACAAGGATCGAATCGATAAAATACCTGGGAGTGATTATCGACGACAGGTTGAACTTCAAGAAGCACGTGAAATACATTAGCGAAAAAGCGTCAGTAACACAGACGAGGATGATGCCAAATATTGGAGGTCCAGGTCCATTCAAAAGGAGGATAATTTCGGCGGTAGTAACGTCGATAATGCTGTATGCATGCCCAATATGTTCGAAGGCGCTCTCCGTGGGGACGACAAGGAGGATACTGTCCTCGGTGTGTCGTCTAAGCCCGATTAGACGGATAAGTGGCTTCAGGACAGTGTATGATGGAGCGGTATTGGTATTGGCAAAGACAATACCTTTTCCCTGATGAAACCCTTTGGATGAAGAACGAACATTGCAAGCTGAACTAC
>OW026364.1:1792816-2174111 GCA_932273835.1 Sarcophaga variegata | reverse complement strand
GCAGGTATAGCAGGTATAGCTGGTATAGCTGGTATAGCAGGTATAGCTGACATAGCTGGTATAGCTGGTATAGCTGATATAGCTGGTATAGCTGATATAGCTGGTATAGCTGGTACAGCTGATATAGCTGGTATAGCAGGTATAGCTGGTATAGCTGGTATAGCTGGTATAGCAGGTATAGCTGGTATAGCAGGTATAGCTGATATAGCTGGTATAGCTGGTATAGCAGGTATAGCTGGTATAGCAGGTATAGCTGATATAGCTGGTATAGCTGGTATAGCTGGTATAGCTGATATAGCTGGTATAGCTGATATAGCTGGTATAGCTGGTATAGCTGGTATAGCTGGTACAGCTGATATAGCTGGTATAGCAGGTATAGCTGGTATAGCTGGTATAGCTGGTATAGCAGGTATAGCTGGTATAACAGGTATAGCTGATATAGCTGGTATAGCTGATATAGCTGGTATAGCTGGTACAGCTTGCTAAAGCTGGTACAGCTTGCTAGTATAGCTAGTACAGCTTGCTAGTATAGCTAGTACAGATTGTATAGCTTGCTAGTATAGCTAGTACAGCTTGCTAGTATAGCTGGTATAGCTGATATAGCTGGTATAGCTGGTATAGCAGGTATAGCTGGTATAGCTGGTATAGCTTGCTAGTATAGCTAGTACAGACTATATAGCTTGCTAGTATAGCTACTACAGCTTGCTAGTATAGCTAGTACAGATTGTATATCTTGCTAGTATAGCTAGTACAGCTTGCTAGTATAGCTGGTGTAGTGTTTCATGCGAAGAGGTATGAAAGTAATGAAAAAAATGGTTATAAACTACAGTCAAAAGAAAAACACCTAATCAGTGTAAGATTGGAAGGGTTTGGAGACAACTTAATAAACAAATTATATGTTGAATTACATCCACCTGGTTATCAGTTTTGTGGACCTGATACAAAACTTCAAAACGAATAGCAAGAATAAAGGAAATAAAGGAATAATTTATTGGATGCAGATTGTAGAAAGCACGATATAGCGTACTCAAAATCAATGGATATAGACACAAGCCATCAAGCAGATCGTGATCAGGTATAAATCAGATCGTGACCAGATAGCAAGCAGTTCGTGATCAGATATAAAGCAGATCGTAATCAGATACAAAGCAGATCATAATCAGATACAAAGCAGATCGTGATCAGATGTAAAGTAGATCGTGATCAGATACAACGCAGATCAAAATCAATATCAAAAAATTAACATACTGAAATCATATAAATTGCTGTATATATAGGAGATCGTCTTGATTTCAGTTATTTTTGCGAAGAGGTATAAAAGTAACGAAAAAAAAATGTTATAATCTAGGGTCAAAACAAAACCTCAGCCAGTGTAAGATGAGAAGAGGATTTGTAAACAACTTAATAAATAAAGTACCTGTTGAATTACATCTACCTGGTTATCAGTTTTGTGGACCTGGTACAAAACTTGAAAAACGTTTAGCAAGAGGAGATAAGGGTATAAATTTATTAGACGCAGCTTGTAGAGAGCACGATATTGCATATTCACAATCAAAAGATATAGACACAAGACATCAAGCAGATCAAATATTAGCTGAAAAAGCCTGGCAACGAGTTAAATCTAAAGATAGTGATATTAAAGAACGTGCTAACGCGTGGTTTGTGACAAACGCTATGAAAGCTAAAGTGAAATTTGGATTAGGTTTGAAGGAGCAGACACATAAGAAAAGAAAAAATTCAAAAAGAATGAGAAAAGGAAAAATGAATAACTGTAATAAGAAATTATTCACAGCTACTGTGAGAAAAACTTTAAAACAATTGAAAGAACAGAAACCCCTTGATATAAATGATGCTGTTAAAATAGCTCAAAAGGCTATTCATTCAAATTTTAAAGGGAAAAAGCGAGCAGACATTATAATACCGAGAGTTATACCTGTACCGAAAATTGGGGGATTTCTTCCACTTATTCCCGTACTAACAGCGTTGTCAGCGCTTGGTGGTTTGGTAAGTGGAGGATCCGCTATTGTTAAAGCAGTAAATGCTATCAAAAATGGAAAAGAACAATTGGCTGAAGCTAACCGTCATAATAGATATATGGAATCAATTGCAATGGGTAAAGGGTTGTACCTCAAACCATATAAAACTGGATATGGTCTCTACTATAGTCCACCTACAAAAAACTATTAGATAACCTACCTAAGCGTCCATTAACAGATCTGAAATCATATAAATATTAAAGATTATTCACATATTCTGCACATGAGCATACAATAGCAGTAGATTAACATACAATGATTTTAAAGGAAATATACAACTTTTTAAAATCATTCTCACACATAATTTCTGACGTAGATAAAACTAAACTCATCAACATACAAACACAACTGGAGTATGTAGACAACCTGAAAAGAATAAGAAATAGACATGGTGAACATTTCGAGGATTGCGAATGGTCGAATGAAAACAGTACATGCGGTCCTGACACCTGCCCCTGTATATTTTATAAACATAGACTATATCAAGCTGAAATTGAAGCTAAAAATATAATTAATTTTTATAATCTTACTAAATGTAAAAACTGTGTTTTCAATAAATTGTAATTTTCAATAAATTCAAACGAAGAAATGATATAATAAATGACAAAAAAAACTTAACCACATCTGAAATCTTTGTTTAGTTAATTATTACTCTTTGTTCAGAGTACATCGTCCCGCACTTACGCAACCTACTATTGACTTTTTAAAGAAGGGGAAAAATGGTTACATCAGCTGAATTGGAAGAACTATTAATAAAACATAGTAATCAGATTGATAAAGATCATATAGATTTATTTATGAAACTTATAAATGAACTAAGAATATGCAACATTAGTAAAATAAGTAATCCATTTATATGTGTTAATAATATTATACATAGATCTAACTGTGAAAAAATTTACTCAGAATCTTTTGACATTTGCAGATGTCAAACATTCTATACACAATATTTGTTAACACTTAAGTTATTTAATATGTATAAACGAATGTTTAACTATTATTATATTCAATAGATATATGTATTGTATTGTACAAAATAAAAAAATCTAAAAATAAAATATACATACCTAAGAATAAAAAAAAAATCTAATAAAATAAAACCTAATTTGTTTTAATTAATCTCATTATTTTATAATTTCATTTATTTAAAACAGCAAAAACTAAATAAAATCTAAATCCTTAAAACAAGTCTATTTATACTCTGGGATGTTGTAAATCAATCAGTAAATTCAATTATATAGAAAACAGATATTCTACTTATGCGTGAAAAAAAAGCAGGCACAACTATACATTCCTTTCTTATCAATTTAAAAATCCTTATAACACAACAACAACAACAACACCACGTACAACTATATTTCTATTTCTTCACAATTATTATCTCAAAAGAACATGCACACATTCATTCTGTCCGTCCAATCATTCGAAAAGCAATATAAATACAATGAACATGTACACTCATGTTTCTACTTAGGTATACGATGTTATTTATTATCCCAAAAATAAAAAATTTTACATAGGTGTTCATCTCTTTCTTATCACATTTAAAATTAAAGATCCTTCTAATTAAATATACAAAAAAAAATAAAAAACACACAACAACTATACAGGTGTAGATCCCTTTTCTATTTTTTTCAACATTGAGTATGATAATACGTGCCAAGAATTTGTTATCATCTTAAAATTACAGATCCTTCAAATTAAATCACACAAAAAATAAAAAAATAACCGCACAACCAAACTACTCTTTCTTATCACATTTAAAATTAAAGAACCTTCTAATTAAATATACAAAAAAAAAAAAAATAAAAAACACACAACAACTATATAGGTGTAGATCCACATTATATGTTACGCACACACTCATTCTGTCCGTCCAAACATTCATACATACGTATATACATTTTCACATTACAGTCTTTCTATACTCTGGGATGTAGATGAGGAAACGTGCACGCACTCATTCTGTCCGTCCAGTCATTCGTTTGCAAAGCAATACAAATGAAAGGACCAACAAAAAGCAGGTATGATTCCAAATTTGTATGGAAAATTTTAAAATTAAAATGATTTAATTCTTTTCCAGATATGCATTCTCACAAATTTTAACACACACACACACACACATACACATTAAAAAGCAATACCTTTTCATAATACATGTTACAAACCCAAAGACCGATCGCACACAATTCATTTAACAATTCTGTAATGTTCTTACTCTTTTACAGCTATGCATGCTCCAAAATTTGTATGAAATAAGTGGTCGAGAACATACAAAAACATACTACTAAAGTATAAAAACATTCCTCCTGAATGTAGGGAACGTCCATAGTATTCAAACAAGTTTCGCTAATAATAGTTCCAATTTCATCATGATTTTCTTTAAAATGAAGGTTTATTTCATCTATTTCACTAAGAAGACTAGTAAGGTAACCTTTCGGTTTGTCCTCCTTTGCCATGAACCGCGAATGCAACTTCGTTAGTTGTTCTAAATAGCCACGTTGTTTTTCAATAATTTTGTCTAAATCAGTCATCGTACTGATATTCACAATTTAAACAAAATTATAAAAGGAAAAACTATTTCAAATAATTTAATAAAAAAAAAACTAAAAATGTTAAAATCTTAAATTTTTGTGAAATATTTAATTTTAATTCGATTCCGCATAAAATTTAAAATTAAAGGTTGAGTACCAAATTTGTTATATTTTCACTATTTTTTAAATTAATCTTAAACCTTATAGAAATCGAACTTTTAATCAAATGTAAAACACTTCACAATTATTCAGATTCCAACACACTAGTTCCCGGGTTTCGGCACCAAATTTTATGTTATAGAAATCAAAGAATTTTAATTAAAAAAAGAAGACAATTTTGTAATTTTTTAATAAGTATAAAAATAACAAAGTTTATTAATTTTATTAACTATCAACCGCTCACTTCAAATACTTAAGGACAATTAAACTTCAGTTCTTTTGCAAAATATTATTTAACAAAAAATTCCAAAATTATGTGTAACGGGATCATAAATATGTAAAAAATTAATATAAAAAAGAGTGATTCCTATTATTTACTTTCGCTTATGTATTAAATAATAACTACATATCATATGAGAGCAAAACACTAATTCTCTTATACTCTGTTTGATATTGTAATTAGTACATGAGAAAGAGTACAATAAAGGAATATAAAGAATAACAAATTTACTTAAATAACAGTTATTACAGTGTGTTATAAAAATAAATGAACAGTAAAATAATTATTTTAAAATATTTAATATTCTGATGAATGGTTGTTGATTATCGCAACAAGGGCAAATATGAAAATTTTACTGCCAAATGATATATATAATAATATGTTCAAAAAGAATATTTCATACGTATAGAAAAATGTCGCAATTTTTACTATTACATTTAGGTAAACTGATTTATTAATCTTACAGTAATTTTTAGCATTCTACTTCACTTAGGTTGCAATTTCTTTATCCAATACAAATGAAAGAAAAGACCACAACCTTTTATCTATATTTATAAAAATGAATGTTTGTTTGGATGTAATTAATAGAATCGTAAACTATGCATTTGATCATGTTATGATCTTTAGCAAAGTTGTTGCGAATGAGCCGGGGAAGCTTCCTAAGTTGGTATGACATATTTCCGACAGGTGACGCCACTTAAAATTACTAAAAATGATTTAAATCGTAAAGTGTGCATTTAATCATGTTTTGGTCTTTTAGCAAGGTTGTTGCGCATGAGCCGACGAAGGTTTCTAAGTTGGTGTGACCAATATCCGACAGGTGCGCCACTGAAAATCACTAAAAATGAATTAAATCGTAAACTGTGTATTTAATCATGTTATGATCTTTAGCAAAGTTGTTGCGCATGAGCCGACGAAGGTTTCTAAGTTAGTGCGATTAATTTCTGATAGAAAATCGTTCGCTGCTACCAAACTTCCCATCCAAACCACCACATAGTCTTGAATGATCCCCCTCCTCGCCGCATACGACAAGACCTCACTATCTACAACTCAGACATTGTCCACCTCATACCCTCAATAACTGACAGGGAGGCACAAAATACCCTTCATAATACCATCGACGGCCAGAGACGAGCTCAGCCATAATAAGGTCATTAATCGGCACCCAACACATAGCCGATTCGGAAAGGGGCTTCCAAGAGTCACGAGAACTATTCTGGCCCAGCTCAGATCAGGATGGTCGAACCTCCTGAATAGCTACAGGGCTAGAATATCCCGGAAACCCAGGATAGCTGCCCATTGTGCCACCAGACACCACACGATACGGTGCACATTTTTAGCTGTCCAGCGAAACCGACAGCCCTACGGCCAGTATACCTATGGCTGAACCCTACGACGACAGCTGACTTCCTCGGACTACCTACCACATGACGTTGACAACACACACAACCAACAACAACAATCCCATCCCCAATCCATCCCATCCCCACCAAATTACACGACACACAACCAATAGAACACATAAACTAAAATTATAATCTATCTTTATATTACATACAGGGAAAAGCTCCCGGAGACAACAGCTGAACTGTTACAACAACAACAACCCGTTCGCATGAATCACTTGAACAACGACAAGTTAGATTAGAAACTGATCGCATGCGTACTACTCATTCCCGTTCGTCTGAATCATCTGGACAACGGGGAACAAAATCCATAAAATGATTCAAAATTAATTGGATATTTGTGTAATGTCTTTCCTTCAAATTTATTTTTGTTGGTGGCGCAGCAACACGCGCAGGGTACAGCTAGTATAAAATATAAAAAAAGTTATGGAAACTGAAAATTTTTGTGTAAAATTATAATTTTCTAAATTACAAACAGGTATACATTTTGAAATAAACTTCTTATGCGAGTCAAGCTTTCCAGATGTAATTTGGTTGAATGACATATTTGTATAGCTTGCTATCTTTCTTAATTGTTGGCGGTGACATCTGTGCATAATATATTAATTTTTAAATTTGCCGCATTTATACTACTAAATATAAATTATACTAAATAATATTATCAAATTAAATTTAGAATTTGCAAGATTAATAACACCATGCGAAAAAATAAAAAAGGATGAAATACACCCAGCTAATGACATAATGTAAGTTGTGGGTTTTGTTGAGTAGAAATGAAAAATATTTTTATATTTCTTGAACCCTCAAAACTTATTTATTGACATTTCTAAACCGATATCCAAGATTTAAACTTTATTAGAAAGGAGAGGAATATCCATATACAGCAGAAGTCCATTAGTCCGGCATCCAATAGTCCGGATTGCCCGATAGCCCGGCATCGCTCCGGAAAATTGTAAAAATTTGGGATTTCTCCAAAAGTGTGCTTTAAAGCAAATAAAAACGCTCGAGAGCTATTCGAAAGTTTTCGGGGTAGTTCGGCATCATCCGAAAGCGCTCGGTATTGTTCGGATATAATTAGCGGCTAGCTAGTCTCAGCTGTCACAACAAATTCAGGTGCAGTGCAGCTCCGCTAATCTATCACGAAACATCTTCGCCATTTTGTGCATTGATATTTTGTGTCCTTTCACGTCGCAGTAAACATAACTTTTGAAACTGTTTATAAAAAAGTGGTTTTCGTTCTAATTGTACAGTCACCATGTTTTCAAAACATAAGCCTTCAAGTTCAGAAGAAGAGAAACGAAAACACATCATTACCTACATTATAGTAAACCTCGGCCTACTCAAAATCTTGAAGAAAGATATGTCTATCTCTTTTGCTGAGGCTGGTACTAGCTACAGTGCTTCAGAAATTATTGATTTCCATATAAATTTTATACTAAACGCCAATAGTCAAAAAAACAAAAAGATATTCGTGACTTTTTTAAATCTAAGTGAAATATGTTTACAGTACGTGTACATACTTACATTATATGAAATGTAAAATAAACCTTGTTGTATGTATTTGCATACTGTATTTGTAGTTTAATTATTAACCTAATTGTTCTTATAATTACCGCCCGATAGTCCGGAATTTCCGATAGTCCAGCACCGAGCCGGTCCCGAACGTGCTGGATTATCGGACTTCTACTGTATATGTATATTATTGGACTTAATATGCTATGAGGTTTGATGAGGTAAACTTGACAAATGCGAATTTTATTCGTATTTTTCAAGTTTGCTCGATTGTAGTAGCAAACTTTAAATTAAAAATATGAAATAAGTGATGACATTTTGAAATTGAATTATCTTGCGAAGACACTTCGTGTGATTAAATCGGACAAAAATTACCGTATTTATTATTTAAAGAGTCGAGTATTTTTTCCATATATGTATATATTTTTCAAGTGAACTCTTAGTTCTAAAATTTTCAGAATTTTGTTATGGATCTTGATTGTTTATTGGAAAATGTTTCAATATTACGTTTCAGTGACCACCAGAAATTGGTCAATGTTTGCGAAAAGAGAAATAATAATATATACAAAAACAGAAATATTAGCCGACTTTTAAGAATAGCTAAATTTGAAAAATGAGGAATAAAATCATATTTTCAAGTTTACCCCATCAAAACTCCTAAGATATAAGTTTGAACAAATTTTTTATGAATTCCATTTTAAAGGCTCATCTGTCACCTTTTCAAAAACTTTGGATTTTAAAATAGGTTTAAAAATATTTGGATAATCAATAATTTTTTTTAACTTACCCTAATTTCATTCAATAAAATCATTGGGCGAATAAATGCTTAGTTGACCTTTCAGCTCTTACTCATTGTTTTCATTCTCGTAGACATTTTTTTGCTATTCATCAACATTATCGTTTCCGATGTTTTCAGGTGCATCTCATATTAAGTCATAAAATTGATTTGATGAATATGTGCTACAGTCATCGTTGTGACAGTCAATATCATTCAATAGGTCAACTCTTCCGTTATGTTCTCAAAATTTTTGTGTTTATCGTTTTGTAAAACAGTAAAACAATGCCATTACTTTCAACCAATAAAGCAATCGTAAAGACTTCACGTACTCTGTTGGTGATTAAACTCTCAGTGAACAAGTAACAGTGAAAAATTCAGCATAAAAAGTTTAAAATACCAAATAGAGAAAGAGAAAAGCAAACGGTATGTAATTGGGAATTACTGCCTTAATTTTAAAAGTAAAATCAAAATGTACGGCCTTTTAATTTTTTCGATTGTTTTTAGTGGCATGAAATACAGAAAAACTAATACCTCAACGCATAAGGCATGCCATGACTCCTATACGATTGAGATGTTCTGGAAACTAGGGTTTTTTCCAGGATATTCGACACGGGAAGATTTAACTAAATTTATTTGCCGCTTTCCCGAGTATTTTATTTCTTTCATAAGAATACTAATAGAAACTCACTTAGGTTAGGTTAGAGGACGTGTACTTCTCAATTAAGACAAGTACAGTACCCGGAGGTCGAATTGACCCATTGTACATAACGTCTTTAAAAAGGGAGGATATTGGAAGGAATAGGAGACCAAACAAAATAAAAAGGGAGAGAGCGACTACACTTCTCAACCAGTTCAAGCTACTAATGGATCTGCGTAGAGCCTTGACGTCGGCTCTCAACACAGAATTTAGACCCTCAAAGGAGCCCCTGCCAAGGGTCCTCAACCTCAACCTACCAAGTGCTGAGCAGTTACAGATTAGGTGCTCGAAAGTCTCCAACTGCTCCTCATCGCCACATACCCTGCATGTAGTCCGGCTGGGATCTGTTCCATGAACTCACTTATTGGAGTATAATTTGGTGTTTGAAAAGAACATAGCCGTCACAATTACGGATGGTGCTAATGCAGAAAGATGACTAGGTTAAAGTCTTTTGCTGTCTAAATCATGTCATACACTTAGCCATAGTACATGTATTTTATAAAAAAAAAAACAAGAACTTAAAAACATGTTAACAATGCAATCCAATTGATGATTGAAATAATGATTGAAAAGATTCTTCTTAAAAGTAAGGCAGTAAAAGGCCCTTACTGACTTTGAAATGGGTAACATTTGAATGGAAGAAAATATTCTTTTTTCAGAAGACATGCTACAAGCTTAAAAATCAATTTAATTGGTGATGGAGGCCTTAGTAAGCGAAGCGCAAGTATATTAACTGCTGATGCTATTGTGATTACTTTGTGTCATGAAATTAAATCAAATGGTTATTTTTGGAACAGAAAATATTTAACACATTATATCAGAGAATAGATGAAAGAAGATATTGAAATTATTAATTCAACGATTTGTTATAATTATTATTATAATAATTTATTTACAGTTAATAATATTATTCCTAACGCTTCTATAATATATGCAAAAAATCTCACGAACAAGTTTAGCAAATATTTGAAAAAAACAATTTAAAAAAGAAAAATGAAATGTGACATTTTGCGCTACTGCTGTCGTAATCAAAATAAGAAATCTATTACCGAATTAAACAAAAAATGTCTTAATCGTTTATAATACTTTTTCAAAAAGGAAAAATATTGGATTATTTCTGGTAATTTTTATTTTAAAATTGTTTGGCTTTTTATTATATACTTTTATAACTTTATTGAATAACTATTACGATTTTATTAGTAAAGCTAAAAAGTTAACAGCATAGCAGACTAGTATATTATGTACATATATTACATCCCGGGATTCCAGAGAAAAGAATTTATTTTTCGCGCTTTCCCGTGATTGAAGAAAGTTCGGGAAATAAATATTCTAATTTGTATGTACTTGCTATCTTTCTTAATTGTTGGAACAATTTTTATACTATTCGGTAAATAATATTATCAAATCAAATTTAGAATTTGTTAGCGAATGAAAATAATAAATAAGTTGACGTAAGTCAAGGCTAGTTATACACCCAAAATTTTGGATGTATTAATTACAAATTGGATTTATTAATCACATAAGTGTTGTGCTGAATTGAAGACAACAATATGTTTGTATGTTTACTTTTAAAAATCTTCTAAACCTACTACGTCTGCTACTATAGAAAGTAATACAAATAAAGATGAACAGAATAATATATTTTAAGAAAAAATGTTTATTATTCATATAGTAAAGGACCTTCCAACAGCGACTTCGGAACAGCAACGGCCATCCTGTTAAAATTACATCTGTCAAATTATTTTTCACTTATTATATATATTTTGCCATGAACGGATGCACCATTCAGCAGCACGAGTAAGTAATAAAAATCAATATGGTTATAGCTTTATTTTTTTGAATTGATTTCAATAAAAAAATAATAATAAAAAAATAAAAAGTCATTGCCATGATAAGGTATTGAATCAGTTTGTGTTTCAACAAATAGTGCCTCTTTTATCTTCAGAATTTTGAAGAAATTCCCTTTGACAATTTTTAACAGCCGATTTAAGTTCGATATACACCACTTTGCCACCAAACTAAAGCCATCAGCAAAATATAAAATTCTGTTTGACAATAACAACGCAAGGCATGCAATCATACAAAACGCCCACTTACAACTAAACCGCTGATACCAACGCTTGATGGTACGTGCTTGAAGTAATATTCAGAGGTAACTTATGGCGCCTACATTGCACAAGATTCTAGTACATAGCGATATTGTCATAAAATAAACATTGCTGCCCGTAGACAATTATCGGTCGAAGCGGATGAGGCATACCCAAACCATACTGGTAAATATATTCTAGAAAATTTTCAGGATAATAGAGACATACTGTCGTGTCACAGAATTTGTACGATTTCCCATTATTATATTCGTATACTTTTGTGTTCCGCTTCTTTAGGTAACATTTTAAATGGCAGACAATATGATTATATCTACAATTAAGAGTTTCTCTTTTTTGTTTATCTTTGTTTGCTAGGCTAATTTCGAAACTAACCTCGTTTATAAATACACATAATTTAGAGGTATGAAGAAAGTCTTTTTATTGTTAGTGAAATTACTTAATTTAATTTGCAAAGTTATTGGATGTAATAGCTGTTCACGGTAACTCAGCTACACATACTAAAAAATTATGACTAAATTTACAAAATTTGATTCAACAGAATAGCCGTTATAAACTGTCAAAATTTAAAAGTACCTATTGAAAGTTAATTCCTTGTCAAATGCATAAAAAGGCGGCCAAGTATAAGATATAGTTCGAGACTATGCAAGCTGAATCCTTAACTCTTAATGATGCGGTGTTCTGACAACTCGAGAATTGAATAAATTTCTGAAGTTATGTTATGCCTCTAACTTCTTATTCCTTCCCTCAATTGCTTCACAAGTTTTAAACTGGATTAATAGAGCTTCCGGTTTCACACTGTAACTTTGATGAACTTTATCACGATTTAGAAGTGTTCTAAAAAATTAAACTATTAAAAGAAAAGTACCAATTGATATATTTCTAAATCTACCTGATCGATTTTTAGTTAAATTATAATTTATGTATGCTCATATTTGATATTGTTACGTTTATACCTTTTTAAAAACGTTTAAAATACGAGTTCGTTGATTGCAAACAAAATACAAATAAATTTGTGTTTAGTTTCAATTAAATTCTTTATTGTTCGCACAATGTTTTGTGCCACTGTTTACAACTTGATGAATGCAACAATAATTTGCTATATTCATTATTCTTCTTTACACTTCTGTTCGCGTAAAGACTAACAATTTTTTTTCACACGCAACGCGACTTCACACAAGAATGACTAGATTCTTACTGTTCGTTGCCTGCTTTGTCTTGCCTTTTGATATCCTCGAGTAAACAGTCTTAAGCCCTAGTTATGCTACCGGAACGTAATGTAACAGCAATGTGCACTGAACGTAAAAATTTAAGAGCAATTATAGAACGTAATCATATGTTTTTAGGTTAACAAATCAATAAAAGAAATAAACAAACACAAATAAAGACATAAAAATTGCAAAAACTAAAAGACAAAAATTCAGATATGGATACAGAAGACATGTTTTTGGGTTTGAATTTTTATTTTATTATATTTATTATTGTTTTTTAAACAAACTTAATATTAATTTCAGATTTAAAAACTTCGTTTTCACTCTTTTTATCACTTTTAATATGGCGCCTTTTGTTTTACATTAATTCAGCTGTTAACCAGTGTTATCACTACAGAGTTTTTACGATCATTTCAACGATTTTATATTTATTGAAAGGTACCTATTAAAAATTTTATTTACAGTTTCTATAAGCCAAACAAGTTCACTTTATCGCAAACAAAAACACTCAATTTAGTTTGTGTTGAGGAAAACAAACACAAACTTGAGTGCTTTTGATTATATTTTCCATATTCAGAAACAGGTCAGGTATTTCGGAAACCAAATTTGTACGAACGTTAAAATGATTTTCGAACGCTTTAATTCGTTAAAAATCTATAACTATATTTTTCTAATTTAAAATAAAAATAAACACTACCTACATAATGTAATAGTAAAATAGTGTTTATTTTTATTTTAAATTATAAAAGTTAATAATGAAATAAGTTATAATTTGGGTTTTTAAAATGTGTGAAGTTTTATTTAAAGAGAATTCCACATACAGACAAACATAATATAATAACATACGTACAAAATGTAAATTCTGTTTATAATTTCAATTTCCAGTTTTGGTGGTTTTTAATATTGACATGTTGTTAACATTGCTAAACAGATGTGACGTAAAAATGTAAGAAAATTCTATTTTTTACAGATTTTTACGTTCCGATTACGTTACATTACATTTCTATAACCATTCGTATTGCTTTATACATAACAAAAACGATCAGCTGTTTCTTACTGTTGTGGTTACATGCCGTTACGGTAGCATAACTAGGGCTTTATGAATGTTCTTGAAGTAGAATGTTCGTGTGTTCGCCTTCTCGATATCTCTATCGCGACTACATTGTTGTTTGTGTATTTTGTTCACATTGCTTGTTGTTGCTTTCTCGTTTACTTGTCCATTCCCTTTTCTTTCATACTGATGTTGTTGGTTTACATGTAACAAGTTCGTTGTATTTGTTCATGTAGCTTTTGCTCATATTAATTGTACGGTCACAATTGTATATTAATTAAATTTCATATTTGTATTAACTTTGTTATGAATTCATTACTTTAAATATTATCGATTAAGACATTCTTTTAAAGACTGAATCGGTTCTTCAGGAATTTATTGTTCTCGTCATTCTCCTTTTCTTATAATTTATAACTGTTCTTATTTACTTGCTTAAATATTAACTTCTAGCTTAAGAAATATGCATTCTTGTTACAACCATTAAAGCGAACACAAGCAAACAAAAAGTCTTTTTTTTTTCGATTATTCATTGGCGACCGTGACAGGACGATTAAAATTATAAGAAAAGTTCTTCATTGTGTTAAAAGTTTAAATTTAAAACATTAATTGAATTCAACTTCATATATTTGTTCCCTTAATAATTGGAATAAAATAACATACATACATAGAAAACTAAAATCATTCTTCGGCAAAATAAAAAAAATCCAAAAAACCAGAATTATAAAGGAGACAGCAATCATCATCATCATCATCATCATTATCATCATCATCGTCATCGTCATCGTCATCGTCATCGTCATCGTCATCGTCATCGTCATCGTCATCGTCATCGTCATCGTCATCGTCATCGTCATCGTCATCGTCATCGTCATCGTCATCGTCATCGTCATCGTCATCGTCATCGTCATCGTCATCGTCATCGTCATCGTCATCGTCATCGTCATCGTCATCGTCATCGTCATCGTCATCGTCATCGTCATCGTCATCGTCATCGTCATCGTCATCGTCATCGTCGTCGTCATCGTCATCGTCATCGTCATCGTCATCGTCATTGTCATCGTCATCGTCATCGTCATCGTCATCGTCATCGTCATCGTCATCGTCATCGTCATCGTCATCGTCATTGTCATCGTCATTGTCATTGTCATTGTCTATATTTACTACAAGCATAAACCATCAATATCATTATCGTCAGTAAATTAAGTTGTGCACAGGGACAACCGTTACATTGCCAGCATATAAATTCTATTTTTCTTCGCTTTTCGATCATCTTCGTTTACATACAGCACCAACAACAACACCGTAAGTACTCAACGAAACCAACGTTTAAAAAAAAACAACAACACGTAAGTAAGAAAATTATTTGCTCTTAATTTTATCGTTCATCGCAGTGTTGCAAAATTGGAATTTTGAAATGGTACTAAACTATAACTGAAAGAGTACTTTTTTGCATCAAATAGTACTTTTATAACTCTTCAATCAGGATTATGACCTAATTTCTCACGCCACTTATTTTGTGTATGTTAATTTTATATATGAGGTTCGGGACCTACTGTTTAAGGTCGACTCCGAACGAGGGATTTTTGAGAAACTTTTCATGGCAATTTTACTTACTCTCAGAGTTTTTGCCAGGAATCTGCTGAGAGGAAGACGCCGAAGAAATATTTCTGTTTTGTTGGAAACGTCTAATAAGCCAACACACTACCTACTAGACCGCGGTGAATTTACTTATTGGCGCTGCTAGATCTTCTGATGAAGTGCCTTGTTGATGTTACCCTATATGGAAGATCAAAAGTTTTCTGAATGGATTATTTATTTATTTATTTATTTATTTATTTATTTTGTAGCATAGCACATACAACAAGAAATTAGTCTTTTAAATTACAGTTTACAGTATTATGTGGAGTAATCCACTTAACTTTTTTATTTCTTAAATTTGAAAAGTGAGAAACTCATGACAAATAGATTGTTTCTACATACATATGTACATACATAATAATACGTCATTACAATCTTTCAGTTAGGATTACGCCCTAGCTTCTACCACCACTTATGTTGTGTGTGTTAGTTGTTTGTATTCTGCTGTATTTTAACCGATGAGGATTGGCCTTTGCTCGTTCCCTTGCTTATACAGAACGCTGTGTATAACACTGCCTTCAACAAAGACGTTGAATGTGCTTCTTTAGCCTGCATTACGACCAAGCTTCTCACACCACCCAAGTTGTGTCCGTTAATTTTTATCCATAAGTGGTGGGAACTACTGTTTAAAGTTGACTTCAAACGACAGATTTTTTTTGAGAAACTTTCCTTGACAATCTTATTTGCTCTCAGAGTTTTTCACGAAGACTTTTGAGAGGAAATCGTCGAGATGTCTAATCATTACAAACTTTTAATCAGGATTATAAAGTTTATGCAAGTGTAGCTTAACAGTTTAACATGGATTATGAACTACAGATTTTATTTACTCTCAGAGTTGTTTCCAGAAGGTCAAGAAAGGCAAATTCAAAGACTCCTGAATGTAATGCATTGTCTCTAATAGATGATTCACCGTGTTTAATTTTAGTCAAACGTCGATGGAACGTTAGTTTTTAGCATATGAAGAGCAGTGCAAGTGCTTACCGATATAACAATACTGTTCTGCAAGCGTTTTAATTGCGTTTCGTATTCTAAAAATGAAGGAATGTTCCGTGAACGTTTGACTAACCGGAGCTAAAGCCTGATTCTACCTTTAGCATTAACATGTTGCTAATGCATTAATTGTTAAAAAGCGCAAGACATAAAACTTGAAATAATAAAAAAGTACTGAAAACGACGAGGGGGTACTGCGGTATTTTTGAAATGAAAAAGTACTGAAAAAAGTACCAAAGTACTGAATTTTTCAACACTGGTTCATCGTCTTTCTCTTATTCCATCGCAATTTCATAAGCAGGCATAGCAGTGTTGGACTTCACAAACAATTTGACAGTGTTGGCCTGATTTGGTACTTTTGAAATTTACAAACTTACATTACACACATATAATTAAAATGCCTAGTGATGATGATAGTGAAATTAAATCAAAATCCGATTTATCAGCATTAAAATTACAAAGGTCAACTATGAAACGTACAATAGTAAAATTAAAGACCAAAGTAGAAAAAGAGGGTTCAAATACTGATTATATTATAATTGAATGTCGCTTGCAAATGTTAGAATCATATTTTAAACAGGTGAGTCACATACAAACGCAAATTGAAAAATTATGTGCAACTGATGATGGAAGAAGCGAATTAGAAGAAATATTTATCTCGGCTAAAAGTTTTATGATTGATCTATTAAATAAAAAGCGTCGCACCAGTGATATTGATCAAAGTTTATTGAATACATCCAACTTTGCACATCCTAGTCGTCTTCCAAAATTAAAGTTACCCAAATGCGATCGGAAGTATGCTGAATATTCTCGATTTATTACTACGTTTAAATTGTTAGTTCATGATGAAGTTTGTATTCCCACCATCGATAAATTTAATTATTTGCTAAATTGCCTTGAAGGTCAAGCGTTAGCAGCAGTAGAGCCATTACAAGTAGGAGAAGGAAATTATCAAAAGGCTCTTGATTGCTTAAAGGATCGCTATGACAAAAAGTCTTTGATATTTATCGATAACGTTAGCTCTTTATTCGCTATTCCAGCTGTAAATAAGCCAAATGTTAAAACTTTACGATCGATATTAGATAACGTTGTAGCACTTCGCAATTCATTGTTATCTTTAGGCTCAGAACGTGACGTCATGAACGCCATAATAATCCACATTGTTCTTTTGAAAATAGATCCCGAATCGCTGCCAATTTCTCGAAAGCCAAACAAAAGAGACTGAATTGTTCCATAATCGTGAAAGGAGTTTTAAACCTAAATTTAAACGTACTGGTCTATCATTGATTACGTCAAACATTTTGTGCGAATTCTGCAAAAACAAAGATCATTTCATTGGGAACTGCTCTTCATATCTCACACTACCTACACATCGTCGCTTTGGCTTCATCAAATCATCTATTCTTTGCATTAATTCTCTTCGGAAAGATCATATGGCGGCCAAATGCCCATCAAATTCACGATGCAAAATTTGTCGTGTTTCTCATCATTCATCGCTGCACAATCCCATGTCACCTTCAACCACTGACTCACCGCAGTCTCCAAATTCTTCGTTTCAATAACAACACTCTTCTAGTTTGTCATTTCGACGTAATTTACCTTCAAGCTCGTCGCCTATTTCTCATTTATCGCCGTTATCGAGCCAACCTTCGTTTTCATCTTCTTATCAATCGAATTATAGCGCACAAACATCGTCGATACCATCTACTAGTACAGAAAATATTCATTTTACACAGAATTCAAAGTTTACTGACTGCAGTTATCGAAGAATATTACTTCCTACAGCCATAGTTTTGATAAAAGACAATTTTGGAACATGGCAACCTCACAGAGCGCTTTTAGATTCGTGCTCAGAAATCAATTTAATTACCCAAGAAGCAGCTAATCGTCTTCGCCTCCAACAATCAAAATTTCTTCAAGCAATAGCTGGCGTTGCCGAAATTCGTTCTCAATTAAAACACAAAGTTACTGCTACAGTCAAGTCTCGCTTATCGAATTTTGAATTTACAACAACATTTTCGGTCATAAAATCAATTTCTTTGCTACAACCTTCTCAACGTATTAAATCAGAAAACTGGAACATTCCAACTGGTATAGAGCTAGCAGATCCACTTTTCTATGTACCACAGCACATTGATTTGCTACTTAGTTCTGAAATATTTTTCGACTTATTGCTTGACGGTAAGATTCAACTCGGTGATGGTTTGCCTTATTTAATACATACAACTCTTGGATGGGTAATAGCAGGTAAAACTGATTTCATCTCTGAAAATACTGCTTTGTCTTGTAATGTTGTCACCCTTCAAGAATTAAATTCATTGCTTAAAACCTTTTGCGAAGTAGAAGAATTTCCTCAAATTAAATCAGTCATATCTGAAGAGGAAAAACAATGTGAACAACATTTTCTTGAAACCACCGTCTTTGAACAGAATGGAAGAGTCAAGGTTCGCTTACCATTTAAAGGATCGTTTGAACAACTTGGTACTTCATTTGACATGGCTCGTCGTCGCTTTATGTATCTTGAAAGACGTTTCAAAAAAGACAAGGTATTGAAAAAAATGTATACAGACTTCATGAAGGAATATATAGAATTGGGACACATGTCATTAGTAAGCTACGATAATTTGAATGAACCACATTACGTTATACCGCATTATTCTGTATTCCGCCTTCAAAGTGAATCAACTAAATTAAGAGTATTATTTGATGCATCAGCTCGCACATCAACAAATACTTCTCTGAACGATTTACTAATGGTCGGCCCCAGTATTCAGAAGGACTTAATTTTAACAATTCTTTGTTTTAGATTTCACAAATTTGTACTGTCAGCTGATATTTGTAAAATGTACAGGCAGTTTTTAGTACACGAAGATGATCGAAATTTTCAACTCATTCTGTGGAGAGATACATCAAACGATCCCCTTAATCTATATCAACTTAATACTATTACTTATGGTACATCATCTGCACCATTTCTAGCTATCCGAAGTATTTCATTAATCGCTGACATGTACAAAAGGGAATTTCCTATTGGCTCTCACGTTCTTAAAAATGATCTTTATGTCGATGACCTTCTCACAGGAGCAGCAACAATTACTGAACTTTTAACAAAAAGGACGGAAATTACGAATATTTTAGATAAAGCTGGTCTAAAGATAGCAAAATGGAGTTCAAACTGCCTTCACTTAAGCGATTTTAACAAGGAACTTGTTTTCCAAAGAAAAAATGAAATTATCGCAAGAGCTCTTGGAATGTCCTGGATGCCCAAGAAAGATGTATTTTGCTTTCGGTTCGAATTTTCAAGACTTCAAACTCCAACAAAAAGATTGGTTTTATCAGCAGTTGCTAAAATTTTCGATGTACTTGGATTGTTAAGCCCAATAATAACTTCTTGCAAAATAGTAATTCAAGAGAGGTGGAAGCAGCAAATAGAGTGGGATGCACCATTAAATGAACAATTATTTACACGTTGGTTTCAGATTGAAGGAAAATTACCTCACATCAATAAAATAGAAATTCCAAGATTCGTAGAAATTGCTGCAGACATAAAATTTGAGATTCATGGCTTTTCGGATGCATCGCAATTGGCATACGGATGCTGTATATATATTCGTGTAGCACACCGAAATGGTTTTCTTGTAAATTTACTTATCGCAAAATCTAGAATTGCACCTGTAACTCAGCAATCACTACCAAGGTTAGAATTATGCGCTGCTCTACTATTGAGCCGCTTATGGAACAAAATTAAAGATCAGTTTCAAAATTATAAGTATCGCATAATTTTCTGGACAGATTAAAAAATCGTAATTAGTTGGCTAAATGCTCATTCTTCGTCTTATGTATCCTTCGTCGCTAATGGAATTTCAGAAATTCAAAACATAACTAATAACATACCGTGGCGTCATGTTCCCTCGAAGCAGAATCCTGCTGACGTAGTCTCCCGAGGATGTCTCGCAGACCAATTAACTTCTACAATCTGGTTCAGTGGCCCAGATTTTCTTTAAAAGGATGAAGCAAAGTGGCCTCAAAGCTCAGTTTCAAATACTGAGCTTCCTTCGGAAGAACTGAGAAAATCATATTTCATTGTATCAAATATAAACTCATCAATAATTTCTCAAATCATCGCAAAACAGTCATCGTTTATTAGAATACTGCACATTATCATTTATGTTCATCGTTTTTGTTATAAGGAAAACAGAAGTTCTTATATAACAGCTAAAGAACTTGACATGGCGTTCTGGAAAGTAGTGCATGACGTTAAACAATTGTGCTTCAAGGAAGAAATAAATCGTATTCAGAAAGGTAAAACTCTTCAACCTGCCTTGCAGAAGTTATCGCCATTTTTACAAGAGGTACCTGGTTACAAAAAGAGATTATCGATTCTTAGAGTAGCCGGCAGACTAGCAAATTCATCGTTACTCTACAACACCAAGTTTCCAGTACTTTTACCGAAAGATCATCGTTTCACAAGAATTTACATCAGTTATCTTCACGTTAAACATTTACATGCTGGACCAAAAGCTCTCATCGGAATACTTCGTCAAAAAATATGGGTCGTAAATGCTCGAGACATTGTAAGGCAAGTGATTCGAAAGTGCATTCACTGCTTCAAGTACCAGCCTGGATTGTTGCAACAAGTAATGGGTGATCTACCTACCGATCGATTCAAGGGAAGTTATCCTTTTTTCGTTTGTGGAATTGATTTTTGTCCCTTTTATACATCATATAGAATCAGTGGAAAACCTCCATATAAAACATATATAGCGATTTTTATTTGTTTTACATCAAAAGCCATTCATATTGAGCTTGTATCCGATTTATCGACCAATTCATTTATTTTATGCTTGAAACGATTTTTAGGTAGACGTTGAATACCTAGGCGTATCTATTGTGACAACGCTACTAACTTTGTCGGAGCTCAGACAAAACTCAATGAATTTAAGCAACGTTTTCTTGATAATAATAACATTAAAGCTCTAATGGACTATAGCGAAGTAACTGGATTCCAATTTTCGTTTATTCCACCTCGATCGTCTCATTTTGGTGGGCTTTGGGAACCGGCGGTAAAATCTACAAAAACTCTCTTGGTCAAAAATATGTCAAATGCCGGAGTGACATATGAAGAACTGTTAACAATACTAATTAAAGTAGAAGCTATTTTAAATTCCCGTCCATTAGCACAAAGATCTGACGACCCAAATGATGGAGAAGCTATTACACCAGCCCACTTGTTAATTGGCTCATCTTTGCTTGCTTTACCTGACGAACCGATGGAAACCGCTAAAAACATAAGCTACTTGAAGCGTTGGCAGATCGTTACATACTTAAAACAACAGTTCTGGACGCAATGGATACGAGACTATATTCTAACACTACAACAGAAAACAAAATGGTTTAGATCTCATACAAATATTAAAGAACGAAGACTAATCATTGTCCATGAAGAAAATCTACCTCCGCACCAGTGGCTTCTTGCTCGTATTATAAAAACAATTCCTGGCCCAGATGGCAGAGTCCGAGTAGTAGATCTCCAAACTGCAAAAGGCACTCTCCGGCGATCGATACACAAAATTGCTCCCTTACCTTTGGACGAAATTGATTGAAATAAGTCTTTCAATGGGGCGGAGTATGTACGGTCACAATTGTATATTAATTAAATTTCATATTTGTATTAACTTTATTATGAATTCATTACTTTAAATATTATCGATTAATACATTCTTTTAAAGACTGAATCGGTTCTTCAGGAATTTATTGTTTTCGTCATTCTCCTTTTCTTATAATTTATAACTGTTCTTATTTACTTTCTCAAATATTAACTTCTAAAAAATTTGTAAAATTTTCATTCTTGTTACAACCATTAAAGCGAACACAAACAAACAAAAAGTCTTTTTTTTCGATTATTGTTAAATTATGTTATGTTAAACGATGATATGTTAAACGATGATATACCGTTTCTATTTTCGTAACAATATGTAAAATTTATAATAACAAATATGTGACGTATGAGTGATTTCCAAATCCTTTCTTACACGACTTAAACATTTTTATTTCATTTTATTGCATACTTTTCAGAGTAATCTTACTCTGGCACATGTAATGTAATGCATTTAAGTAATACATTTTAAATTCAATTAGAAAATTTATTAGAAAAATTAAATAGAAAGTGTACCGTTACTTTGGAATTAAACATTTTCAAACTAATATAATGTACCAGTAGATTTTTTTAAAATTTAAAATTTTTAAATTTAATGCCTTATATAAGTGGATTTACGTCTGAACCTGAATGAAATTATTGGACCGTTAGAGTTGTTAACATTTTTGGTTACATTATGTTTCATCACTTTCCTTAAGTACTGAAGTACACACGTGGAAGATGGTTTCTGCTCATTCTTTTAAAGGTTAATTAAGATTAGTCGCATATGGCTGCACCGTTCCGCTATATCATCAAATTTATTTCGCCATCAGAACGCACATATAGGTAATTGTACAAAATAGATAATTGTAATGAATTATGGCCTACTACTTTGGAATTAACGTTTTGATTCAAATAAGTCATGGAAAATGGCCCGTTTAGCATCGAGGCGACCACACCAAACAGTAACTTCTTCGTTGTAAATTATATCCACTTGGATCTTATGTGTATTTGCATCGTCCATATTCCAAAGTTATGTTTGTTCATGTACACATTCAGACAAACTCTGAAATTTTAAATTATTTGAGACAAAAAATTAAATATACTGTCTTTGTACCACATGTGTTTGATTCATGGCATTTGATTCTAAGTCATATTGTAGTTAATATTGCTGATTAAAATTATATTTGCATTTCAACTGTGTGAAGGCCAGCCTCTCCATCTACTGCTCTATAGATTCTAATCTGTTGCTTATCTGTTAATACCATTCGTTTGCTGCACCTATGTCTATTTTATCCATCTACAATTCCATTTCTATCAGTAGATATGTTGTTGCTTAGTTCAAACATATAAATTCATTACAGTTGTGCTGAAAATAAATCTATTTTTCATCGGTGCAATACTAAATTTATAAAGCGTCTTTAAAGCAAAATTTCAAAAGTGGTTTTTCGGTTTTCCATCTGTTTGCCGTTCAATTCATGTGGCACTCATTTTTCAGACTTTTGGTTCTTTTCTTTATACTTTAGACTTTTAGATCAATATGAGCTGAAATTTTTTCGATTAAATTTAAACAGGGTATTAAAGATAACAATGCATTGACACTATGATGTTACTTGTATTAATTTAAAATTTTAACTTAATTTTTTCACCTTACGACAAAATAAAAAAGAAATACATCAGCTAATGACATAGTGTAGTTTGGGAGTTTTGTTGAGTAGAACTTAAAAATATTTTTTTTTATATATCTATTATTCTCCAAACTTGCTTTAATTGACAAAAATTGTTTTTTTGGACGTTACGCACGAAATTTATTAATTACAAAAAAATTTCTAAACCAATGTCCAAATTTTAAAATTTTTTAGAAAGAGAAGGGATGGGCCTTTAAAATGATATACATACGTATATTATTGGACTTAATATTCTATAAGTTTTGATGAGGTAAACTTGGCAAATACGAATTTATTGCATACTTTTTCAAGTTTGTCCATTCATAGTAGCAAACTTTAATTAAAAAATATAAAATAAGTGGTGACATTCTTAAAGTTCTCTCGTGAAGAGATTGACACTTCGTTTGACAAAATCGAATAAAAATTACCGTAGTTTTTATTTAAAGAATATATATCGTGTTATATTTTTCATATATATTTTTTTCAAATGAACTTTCAGTTAAAAAATTTTCAGAATTTTTGATGGATCTTTTTTGAAAATGCGTCAATTTTACGTTTGAACCATCAAAACTCATATAAGCTTGAACCATATGCGTATGTATATCGTTTTAAAGGTTCATCTGTGCGCTTTTCAGAAAGCTTTGAATTTTGAAAATAGGTTAAAAAGTATTTGGGTAATCAGTAACTTTGTGTAAAAAGAACAAAAATACAGTTTTTATCAAATGAGACAAGTTTGTAGGGTTCGAAAAATATAAAAAAGATATTTTTGGGTTCTAAACTCACAACCTACACTTTGTTATTAGTTGGGTGTATCTTGAATGTCGCACCGTGTAATTTATGCGCTGAAATTTATGAAATCCTGAATGAAATGAATGAAATCCAAAATGTATTGAAACTATTTCGGCATAAGCATTCCACTTTTAAGCCTTTCCCGCTTATAAACGTAAAAAATTTGCTTCATACTTATGATTCACTCTTCGTGTGATTAAACGTTTATGGGATATGTTGAGTTTATTGGAAAAAGTTGTAAAAAATTAATTTAATTCTTTTCGAGGCAGAGCCTACACTCTGTCCCATCCACAAGACTGAGACAACGTAATCTCTGATTATTGATTCCTGATAGAAAACCTTCAATTTTAATGCAGTTAATGCAACAATAAGTCTGCTGCGGATATATTTCATTCAGCAATTTCTTCGCAGTGATCTTAAAATGACACGGATGCCCAGCAAATTACAACTTTGTTCAATACACCGAGTAGTAGAAGACAGTCAATCTTGCATTCCAGCGAATACGAAGCACTGTCTCATTGAAAGCACTGGCAGGAACATTTTATTATATTATATACCGTACCAAAACCGCAATTTGAGGCTTAATTTATTTAATATGTAAGCTAAGTAGGTGTACATCGTATACAGTTATAATACAAAAGGATTATAAATAAGAATAAGAATAATTAAGAATAAATAATAAAAGATAATCTCATATACAGCGTAAATACTGAATTTATAACACAAAAGTAATTAAAACAAATTATATGAGGAAAGATTTCAAACTAAATAATAATATAACGTATATATAACAGTTTAATCGCACGAACAAGGGAGCTAGTGAGTTTAAAGTTTAGATTTGAAAAAAACTGCTTTTCATAACAATTTAAAATATGTATGGAATAATGATCTTAATGACTCACCGCTTAAATCAGATCGGAGGAAAACGTATGCTGGTTCCATATATCTGGAATCTACAATTTAACCCTTTTCTTTTAACAATGACTACGCCATTACCACATCTTATTTATATATCTCTTGTCAATTGGATTGGCTAAATAGACACACAACATCTATGGAGGACATAATAAAATTAATTTATAAATCGATTTTAAGACTACATCCTTTACAATGGATATATAATTATAATACAACAAACATATTTTATCTGAATAGCAGTGTCATCGTATTGTAAATTAGTCAAAAACGTTTCCTTTTTCTGGACCTATTGCACAAATACGTATAACTTCTTCCAACACCTTTCTACTTGGTTCACTAGCCATATATGTAGAATGGACCTTTACTTTGTGAACTGGCCTCTGAAATCGTGTGATTTGACTCTTTTAGTCCTTTACTTGTTTTTTTTTTCTTCTGAATTAATTGGATATTTTCTATGATGGGTTATCAAATGAATTAAAAAATGAAAGACCTCAATGTTTTTAATAATTTCTTATACACTTTTTTGGATGTTGTACACTCACTCACATATGTTTCCAAATAATATTTGTATCTTCGCTAGGGCTTTGACACAATTTAAAAAATACATGACGTGCAAGAAGGAAGTAAAAATAAAAATTACATGAATAAATCAAATTGTCTGCAAAAACAAGGGCAAACGTTTATTTTATTTCTTTTATTTTTTTGCCCCGTTTGTGCCAAAAACTATGGGAAAAACTATGTCATGATGTTACTTTACAAAACAATCGAAAACTTCACATTCTCTCAAGCATGGACATATATTTTTTATCGTTAATCTTTTCATTCTTTAACCCAAAAATTCATATTTTGTTTTGTTTGTCTAGTTATTTACACAACCTTTTTATTATTTTTGTAAAGTGTATATATTTTATTTAATTTTTTATTAAAAAATGATCGTCCATTAGTTTTGTCCCTAATGGACATATTACAGAATATGAATCTTTTTATGCGCTTAAGTTGAACAAGTATTTTGTAAGAGTATGAATGTGAGAAGAACGTATTTGTATTGTTTCAAGTAGAAAAAGATATGCCGTTTATATTGTGTTCTTCAAATACGTTTCTAGATTGTCATATATTCTAAAATTTTTCTCCTTATTCCTTCCTGCCTATATGTGTATCAAAAATTGCTGTGCAAGAATAAATTCGAATTGTGAAAATGTCAATGTCAAAATGGTGAATGGTCATAATGTCAATATATTTTACAAAAATTTTTAGATTCAGATTAAAAAACTTTCACACACGATTTCTAAACCGTTTGTTATGTAGATATATGTTCACTGGCACAAATAAAAACGACTTACCAGCTTTGAATAAGGTAAAATTGTTTAAAAAGCGCAATTTTTACTTTCCTAACCTTGTTTAAAAGGTTTAATTAATTTTTTGATCAAAAAAAAATTTAAAGAGGTATCTGTAAAGCAGAGAACATTTAATTTGATTAATTCCAAATTTATTTTTAATAACGGGTTTAAATAAATACTGGAATAAAACTAAAAACATATTTTCTACTTTCTTTTTATTTATAATTTTTCCCTTACCTGCTTCTTGATTATCCACACACTCTTTATGAAAAAAATTCAAAAATTTATCATTATTTTATAAGTTTGAAAAATTTATATATTTTCACTTTGGCATTGGCACGTGCCTACGCAAATTTAAACTCCGATTAACTGAACAGCTATAGTGATAACTCATTAATACGAGTTTTCAATCAAACTTGTTTGCAAAAAAGAAATCTTTTACAAAAATCTAAAATAACGGAATTTATCATGAAAGGGTTAAGAATACGTGCACCGTGGTGTTATGACATAGGGAACCCTATTCCAATTATTTTAAAAAATTACAGTATTGATATTATACTCAAAAAATCCTTAATGTATCGAAAAACGAACTGAATTAAGTTTAAGAATTAAGTCAAGGAGGGCTTAAACTTATTTAAATTGAAAATATTTTCTACTTCCGAAATCCATACACTATTTGTGTATTTAATTTGCTTAACTATTACATGCGTTTTAATATTCTGAATAAGTATAATTATATAATTAAAGAATAAAGTGTACAAAATGCTATCAATACTATTCTCCATCTGTACATCTGTAGATATGAGTATTTAAAATCTTGCAACCGTCACTTAAATACGTTAATAAGTAGACTACATAGAAATTATATTAAATTATATACATATATAGTATATGTATAGTTGTTATGGTTCCTATGTGAAGTTAGTGAAATAAATTTTTTCTTTTACAATACTATTGGAAATTAAAGTTTTACTTTAGACGAATAAATACCGTAGTCCTATTACTTTAACAATGTTTACTTTATGCCAGGCATTACCAAAAATATTTAGTTATGTATTAGTGAGTAAGACAGAAAAAATAAATTAAGAGGATTTATTTATTTACAGCCATAGAAAAGTGTTAGTAATATGTATACGCTATATTGATTTTCATTTCATCAACATACATAAAGCTGGCCTATGTTTGCCCGCCATTACATTGGCTCCATCATATTCCAGCAAATTTATTTCTATCTACAATGGAAAGCAGCTTTTCTCTAACAACATTATACATTTATTTACATTTCCATAAAATGTTTCTAAAGTAAACATGGTTTCAAAAATATTGTAAGAGCTGTCTACGCATCGAATACAAATTACAAGTTGGCAGAGATCGTTGATGTCAGGGCTTTCGTCTAAGCAAAGTGAAAAATTTTCACAAATAATTAATTTTTCCCTAATCTGAGATTCGATTGATATTCCTAAATGAAGATTGCGACGGGCTACAGTTTTGTCAGAGAGTGGAAGGGACTCCATAAATTTTGTATTATAATTAAATCTTTGCCAAACTTTTTATAATAATTATTTAATAGAAACGCCATCACTAAATAGTCTGCCCTTTATAACAATTTCCAAATTTATTAAACCGGAAATTTCCATTTTTAATTTAGGAACTAATTTTGGTTCGGAAATTTCCTCTCTTTCCAACCAACCTTTTTATTTATCTAAAAAAATGTTTTTTTACTATTAAAAACTCTTCCCTTTCCTTATCATTTAAATTATTAATGTGAATATGATAACATACAAAATGTCTTTTAAGAACATATTCCCTAACTTCTTCACATGTTTGGTAACATATAAGGCATTGAATATTATCAAAAGCATATTTTAACATTAAATATTTTTTGAGTGTCATTCTGAAATAAAATGGTAAAGCATCCGCCGCACATGTGTTATTGTCGCAGTCTGATCGACAACTAAATCAGAAATACAAGAATGCGTGTGAGTTCTCTTTGCACAACTGTGCTATGAAGTGGTAAACCATGCTTTATGCACACGTTCAGAATCGCACATATTTAATTACATTATACATATGCATATGCAACTGGAGTGGGAATTTGTGGATTGTAATTGTTTATAAGGGTCGATTTGATAGTGAATATATTTGTAAGTTACACCAGCACGCTTATATATATATAACTACATTGGTGCAGAATGTCGAAAAGAGATAAACAGAGACCGTAACTGTTATAACTTTCATCGTAAAAGTCAGAAAATAAAAGTTATTTTTCGACTTTTATTTTTTCGAGCAGAAAGACCAGATATTTTTGTCTTTTATTTTTAAGGGCAGTAATAAAAGATATTTTTTACTTTTATTTTTAAGAGCAGAAATAAAAGCTATTCTTCAACTTTTATTTTTTCGAGCAAAAATAACAATTATTTTTGGCTTTTATTTTTACGAGCAGAAATAAAAGTTATTTTTTCACTTTTATTTTTTCGAGCTGAAATAAAATTTATGTTTTGACTTTTATTTTTTCGAGCAGAAATAAAAGTTATTTTTGTTTTCATTCGTGATGAATTCATAATATTTATTAAAAAATTCTTTAAAAAAATTAAAGCAATTTATGTTAGAAAATTATTAGAATTAAGTTTTGGGTATATTGATCACTAATCTTTGTACCATAGGGTTTGAAAAAACAAAAATAACTTTTATTTCTGCTCTTAAAAATATAATTCAAAAAATAACTTTTATTTCTACTCGGAAAAATAAAAGTCAAAATTAACTGTTATTTTTGCTCGAAAAAATAAAAGTTGAAGAATAGCTTTTATTTCTGCCCTTAAAAATAAAAGTAAAAAAATAACTATTATTTTTTTTTTATTAAAAATCACGTTTTTAAATGCATCAAGTTTTATAAAAATTGGGTCCAAGACAATCAAAATGGTATATTTGGTTTTGTTCTCCGACATTTCCTTGCGGTTGCTTTTTTTAATCAAAAATTCGAAAATAACAGTTATTTTCGGTCCCTGCTTCTAAAGTATTAAACGGTATTAATTTAACTAATTTTTCTAAAAGCAAAGAATTAAAAAATGCGTAGATTAAAACTAAAATTTAGAGGATTACATACATACATACATGCATACGCAGTTGGCGATTATAACCCTTCAGTGATGATTACGACCTAACTTCAGAATTATGTTGTGTAAGTAAATTTTATACATGTTTTTTTATAGATTTTAATAAACTTTTCATGGCAATTTTATTTGCCCGACCTCGGATTTGAATCATGGCATCAAATAATAAGCCAACAAGATACCTATTAGACTACGGCGAATTCAATGTTTGCATATATTGCACTGAAATTATTTTGTATTGCAGCATTACTGTGCAAAGAAAATAAATGTGACCGACAACCTTTGAACACAGAAACAATAGTCAATAGCAAATAGCTTCCAATAAATCTCTTAAAAATGGCAGCGTTATCCATAAGCTAGAAATGAAAATTGTAAATCACGAATGCCGTAAAACTGATTTAAGCGTGAAAAAAATATAATTTCAGGAATTCATGTGCAAGTACGCCTAATTTCAGCAAGTATGTTGCTAATTCTGTAAAATGGTTTGGGCTCAGTTATGGAAAAACAAAATGAACACAATCTCAGCAAAGACGTAAAAATTTTTTCCCTTTTCAATTATTGTAATTTCGGTTTAAATTTATTGTTAAAATAAATTTTAATTCCTACTAAAAACAACATTTAATATTGTCCTTAATCACATTGATTGCGCTGTATGTATATACTGTTTTCAATGCTTTAAAAAATCCTCACACATAATTAGCATATGAATAAAACAAAAACATTTAAAAGCAGATGAAACATTGCCATCAAAACTGAGTGAATAGAATAATTTATGATTGTATACTCGTTTCTATTTGGAAAAACAATTAAGATGCTTAACTGAATGAAAACAAAAAAGTTGTTAAAGTAGTACAGCATAGCATGTAGAGAGACAACGTCGAATACAAGGTTACGTACTACAGTAATAAATATTGTACATTTGTATTCTTTAAAGCTGGGACTTTTTGAAGGGCTGTGCTTTCTAAGAGTCTTATCGTATAAACATAATAAACGCAACGCAGCAAGAATAACAATATTGAAATTGTAGACTCAGGTAAGCTGAATTAGTTATAATAAACTCATCCGCAACAAAGCATAAGCAAAACAAATAATAAAGATATTTCACTAATTGTTTACCAACGGTGCCCCTAAAACGTTTTTTCGCATTGTATTTCGTGCACGTTATTGCATTGTCGCTTCCTCACACTGTGAAAAAGAAGAGAAATTAGCTTGTGGTCGTGACGTCTTTAAAATAATCATTTCTATTTTATAGGCATTACTGCGTTGCATTTATTGTGTTTATAGCATTAGACTAACAAATTTTTATATAATTCGATATTAGGAGAATATCAAAATATTACAGCTATTTTACATCGTGTGTAACAATAATTTATCCTTAAGTTAATGAATTACTCTTGTGTTAGTCTATCGGTCAAAATTAAGTGCCACAGTTTATTAATATTATGAGTGCAATCGAAACTATTATAGCATATAAAATTAAACAAAAAAAAAGTTTTATTATGTAGGAGTAAGGTTCTGTATTATAACTTTAAATTACTTCTTTACTACGTTTCAACATTCAAAGGACAATTAAAACGTTCACTGTTCTCGATCATATTAATTATGTTAAAATGCCTTAAGACAGTATGATTTAATATTTCTATTGTATATTTATTATTCGACCCTAAAAACTGTCGGCCCGTATAGCCACTACAATATACAATACAGAATAACTGAAAGCAGACTTAGATTAGAATTCATTATATTGTCGAAGTAAAGTCTGTCACAGATACTATATTTGATTGCTTATCATATACTAAAAAATTTTTAATTCCTTGCAGTATTAAGTTAAAAATGTTTACATTCTGATTTTGGCTCTCTTTAGTTGAAATAGGCGAACATATAGAGGAAATTTATTGTCATTATTATTATTATTTGTTTTTTCTTAATGTTTTTTTAATAAAATTATTAAAACTTAAATAACTTTTTTAAAAATTAACTAAATTATAATTTAATCGGACACTGTGAAACTCGAAAAAGACCAAATTATTTCGAATTAAAGAGAACAGTGCTCTATTGCTTGTAAGGTTCAAGTAACTTTCTATTTTCAATAATATTTTCTTATTCTAATATATGTTTACTTAATTTAAAATAAGAGTTAAAGGAATTCAGAAACTCCGTTGCCTACCTATTTATGTTACTCTATATATCAAATAACCTTATTCTATGTATTCATAAACCTAAAACCTTCTTAACATTAGGGTGGTACTAATTTGTGGTTATTAAATTTATTATTTTTATAATTATTATTTAATTCAAGTATTATTATTATTCATTAATTAATTATTATGTATATATTATATTATACGATATATTATTATAGTTGACTATATAGTTGATATATATTACATACTTGATTATGTGAAAATTCGATTGAAGTTCTATCACACTAAACGCAACAATCTGTATAAAATGGCACCATACTAAAAATACTTGATAAATACAAAACATTTAAATAATTGTGCGTGTGATGACTGGAAAATAGAAATTTACGAAAAAAAAAATTTGATGAAAAAATTACGTTTTTTTTCTTGTACATTTTACACTTAATATAAAGGTTAGAATTAGTGTTGTAGTATGTTACTGTTGAGATTTTTTTACTCAGTTTATATATTGTTTTTATATTGTCTCTGAAATATTTTCTATAAGAATCTATGGATTAATAAATTAGAAATAAAAACATACATTAATATTATTTTATAGACTTTACTTCTTCAAAAATATTTTTTTTACAAAAGAGAACGATTGGAATGTCTTACTATGAGCTTTCAATACATTCACAAAAATAGGGTAGATTTTTGTCAATTGTATCTCTGTAGAGTATAGACAATTTTCGTTAGAGTTCGCCAATTGGTTTTTTTGCTTACAGAAACTTTCCTGGCTTTTACCAACACCACTTCATGTCATCTAAACCCAGGCAATTAATTTAGGTTTCAACTGATTAAATAACCTTCTCCCAGTCGTCTGTTTTTCATAAAACGTTTTTCTGTGCAAAGTCAAAACGGATATGCTGTACTAGATTTGTGATAGTATGGAATTACACGCATGGAAGGTAAAACCATATTCATCATGCATTTCAGAGCTCACGGTTATCATTTTACCCAATCCAAAATTCAGAATTACGTCAAGAGCGTAGGTAAACACTAGTAATGCATTCCTATCGTCGCCAATTATGTTCTCTTCTTTTAAACAGGGATTTTATAGGACATGTTCAAAGACTATAAAAAAAACTTTTATTCAGACAAAAGAATCCAAAAAATTGACATGGAAAATAAATAAAAAAAAACACTTTGCAACCAAGTGTACCAAGTCATAACGAGCATTCTCAGTTTATAAACCTCTAATGTATTCTTGTGGCAGTAATAAAACAATCGGAATCAAATATTCTCTTGTACATTTGAAGCAAGTTTGGGTATCTTAGATTTGTTTTCTATGCTCTCACAAAAATGTCTTCAGAATTTATTTTCTGCGGACCTTATATTGTTTTCATACATTTTGGGGTTAGATTTATAGACTTTTCGGTCCAATGACAAAAAGTCATATGTATGTAAATACATATATTGGTGTTAAAGTGTGTACCTATTTGATATGAAAAGTAGTTTTCAACTTTTTTAAACAATTGTGCCGATTAAGAAATAAACACACGTGCTCATACTAAACACTTGTATACGTTTAACCCTGTGTTCGTGTTGCAAACAAAAAGTATCAATTATTCCATTACTGATAAGAAATAAAAACAAAAATGAAAGTATTCACAAGACTTCTGAATTCTAAGATTTTCAAAGAAATTTAAAGAACTATTATGAATTTTAATCAATTTCATGCCATGCCAGTGCAAAAATTAAGCGCAATGATCACAAAAAACCGATATAATTTAAATTTAAAAGTTATTATTTTAATATATGCTTTTGCACTTAAATAAGTATTCAATACTTATGTATATTATATATACATATATATATATATATATATATTATACTTAGATCCTCAAACAAAATTTTTCACGATCCGTTTTAATTACAGTTTATTTTTGCGACTATTAAATTGTGATTAAAATATTCGCTTAAAAGCTCTGGAAAGACGGCAAGAAATGAATATAAGCACTTTAAAAGTGCTTACATACATTGTTTATACGCTGGGAATTCTTATATCGAAACCCTACAAATTGCCACTTGTCATTCAGGCAGTTTTTTTTTTCTTATTTCTCATTATTTTTCACTCATTGAAAGTACTGTTTTCGTATTCGATGGAATGCCGGCTGGTCAGAGAGGACTTTGATCATGTTCAACAATTCGTCCTATTGTATGATGGTAAATTTTAGGTTGGTAGATTGTAAGTTTTCTGCCGATAATCAATTATTAGAATGCTTTGCGTTGTCTCAGTTGGTTACGTTTGTTGGTTGCGACAGAGCGCAGTCTCTGAATCGAGGAGAAACAAACCATAAGAAACATTCTAGGAAGTTGCATTGAACTAGCCAATTTTTTACTACTTTTTCCAAACAAATCTGCCGTATGGCGTTAATAGCGAATATTGCCTTCCAATGACTGAAGAGTTACTATTTTATCAGCATAACTCAATGACTCAACATATCAATATAAAAGAAACCCAGAAAAGTTTAATCGCACGAACGCTCTAGTTAGTAAATTTGACCGATTTGGGAAAGAAAATTGGCACAAAGCGAGTGCATAAAAACGATTTTTTTTAGTATATTTAAAGTATGAAATAGAATTTACGTTTATAAACGAGAAATATTTAAAAGCGGAATACACATATCGAAATAGCTTCAGTACATTTAGAAGCAAAATCAAGATTGCTTAAGTTTCTGTGCTACCAAGCGGAAAAAATTTTGATATTCGGGGTACTCAAATCTGGGGAGTATTGTAATTAGAACATGTTTTTTTAGTTCAGAAGTTACTTTTTCCAAAGCTTATATTTTTAGTTATTTAATTTAAATTTTTGGAAGTTTGCGTATTATTGTGTGTATGTGACTGCCTTTATTTTTAATTTGTAGTGAGTTAGTCATCAAACATATATTTAGCATATTTTTATTAAGTATCAACACTTTAGAATATATTCTGAAATCTGGTACAACAAACAGCAAAATTGAATATTTAGTAACAATTTGTTATCTTACCTTAAAGTGTGACTTACTTTTTAACATTGTAGGTTAAATGGCAATTAAGCGTATTTTTTTTGGTTGGAAAATTAACCCTTTTAAAACAAATCTTAAAGAAAAGCATAAAAACTGAGCTATTTCGTGCGCTTCATGCCATATTTACTTTTTCCTTTATTCTAATCCTTTGCTATTCTAAAACTGTTGCTGTCACAAGACCATACATTTTGCTGATGCTTCTTATGGTTCCTATGTTGGACTTTCTTGAATGCAAAAGGATTCTCCAATGATTCTGAAAATTATTCGTTTAAGATTGTTGATTGTTTTCGTTAGTGTTTTAAGAAATTCCTACATAAGGCTAAATTTATTTTTCAAGGTAATTTTCTTTGCTTTTATAGCAACACTTTAGTAAATAATGCCCTTCATTCAGGACTGTGACCTTTCTTCTCACACCACCTATGTTGTGTGTGCTAATTGTATACATGAGTAACGGGACCTACAGTTTAAAGTTAAACCGACAGTTTTTATGAAAACATTTTTGGAAATTTTATTTTCTTTTAGAATTTTTACCAGTTATCTGCTGAGATGAATTTCGTTTTTTTGGAAATGTATGGGGTTTAAACCGTGGCCTCATGTCTAAAAAGCCAACACGTTACCTACTAGAAGTCGCCGTGGTCTAGTAGGTAGTGTGTTGGCTTATTAGACGAAAAGCCAGGGTTCGAGCCCCAGGCCAGACATCAAATAAAATACAAAAAGTATTTCTTCTGTGACTTCCTCTCAGCAGATTTCTGGCAAAAACTCTGAGAGTAAATAAAATTGCCATGAAAAGTTTCTCAAAAATCTGTCGTTCGGAGTCGACTTTAAACTGTAGGTCCCGCCACTCATGTATAAAATTAACACACACAACATAAGTGGTGTTTGAAACTAGGTCGTAATCCTGACTGAAGGGTTGTAATGACCAATTATGTATGTATGTATGTTACCTACTAGATTACGGCGAGTTATACTCTTACCAACTATCTTGTACACTATTTCAATCCCTTTGCAACTCAATACCATCAGTGATTCACCTCCAAACTTTAAAATTGATCTGGCATACTTTGCTTTCAAAACTTTTTCGTTTGGACTGAAGTGCATAGAAATATGTTTCACTGGGAGAGGATTATTTAATCAGGCGAAACATAAATTAATTGTCTGAAGTCGGGTGACAAGGAGTTGGTAAAAGCAAAGAAAATCTGCGGCTCTGGTGATTCGCATTTGTATCAGTTTTTGATATTATTTACTGTCTTGATCTATTTAACTGTTCGCATTAATGTGGGTATTTTAGTGTTTCTACACCATTAACATTAAGCATTCCAATTATTTGTATTATTTTAATACGTCGTATGGATGGACATTAAAGAAAGCATCGATTTCTATCTCGAATCAACCTCTTTGGAGCTAAATGGACTGTCAGAAAGTACTGCTATGTTAGGTCTGTATTTTCCGCCCAAGTTTAATTATAAGAAACTTGAGGGATTTTCCAAGGACTATGAATATTTCACTCTAGGACCCACACCCTCTTTTAAATCCAACGGAATATCCGGTATCATTATAAGATAGGCATCCTTATTGCCACGGTTATACAAATGCAAGTATGTGTTTCTAGTCCATGTAACCCCACTTGAATTACTTTTCTGTTTACAAACAATTGAAGTCGTTGAAATCACTGTAGTCAAGTAGGTGGTATGAGAGCTTATTAGACAAGAACCTCAGATTCAGACGTCTCGATAAAACGAAACATGAAAAATATTTTATTTATTTATATTTCAGCAGTCTTCTGGCATAAAATCTGATTTCATTTCCATGAAAAGTTTCACAAATCAATCGTTCGGAGTGGACATTCAACAGTAGGCCCCCCTCATATATTACAATTTATAAAAAGTTATTTTACATATACAGGTCGATTATGTATGGGATATTATTAAGTTTTTAACTACGATACATCGAACAAAATCATCCATGTTTTATCAACGTATATCAATAAAAACATCGAATTGTTTCCATGTATCGATAAGTCTCATCGAGTGTTTTTAAAACATCGGTCTATAACATCCAATACAAATATGTCGCAACAACTGCTTTGTTATAGGGAAGGGTTTTATGTATAACTGACCTCAACTTTAATTTATTAAAACACAATCTATTTGGTTTCTGACATAACGTTCAAGGAAAACCTATGTGGATTTCTAAATGTAATGTCTTACGGGTCGTATACAAAAATTTGTTTCGTCTTTCTGTCAAAATTGTACACTAAGGGCCATTACTACAACTTGCCGACTTATTCAGCAATGTTTCATTCCCTTAAGCATGAATGGAATAGAGGGAATCAATCATGCATTCATTAAAAAACATACACATTTTATTTTTATTTATTTATTTAGCAGTATTTGAAATAGTTTAAAATTATGATTTTTTTACACAAATCTCAATTTAAAACATTTCTTTTAATGAAATATACAATTTTTCTTTTAAATACATTAATGTTTGTTTCATATTTAATTTCATTTGGTAGCATATTGTAAGGATCTTATCCTTTATACAGTAGGGACATTTGCATATTTGTTGTGGTTGTTTTTAGTAGTCTAAAGTTGTTTTCATTTCTCAGGTGATAAGGTTGTGTTTCTCCAACATATCTAAGTTGTTCGATAAGGTATTTAAGGGTATTTCCAGTTTTCATTTTTTGCATAAATTGTATTCATTTGCAGTCTTTTTTTGACATTCAGCCATTTCAGCGCATTCAGCATTCCTTCTATCGGCGTGTATGTATTATTTATTTATTTATTTTATTTATTTGTTTATTCAATTCCTGTACAACAAGATTTAATCTTATATTTAAAGTACAAGAAAGAAGTGTTCATAAACAACATTTGGAGATCAAACTTTTCTAATGAATAAAGTAAAAGAGAGAAAAAATAATAATAATAATAATAACAATAGTAATAAATAATGCATAAATTATAAAAATTGCAATCTACTACGGTGCAAAAATATTAAATAAAAATTTCCTAAAACTAATTGCGTTGCTATTAAGTTGTTGAGAATGTGGAAGACAATTCCAAAGCCGTGCAACATGAATAACAAAATGCCATTCAGATACAAGGTAACGATGTAGAGGAATTATGATCCTTTTACCTCTAAGTGATCTAGCAAATCTTATTTTATCGCTAAGATATCCTGGAGATTCTGAATGAATGATCTTATGCAGAAGTAATAATACACGAATGCTCAAAAGATTGTCAGACGATACACCATAAAGCTTCAAGGAAAAACGGGACACATGGTTATATCTCCTTAAACCATAGACATATCTCACAATAAGATGAATAAGACGTTGAGTTTCTCCTTGCTAACAGAATCGCAACATGCAAAAAGTTCACAACCGTACATTAAACCAGGAAAAAGATAAGATTTTGCAATCAACTGACTTATATTCAAATGTGTAAAGTATTGTGTCGACCAAAGACACATCAACTTCATATAAGTTTGACCCACGAGTGTGTTAACATGATTTGTCCATGTAAGATTGTCATTAAAAGTCAACCCAAGGTTTTTGGCAGCATCCACTATATTGATCTTCTCTCCGTTCATCAAAATAACGAAACCGAATCAAGCGTCCTCCTACGAATAATCATGCATTTAGACTTATGAGGGTTTAAACGAAGGCCATTTGCCTTGGCCCAACGATATTTTCGATCCAAGTCATCATTGATTCTGTTTACATTCACACTAATATCTGACACATGACTACTCATATTGTCACAGCCTACCGCATTCAACCTGAATAGATTGAAACATAAAAGGACGTCAGACTGATTCACACAAAATAATTGAAAATTACCAGTATCAATATAATTAGAACCCAAGTTTGAAAACCTGTAGAGACTATTATTGACTGGCACTATAGGTAAGTTCAAGAAATTCCTGTTGATCTCCTCAACGTCTAACTGGTGGCTTCCCATATCTGTTCTACCAATACCAATTTCCTTAATGCAGTTCCATGTTTGTCTAGAATCAACGGCAGTACTAAAACGCCTAGCATAGTACTCAGTTTTTGCAGTCCTGATACTGGCATTCACACTTCTTCTAGCAGTTCTAAATTCTTTTTTCAGCTCTGGGGTTCTAAAACGCTTCCACCTAGAATACACAATATCTCTCTTACGAATAAGGGATTTTATACGAGCGGAAAACCATAGTTTTGTCCCAGGAAGTATTGTTCTCGGTCTCATAGGAACTGTCAAATCATAAAGGCGCTGACATTATTCTCGAGAAATAATACCTGCTCATCAACAGAAGTCATGTAATACATACGAGCCCAATCAGTAAGAGAAATATTCTCTTCAAGGACGCTGTAATTAATATTTTTAAAATCACGATACCGAACTAAAGTTTGTGATGAAGGAACATTAAAACGATATGTCATAAAGATCAAGTCATGCCTGGAAAAACAAGGGACAGATACTTGGTCATATAACAGTATGTTTGAAACATCTGCTACAAAGAAAATATCAAACAGAGTTCTATTGGTTGACGGATGATGTGTTGGATTAACGGTATTTGTAGGCGCTAGTCCAAGAGACAACATATTATCAATTAGTAAGGTTTCCACTAGTATATTCGAGTTAAAGACACCCGATATTATAACATCATCATACACTGTGACCAAAGTCTTAAGAGATAAGTCAATCCTTCTTTTTCGTCTGTATACACACCCCACCAATAATTTCAATTCGACATAAATTTATTTAATTCTCTCCCCACTATGCGAGATGTCAGTTGAAGATTTCAAACGAACTCTCCAAGATATGTTTTCCTTCACGAAAATAGCCACTAAGACAGAAAAAACTATTCGGTGTATCAGGTGAGAGCCATGTCTCTGAAATGCTCACGATGTCAAGTCTGAATTTTCAAGAACTTATCTAAACTCGTCGACTTTATTGTTCAGACTCTGAGTATTCATATGGATCACTTTAAGACCCCTTTTTTGCCCAGCCAAAATTCTTACCATATTCATAGTCACGACCTTGGAACCGTCTCTTGCAGAAAATATGCTATCCAATTCCATACCCAACGAAGAAATAAAAAATCCTTAATAGCAACACAAAATATAAATAATACATAATAATAAAGATGAGTTCGTAATAATGCAAACAGATACAAAAACAAAAATGGGCATACAATTAATAAACAGAAAGGACTTAAAAATACTCAAAAAGTTTATAGACAATGACAACAATAACTAAACAATTCCTGGTTAGACATGTTAAATTGATCCTAAGTTCGAAAAAATTGACTTAATTGATCGGTAAAGTTAATCTTTATTGGATCATCCTCATTAGATGGCTTAATATAAACAATTCCACGTTTCGTGAAAGCAGCTTTCAAACGGTTTTTTCTTCAAGCCGTACGCTGTTTTAAAAATACCATGATTACATACACATACATACATACATACATACATAATTGGTCATTACGACCCTTCAGTCAGGATTACGACCTAGCTTCTCACACCACTTAAGTTGTGTGTGTTAATTTTATACATGAGTGGCGGGACCTACAGTTTAAAGTCGACTCCGAACGACAGATTTTTGAGAAACTTTTCATGGCAATTTTATTTACTCAGAGTTTTTGCCAGAAATCTACTGAGAGGAAATCGCCGAAGAAATACTTTTTGTATTTTATTTTGATGTCTGGCCTGGGGCTCGAACCCTGGCTTTTCGTCTAATAAGCCAACACACTACCTACTAGACCACGGCGACTTCATACCATGATTACACGGAGTTAAATTCTCATTGATAAAAAATGGCTTATTGCTTTCAAATCCTGCATCATTTAAACGTAGTGGTGATTTGCGACTTCGCCGATAGTCCGCAACATTTTTCAGAAAAAGGTTTTTCTCGTAAGGAGAGTTCATTTTTATTACAATTGGAGGGTCACTGACATCTCGGCCGTGCTTGAAGTGCTTTACCCTAAAAATCGCCTTGTAAGGGTGTACACTTATTTCTAACGTACCACAAATTTTCGCAAATATATGACACAAATTTCCATTCGCATGAGATGGAACGCCCGTTATTCTGACATCAGATGCAACAAGTGAATTATCATATTTGAGAATTTTTAAATTTAAATTGTGCACATCATTTTTAAATTTGTCAATTTCATCTTTTACATCATTTCATTTTTTTAAATCACCCAACTTTTTTTCAATTTCGAGTAAAAGGCATCTCTTATTGTTTTCATGTCTCTTATTAAGTCCGATTGCTCTTTAATGTACTCATTTTGTTTCGTAAACTTTGTATCCAACCAGTTCCACAAACGTGTACGTATAGCCAAATCATTTGACCTCGAAAATAAGAGTTCAGGGGGTTAGCCGAAAGTCCATACCATGCGTTTTGCATTACATGCGTATACCGAAAAAGTAGAATCAGTGTAGTTGATTGTGACAAGTTACAGAAGAAAAAGCATAGATTGCATAGACGCATAGAAAGTAGGATTACTTTCTACTTTTCTATGCCACTAATGCAGTGTTGGAAAATGTCAGCAGTTTTTTAAACTTGGCATGCCAAATTATATACTATTGTGAATGGTTTCTATAAATATGTTTAAATAGTGCATTACTATTTTCGCATTTTTCTTTTTGCATTACAAAAATATTAATAAAAACATATTTTATAATAAAGTTTATTACTAATTTAAGAGGAAAATACATTAAAATACAGTTTTTATCACATTTCTTTCATGAACAAAATATGTATATGATGACATATATGTATATATGATTGTTTTTATGTACTGAGTGTCTGTCATCTATTTTGAATTTATTAATTTGTAAACAAGAAAAATGGAGGATAAATTAAATGAAAACACTCTTCTTGTGTTAGTTTGAGGATTTTCGTAGGCACAATACTATGTAATTTTTGTGTAATACCGTGTTCAGACGGGCCCTTTTATTGCGTAATTAGCAATAAATGCCATTATTGACATCAATATTTAATATAAAATTTGAATTAATTATTGCTCAATAAAAATTCAAATTGTTTCAAAATTGTCAAAAATTTTAAATACAACACTGTAAATTTTAAATATAACACTGTCATAAGTACGTTCAGTAACCATATTTCAATTTTCCGAACACTTTGAATTGATATTTGACAACTCAATGTCAACAACGACAAACAAAAAAATCAAAAAATGGTGGGTCAAGTGGAAGCTAAGTTTTTACTTAATTTATTTCTTTATTTATAATTTTTAATAATAACATTTAAAAAGAAAAAAAAAAAAACAAGAAGAGCAGGATGTGCTGGAGCGATGTTAGCGAAGCAGCCCTGATAAATATGTGGCCAACAAAACTGGGTGCGCTCCGTGGCCACATATATGCGGAGATGGCGGAGGAGCTCAGCCAGAGGGACACACATGCAATCCAAGGGATGTGCAGGTGAAAATTCAAAATTTCACCCAGCGGTACAGGTAATAAATATAACTTATAAATATACATAAAACATGTTTAAACCCCCAATTTTATAGGAAGGAGAAGGCGATGATGGGAATTTCTGGTGGGTCACCTTCGACATGGTGCCACTACGAAATTGCACATCAAGTGATTGGAGCATGTAAAGTGAATATGTACAATGAGCTGACATTGGAAAGCATTGATGGTGTTTTGTTTGTACTTTTTTATTTTATTGTTTTTGTTTATTAATTACAAATTTTTTATTTATACAGATGTTCCGGATTCATCACTGGCAGCAACATCAAGTGCTACAACAACATCAGCTCCATCGGCAGGTACACCGATGTCTGCACCATCATCGCCGCTGGTCCTGTGTTCTCCCGCCCCTTCACCCTGCACATCCGAACCTGCAAGAAAAAGAAGAAAAATTAATTTAAGAGAGATGGTTGCTGAAAATTTAGGAAATATATCAAACGATATGGAAAAGTTAGTGGAAAAAAGTCAACAAAATGAAGAAATTTTAATAGATTTAGAAAGGAAAAAATGGAAATTTTAAGTAGCATAGCGGAAGAAAACAAAAAAATTGCTGATGTATTAATTTCATATTTAAATAAAAAATAAAAGTTTTTGTACTTACTGAAATAAGAACATAAGGTTTGTCTTATAGTTTCAGCGGTCAGTTCGCTATCACTATATGCTATAAGTTGGTCTCTCCCGATTTGTTGTAAAATCAATCACGCTTTCAAGCCACAACTGATTTATGTTGTCGTTTCTTTCATTTAAGAAATTGTGCAAAACGCAGCAGGCTCGAACAAAAATCGGCGCGTTCCCTATTCGATTGTCTATGCCTTTACCAATACGGCGAAAGCGTGCTTTAAGGTGACCAAATGCGTTCTCTACCACTCTTCTACACTTCGATAGTTGAACAACTTTTGTTCAACTGATAAAGCCAATGAAAAGGGGTACGGCTTCATTAAATTGGTAGAGAACATAAAGGCGGAGTCTCCCAAAATTCAAACTGGCATTTGAATATCACCTATTTCTTTCGTATTGGATTTCAACACATCGGAGTTCTCCAGTACTTTCTTTAACAGTGATGTATTATAAATTTGGGAATCATTACAACGTCCAGGAGCCCCAATGTTTATATATAAAAACGGTACCTGTTTATATATCATTACATATTTGACAACCAAAAAAATTTCATATTTTGTACCTGTAATCCACATGCGCCAAAAGTACCATAGAATACCATCCCTTATAGTTGTAGTAGTCAGTGGCATCGTTTTGGTTTGGTTTAACTGCTATATGGCATCCATCTGTAAATATAAATTGCAATTGCTTGTCATTAGAGGATTCTTTTATTTATGTATGCATATAAAATGGTCAAAAAAATTTAAATTTACTAATGGCCACATTACACATTGTGGAAAACCAAGCCTTTGGAATCCGTCAACGCATTCGCTTAAGCGTTCTTGTGTTGGAGGCAATTTCTTTGTATAATTGTTGGACAATATCTGCCACACTTCCTCACAAAATTCAATTAAAATTGTACAAACAGTTGATTTGCCAACACCAAAAAGCTCAGAAACCACTCTGTATTCGCCAGAAGAACTGAGTGTAAACAAAGCAATGGCTACGCGCTTTTCTAATGTTATCGCTTTTCGCGAATTTGTGTCTTCCTTACACAAATTCGACAACAAACCACAGAGGACGTCAAAACTGCTACGGGTCATTCGAAAATGCATCCTAAAAACTGATCGTCGTTGCAGTGGCAATTGAGTTCCCAAAATGTCGGTTCTGAAAATTTTAAATGTAGTAATTGATTTGATTAATATTGTTTATATTTTACTTACCAATTTCCATAAAGACCTTTGAGTCTCATTTTCCTCTAACATTGCCATAAGCAAAAGCTTTTTTCTGCAAACTTTTCAGAATTATCAAATTCTTGTTCCTCATCCTTCTGAGAGAAGCCACTTTGGAATCAAAAGTTGCTCCTACTAACCGCATCAGCTCAGCGTTCCTGTTACACACTAGTAGTAAGGCCTTTTCCAACGTTGAGTTGTTTTCCATTTTTTCAAAAATAATTTTCTAACTAATTTTCACGATTGAATTAAAAAATTGTTGAACAATCATCTGTTTTGTTTACCAGCTGTCAAAAAATATTGATAATACTCTCTGTCTGAACACATAAAATATTGTTCACAAATAAACGAATATTGACTTAATAAAAATGCCTGTCTGAACACGGTATAAGACTATTAATAAATAATAAAAACAACTAATAACAATTTTTCATTTTTCCTTTCAAGAAATTAAAAAATATTGGCAACTTTCAGCAAGAACAATTTTTTATGAGCAGTACGTCTTATTTTTATCTTATTATATTTAGCTTCTTAATTAACTCTTGCTCAAGAAACTATACTCATTGTAACCGAAATTCACCCACATTTCGATTAATATTTAAATATTTAAGAATCTTTAAACTTTTCATTGAAGAAATTAAAAAATATTCAAAATTTTCTCCTTTTTAACACAAAGTAAATGTTTGTTTACATTTAATTTTTCTACTTTATCTGCCAGTTTTCACTCTGTTGGTTCTAACACATTTGCCTCGCAAAACTTATAACATTTTTTCTCCCTCTAAATTGGCCTGTCCTTTTATGTTATGAGAGTTTTTCAAATGTCAAAATATCACATATGTAAATTCATAAATTTGTATTTAATGCCATAAATTCTTTAAAAATTAAAATTTGATTTTCTATTTTTTTCCAAAAATGTTCTTGTTCTCTTGTTTGTTGTTTACCACAACAGCTGATCAAAACAAAAACCAGTCGCATAAACGCATTGTGTGTAACTTGCAATAAAATCGGCATAGAAAGCAAGATGCGCATGTAATGCAAGGCGCATGAAAAGGATCGTATGGACTTTCGGCTTTACTCTGTATTGCGATGCGAAAGCAAGTTCGATGCGTAAGTTAAATGCGTTAAGAGTACAATTTGGTACTCTGTATCGCTTACGCATATGCTTTCGCAAAATTAGTTGAAAAAGAAGCAACACTGGCACCACAAAATTCACAATAACGAAAAATAACACACGAAAAGTGCAAATGTAAACAAAAACATTTAAAACAAATAAAAATGAAATAATATAAAATAAATTGTGTGTGACAAATTATAATTATAATGTACGAGGAGAATTTTAAGAAATAGATCCGTTATACTCTCCCTAAATGACAACAGGTAAGAAAATAGAGTAGGATTCATGTTCAAAATCTTTTCAAATTTTCCATTTTTATAGCTTTATACAAAACTTTAGACTAAATAAACACCGCAATTCCAACCGCAATAAAAGTGGCGGCTGCTTTGAAATTGCTTGGGCAATGTGGATATCAACACCAAATTGGCCAAGACCATCTTTTAGGTTTATCGCAGTAGTATATGTTGCGTTGTTTAAAGAAGTCTGCGCGACAAACGTATACTCTGCCCCAAGCACATAAAATTTAAGGTAATTGCGGAAGAGGAAAACGAAATTAAAAGAGGATTTTTTCATACATGTGGCATTCCTGGGGTGATTGGAGCAGTGGATGGCACTCATATACAAATGATTCGACCGGCCAAGAATGAGCACCTATACTTTAACAGAAAACTAAAGCAAAGTATGAATGCTATGGTGGGGAGTTTTTGTTATGTACGCATTTGGAATATTAAATCTTACTTCCTGTTAAATTTTTAGATATGTGATCACAAAATGATGGTAAGATTTATTGATTGCCGATAAGGCGGTGCAAGCCATGACTCACATATTTGGACCCTTTCTAATGCAAAGCAACATTTAAAAGAACGTTTTGAAAGAGGAGAAAGAGGCTTTTGGCTGATTGGTAATTAACTTAAAATAATTCTAATAGATTTGTTTAAATTATATTTAAATCTTTTAAAAGGTGATTCGGGTTACCCCCTAGAACCATGGCTGCTTACCCCATACAGAAAGGCAGCGGAAAACTCACGCGAGGCATTGTATAATAATCAGTTTTGCAAAGGAAAGTCCATAATAGAGAAGGTCTTTGGTGTTTTAAAAGGCAGATTTCGGTGATTGTTAGCAGCAAGAGAGTTGCATTACGCACCAGAAAGAGTGACTCAAATAATGAACGTTTGCTGTGCCTTGCATAATACTTGTGCTAATTTTAATGTACAACTGCCAATATACGAGATAGCTGAAACAGGAAGTTTAAATCAAATTGGCATATCTGTTGATAGCAGTACGAACACCGGTGACCAAACCACTATTGCTAAGGAAATAAGAAATAATATTAGAGACAATTTGATTTAAAGAACATAAGTTTTATTTAAATAACTTTTTATAAAAACGAATATATAAGGAATTCAGTTCATTGTACTTTTAATAAAAAACGCTTAAATAAAAACTTCTATTATAAAACTTGAATATTACTTACATTAATAAAAATAGAAACATATTGAGATCTCAAAAATTCTTAAACTAAATATTGCATTTATATTATTAAAAAATTAACTTTTTTCTGACGAAATATATATCACATACAGTAAAAATATCACAAATTTTTTCCTATTTCAAGCTCTAAAATTTTCTTTTTTTAATCACAGATTTTCTATTTCATTTTTTTGTTTTTGGAGCTTATATTCTTTCTTTAATTCAAATTTTTCTTTGGAAAATGCTAATTTTTTTCCTCTAATTCTAAATTTTTCCTAGTGTATCTTACTAATTCCTTTAAGGTATTCTGAACATCGCCCAAGTTTGGTCGATTGTTTGTGGAAAATTCCTTGGTTTTCTACTTGTGTTTTTAGTAGATTATCACGTTGTTTTGGTGAGATAGTCGCGTACGTTTAGCTGCCTGAAAACTATCATCCAAAAAAGCTACGTTTGTCAGCTTGTGATGATTCATTTTGCGGAGATAATAAAACTTCTATTAGAAATTAGGTCGTAATCCTGAAAAAACTTCTACAGGCTCTTTGTTTGCTGAAGAATTTTGAATTGCTTTGCTACTTATACCAAAGCAAGTTGATGTTGCCAGCCCATCGACGGCTTCTACCATATGAAGAAGATTTACTATCTGTTCCTCCATAGAGGAAAGCGGACAATACTGTGAGACACCACCACCCGTGCTGTAAATCCTTATTTTATTTCTGCGCATCCTAACTTTCGTGTGGGTTTTTAGGTCTGACCAAACCTGTGTAGTTTTACATTTTGTATAAAAAATATATCTTACTTTTTTCCAACCAGCTATGTCCCTTACAGGAGGTCCATTAGCATTAAGGTCGTCCACCAGTTTCATCCACAAACTGTTGGCACGTTGTTTGGCATTTCCGCATTGCAACTGTCCCTTGGCCAAATCGTTGTGTTCCACCATGAAATCAACTAAAATTTCAAACTGGCGTGGCTGAGTCTGCAACTTTTTTGTCTGTTCCCTAAAAAAAATAATAATATAGATATAAATATAAAAAATTATTTGTGCTTACTTACATGATGCGTTTTCTTTGCGTTTGATATTTTGTTACCGCAAGATATTTGAGCTTAACGAACAATTTTGACATGAGCTTTCGTATTAGAGAGTGTGGTGATGCCAGATTTGCGAAAGGGAAAAAATTAGATGCCTAAGGAAAATACGAAAGCGCAATATAGAGTACCAATTGTTCGATTATGCACAATTTCCTTTTCGCATCGCAATACAAAGTAACTCCAATTATTTCAGAGTTTAATGTCGACACATCGTTTGATTCGGTTTCCCGCTCAACATTGTTCGCTTTTGACTCTCTTAACCTCTTGGCAGACGTTTCACTTCTTGTATACATTTTAATATTTATGTAAAAATTTAAAATATTTATAAACGAGATACAGAGAATTAGTTGTGTTTAATTTGTTATTGTAGTTTAACTGCAAATTTAGTTGTTGTATTTAAATTTGCTCAAAGTTTTTTGTTTATTGCTTTGTCAAAAAAGATTGCTTATATATTATTGTTATTTGTTGTTTTATTTTGGTGTAAAAGAGATTTTTGTTTTCGCACTGTATATTATTGTTGTCTGTTTTTATAAGATTTCTTTTTGTATATTATGGTTTATTATTGTTTTTGTTTATATTTTTGTTTGTTTTCTTTTAATAAATAATTATTATTTGTAATTTTCTTTAAATTTCCTCAAATATATATACACTGAGCGCCATAAGTGAGTCAACACTTTTGTTCTTAAGTATAAAACAGTTTTGTTCTTAAATATAAAAATAAGTTCCTTTATCGTGAATTGTTGTTTTTGTTTTAACATTTTATAAGTAATTAATAAACGTTTTTATTTTTGGAATTTTATTCGACTATTCTTATTTACTTTTCTCGCCATCCTAAGAAAATGAATTATTTCACTTTTGGCGCTCAGTGTATATAAGTTTGATACGTTGTACGAACATTTTTCCCTCTATTGTATTTTAGATTTATGTTCTGTTTTACAAAACTTTAAATATCAACTACAAACATCAGTAGTATTAAAATTAAGCAATTTATTAAGAGTTTAGAAAACACGACTGCTCGCTTTCGCTTACACCACACCAATTACATTTTAATATCGATCTCATTCCTTTGTTTTGGAGTTTTTAAAATCTTTCAATTTGTGGTTTAATCATAGTTATGTATATATTAATAGCAGTAATTGCAGAGATTTTGTTACGTATTTAAAAAAAAACAATTTTTTGCCTACATATTCGATATGTTCATTAAGTTTCAATATTTTATTAATTATAAATCCAACGTATTTAATTTAATTGACTGTCTTGATATTTATTTTAAAAACTAGTTCATTGTTCATATTTATTAGCATAAGTTTAGTTTTATTTTCATATTATCATAGCATTGATGATCTGTATCTCCTTCCGTAAATTTTAGTGTATCATCTGCATACAAAATTATTTCACACTTTCTAACACTTTAGGCATGTCATTTATACATATATATAATAAATAAAAATGCACCTAGTACCTATCCTTGGGGTACACCATGGTCATTATTTATATTCCAGATTTTGTTGTTCACTTTTACCATTTGCTTCCTATCGGTTAGGTATGATTTAAACCATTTTAGTTCATTTTCTTGTATGCCGTAATTATAAAGTTTTTGTAATAATATGTTCCGATTAATTCTGTCGAAAGCTCTTTTAAAATCTAGGATAATAGCCATTATTTTTTTTTGTTATATATTTCCATCTATTTATTACATAATTTAAAATAGTTTCACATAAAAAGTTTTTACTAAATCCCGATTGGTATTTTAAAATATATTGTTTTTCTCAAAGTAGTATTCAAGTTGTATTTTAACGACTTTTTCAATAATTTTTTCAAAAGTTTTTGATGTATTTATTGGTCTAAATTCTTCACATTATTTTGCTATTTTTTCTATTGGTATTATTATTGATATTTTCTAACTTTCAAAAAATTCTCCTGTATAAAGATTGTGGACACTTTAGAGTGCATTTATTTCTATTTTATATTTATTTTCTCTTTCATTTGTTTGCGTCATTCAACATTGAATTTTGTGTCATAAAGTTTGGTGCGGAAAAAATAAAAAAATAAAAAATTTAGACTCAAATAAAAAATATTTATATTTAAAAAAAAAAAAAATAAAAAACAATTTGTTTAAAATAATTTTCAAAAACAAACATTCTTTCTTACAAAAACAATTTATATTGTTTCACTAAAACAGTTATTTTTGAATATTAAAAGGAGTAGTAATATAAAAAGAAAAAAAGAAACAATTTGTATTGATAATCATAATGGATGATGATAACGAAAGTGATGATTATGATGTGAGCTGGCGGGTAGTCCAGCCAACTAAGTTACAAAAAAGACGATTAACAGAATCTCCGAAAATATTCAAATCAAAACGGCCAAACAATAATAAAATAATTACAAGCACTAATTTAAACAATACAAACAAAACAATTAATAACAATATCATTGATATTTGTAATGAACCCAGCACTTCGAAACAAGCAACAATGTTTAAAAACATTACAACAACAAATAAGCATGCAAGTCAAAACAAGTTCACAATTTTAAGCAGTGACGAAAGTGATGATGAAGATGATGAAGGTAATGATGTTGTTGAAGAATGTAAAAATTATAATGACGATAAAGAAATTAATTTACCAAAACCTCCACCAATATTTATACCAGTGGAGCCAGTGAATTTAAATTTAAAACTCTTAAGGATGGTCAAATCAGAGTAATGGTTAGCAATATTCAGTCATATAGAATATTGGTTAGATACTTAAATGACAAAAGACTTAATTTCCATACTTACCAAGCCAGACAGGAGATATCGTATAGAGTTGTTTTGAAAAACTTACACCACACGACATCAACTGAAGAAATTAAACTTGCCATCGAAAATCATGGACATCAAGTTAGAAACGTCACCAACGTTCGGAGTAGGATTACTAAAACACCCCTATCTATGTTTTACATTGATTTACAACCAAACTCTAACAATAAAAGTGTATATGAGATCAGACATATACATAACGCAATTGTATCGATAGTTCCACCTGTTGACCTTGTTCAGTGCCACCGTTGCCAAGAATTTTGCCACACGAAAAGCTATTGTATACCGGCAAGATTTAAGAAAAAAACTACAAAACGGCTATAATTCTAAAGGAACTCGCAATGTAAACTTTTTACCCGATAATAGCACATTTACACCATTAAATGATGACAATCCTCAATATAATCCAAATTCATATGCGAATGTCCTAAAAAAAACTCTCAGAAAGTCCAAATAACAATCCCTTTAAAAATATTGAAATATTACTTCAAAATCAAATTGAACTAACCAACAAACTTTTTAATATGATTACTCTTCTTATTTCAAAATTATGCAAATAGATCTCCGTATAGCAGCATGGAATGCAAACGGGCTTTCCAACTGTTAAATATGATGGACTGTATGTGGGGGGAAGAACACACAAAAAAGGCTGTTATTCAGGACACTAAAAAAAAGGGATCCAAAAATTAGTAGACTTCCAAATGCTCTAATAAATCATACAAAAAAAAAACAAAGATTTTAAGCCAAAAACAACAATAAATTAAAATATAAAAAAGCTTAATTATACACTGCAGCGCCCTCTGTTGCTAATTTGTCATCATTTAAACAATCCTGTTTATGTCACCAAGGATGGGAAGTTTGGACCGTCAGACATAAACATGCCGGCGCCCTTGCAGTACTGCAACCAAGAAAGTTGTCCTCCATCTAATGACTAACTAAAGAAAGGAAAAAATCAAAAGAAAAACTCTCATGTTAGTTTCTTATTTCAAAACAATAGAAAACCAAACACCAAAAACTTGACAGCTTGCAGCAGTTCCAAGTCTGATACTCCAGAAAGAAAAACGTTGCAATCGAAAAATATATTCAGAAATAAGTATCATGGTCTAAAATTAGGTATTGAATTCTTAAGGCTTATAGTTCCTTCTGCTAAATCGGAACTAGAGCTTCCGACGAACTAGGTCTTCCGCTCTCACGATCATTGAACGAACTAGGTCCACTGGTGGATTATCAGGACGAACGAGGTCCGATATTTTTCTTGGCTAGTGGGCGGATAGTCCTCTTCGGTGCTTCAGTTTTCTAACCTAACCTTCCTAGGGACAGACGGACTAGGTCTATTGCCCGGTAAATTGAAGGTTTAACTTCAGCTGCGCACACGTCCACCAGGTATGATCGTGGCTCAAGCGACCTTACAATTCATCGCCTTCGACATCTTCACCACTGCGGGATTTCCTCAGTTGCTAAATTCACAGCTTTTACAGTACCGTTGTTACCCAAACGTAAATTTCGAATGCGACCCAAACGCCATTTAGTGGTAGGCCCTATACCTTCTCTTATTGCTGCTGTGTCACCAACTTTAACATCCTTCCCTAAATATTGGCAGTAAGTCTTTCTACGAAAAGACGTATCTATATCACCGGAGTGGGGCCTAGGACCATTTGGGAACAATTTATGCCCTCGATTATTCGGATTAATAATTCTCCTAGACTTTCCGCTGACCTCTATTCTCGCGTAACCTGACGCATAAGTTGAGAGCTCCTTCGAATGCAGTGCTGGTAGAGGCCCGGTTACAATCCAGCCAAATACGCTTTCTTGTGCCATTAGGTCTCCTAAAATATTCTTCCTGACACCTTCCAATAAGATGTCAGGGTATACGTCACCACCAATAAGAATGTCAACGTGACCGCTTTTATCGAATTTGGGATCAGCCAAAGTAATCCCCGATAAGGCTGCTGATCCAGAAATATCGACCGTCGAATTGGGCAACATGCCCGTCAATTTGGGTAGTACTAAACCTGTTGTCTTTACCCTAATCCTGTCGTCCAAAGGCGAAGTCAGGACAAACGAACATTGCCTCTGAACTGTACTCGTAGAAGCTCCGTTCAAACCTGAAACTTCGGCACTCATCCGAACTGTTGGCAATCCTAATTTCTTCAGTAACCCTTCCGAAATGAAGGTAGCTTGAGACCCTGAATCTATTAGAGCCCTAGCTCTAAACGTTTCTCCTCGGTGATAGATACCAACTACCGCAGTTCCCAAAAGTATCTGCCTCGACGTAGCAGCAAAACAACTCTGGACCTCACCAATCGACCCGACTGCACCGCTAGAATTTTGCGCATCCAAAACGCCCATTTCCGAAGAGGATCCAGACACCTCTCGATGCAGTAGAGTGTGGTGCTTTAACTTACACAACGAACAACCAAAAGTACTCTTGCACTCATTGAGTCTGTGACCACTTGTGAGACAGTTGATACAAAGACTGTACCTCTTCACAACCACAAACCGTCTCTCGGGAGATAAATTCAAAAATTTGGGACAAATATTTATCAAATGGTCTTCCGAACAATATCTACAAATTTTTCTATTTAACTTAGTGGAAAAGGATCGAACTCCCCTTTTCGGATTAGAAAGAGACCTAGCAGTACAATTATCCATTGATTCGAAATTCTTAAGGTCAGATATGGTTTCCAAAGACTGAAACCGCGAAGTTAAAAATTCATCCAAATCTTTCCATTTGGGAATCTGCATTTTGTCCCGAATTGTCTGTTCCCATAGTGACAAAGTTAGTGCGGGCAATTTTGTGGAGCACAGATATACGAAAATCCGATCCCAATTAGAGATATCAATATCATGCATCCGAAGTGCTGATATAGAATTATTGATATCTCTTTGGATTCCTTTGATCTCAAGAGCCGATTCTAATTTTATAGGTTCCAGTGTAAAAAGAATTTTCAATTGCGAACTCACCAGTATTCTCCTGTTCTCGAACCTATCCCTAAGATTGTTCCAGGCCTCCTGGAACCCATGGGTCGTCAAAGATGATTTTTTTACAATTTCCAATGCCTCACCTCGCGTAAACTGCCGCAAATAAAATAACTGCTCGACAGGTGAAATATTGGCACCATTCACATACACCGCTGTAAACATATCCCGGAAAAATGGCCAGGATTTGTAGTCGCCATGAAATACCTCCATGGTACAAGGTGGCAACTGTATGTGGTTCCTATTTCGATTCCCGTTACCTTGACCATTTGGGCAATGGGTCGCGGACATCGCAGGTCGATTGACAAAATTCTGAGAGAGCTCACTCATTAGGGCAGCTGCAGTAATGTAGCCCAAACGACAATGGCCGAAAAGTTCCCGTGCTGCCTCTCGTTCACCTTCTAAGTCCTCCTCATCTCCTGTGGCAAAGGCTTCATAAGCGTTTTTGACCTTTGTCCATAACGATTTAAATTCTTCCCTCTGAATTTCTATAGAGAAGGCCGTATTACCTTCCTGAGTCGCATTCAATTCCCTTTCGAAATCTAGAAACATTTGGGCAAATGTCTCAAAAGTCAACAATTTCCTTGACTTTGGCATATTAAGAAAGTTAAATTACAAAATAAATTAATCAGAAAAAATGCAAGATAAATAAGAGAATGATTGAATAAGTTTCACACTATCCAACTAAAAATCCTCTCACGAAATTATTAAATAAATAATAAACTGTGACGGAATAAAATCGAAATATATTAGCTTCCCGATCGCTATCAATTCAACGACTTACAATTAAACGAAAATATTTCGAAAAATAAACAAGATGTAATTAACCACGTGCTCGATACCGAAAAGTACGCTAATAGACGGACATATACATCCACAATATTACGCGCAATTCAAGATTTAGCAAAAGGACGAGCTTACAATGGCAAAAGCTCTGATAATCAAATATCAAAAAAGTACAAGAATGAAAAACATCCAATAAATCGCGAATTACTTATTACGTTCAGTTCCGTATACCTATTTATCCACACTTGTTTAAATTGGGGGCATAAAACAATCAAAAGGTTCCAAATCCGGGTCGTCTGGACCAAATGTTAAACTGTGGACTGTATTGGCGATGTTTATCCGGGAACTGTGTGGGTAATGATGTTGCGGTAATGGAGATCACCTCTTCAGAACTCGAACCGTCACTCTGATGCAATAATAGAAAATAAAGGGAAATGTATGGAAAACAATTCTTTCAAAATATAAAAAAAAATATCAGCACTTTCCTGATTTTGTCGCAACCCTGCCGTCAAATGAGTAGCTAACTACAAAAAAAATTAACTTTAAGTTTGCTTGTATCGACTAACTTAAAGCTAACTACTACGCAATGCAAAATTTACATTAACCAAAGTTTATACAAACACTCCAATTCTTAACGCCGTTGGATATAGATAACTAACGTCTTAGACGTTTGATTAATAAACAAAACCGCGTGTCATCTTTTCGCTTTATATTTTTGGTTAAAAATTTTTTGTTTGCGTAAAATAATAAAAAAATAATAATCTAAATTAAAAATACATAAATTCGCAAGGTTTGAAGTGTTTTTATTTGAAGTGAAGTGAAATAATATTAAAGGGCCGCTTGCCAAAAAGCTTACGGAAATTATGTCACCAAATTTGTGTATGGACATAAACTTGGATGGTGTTCATGGTAAAAAGCATTTAAAATACTTTGCTGCTTTTTATGACGCCTTAACAGGTAAGTGCTAATTTGAAAATATAAGTTTTAACCAAGTCTTAAAACATGAAAAAATTTATATACATATTTTTTAAACAGATGCCTGTTGATCACTCGGCTCTCAGGATGTGGAAACTGAGCTGCGTAACGCCTTAAAAATAATAAAAAAAAGTTGTATTCATGCTAAGTGCATTAAAAATAAGAACGCAAATCAAAAAAATTAAAATATTTGAAAATGTTATATTTAGAAACTCTTTTTATCTTTTTTTTACCAACAAATGTGCAAAATATTACTTGTGATGTATTGAAATGAATTTATTTTATTTATTAATTTATTTTTTTTATTTATTTATTTTATTAATTTATTTATTTTCTTTTGAAATGAATAAACTTTTGTTTTCTATTAAAATATAAATTTTAAAAATCTGTTTCATTTCGAATAATTAATACTGTGGGCTCGATTCTTAGCCCAGATTTAATTTATCCTTTTTAATAAAAAGGCAGGGAGTTCTTCTTAGAACTTTAAAATTTACTCTACAGCTTCTTGCTGTTTTATTATATAAAAAAAGGAATTTACAGCTTCTTGCTGCTGTGATTAGCTTAAACGTTTGTTAAGTAATGATACAAATATGATTTAAAAGAATTTAGTTAGCATATACATTTAAGTAAGAAGCAATGACAAAGAAACAGTGATAAATCACTCAAAGCTACTAAATTGAGAGCAAAAGCTTTACTTTAGTTTAAAAGTAATGACTTTCCAATACACATAGAGAAATTATGTGAGATATATATTCAAATAAGAAAGAAATAATTAAAATAATTGATATTAAATAAATTAATGATTAATAAAGAAATTAAAATAAGAAAATAAATAAAGAATATAAAAAATGGTTGAAGTCGCTTCAACATTCTCCCGGGCGAGGATGGCAAGAGCAACAGTACTAGATTATCATCCAATTAAAAATGGGCAGGTGGTCCGGAGGTACATCTTTTAGTGGCTTAGCTTCGTTCGGTAATAACTAGTCAGCAACTTTTTGTCTGGTTTGTGGGCAAATGTTGGATTTTAGCTGAACTACTTCATGATGTTCATTCCAAATACTGCTAACAGTCTAGCAATTTACTGTAGTAGACAAGAACAGTAGGAAAAAGAGAAAAAATAAATATATACAGAAATAAAAGATATTCAGTGCAATTGAAAAATGGGTTATAGATTTCTTTTTTTGATCATTACAATGGTTTTCCATTCGGGATATGGTTACCAGTGGGTAGTAAACATAATTTTACCACCGGTCGTATGATGGTGCCATTTTTGGTCTGTAATTCGGCGACTCGTACTTTACTGTCACGCCCATAGATGACATTGGTAACTTTACCGAGAAGCCATTCAGTTGGTTGCAGTGAATCATCTTTAATTACAACGATGTCATCTTTCTTGAAACGTCGTTGAAGTTCGGTAATGTATTCCGATTTCCAGCGGCGTGCAAAAATATGCTGTAACGCCTTCAATTGCTTCCAACGTTTTAAATGTGATATTTCTTCAAGCGAAGGTTCTAGAGGGGCTTCTGGTAACGCAGTTATTGGGGCTCCTCTCAGAAAGTGAATAGGCGTTAGAGGCAAAAGTTCGTTAGGATTTTCAGTGATGGGTGAGAGTGGCCTCGAGTTGAGTACAGCTTCAATACGCACGAGAAGTGTGGTGAATTCCTCAAAAGTAAATGATAAGTTTGAGGCGATTTTTTTTAAATGAGACTTCATGCTACGGACTGCAGCTTCCCAAAGGCCGCCCATATGAGGTGCATACGGCGGTATGAATGACCAGGTAAAACCCAATGCGCTGTACTTGTCGATTAAAGTCTTTTCAGCTGTTTTTAAAAACTCGTTGTGGCTTTTTATAAGAGCGTAACTTGCGCCTAGGAAATTTCTGCCATTGTCTGAATACATAGTCTTAGGAATGCCTCTTCGTCCTGTGAACCGGTCGAAACACGCAAGAAAAGCATCAGTGGAGAGTTCCGAACACGACTCCAAATGTACTGCTTTAGTTGAGAAACAGACGAACACTGCAGCATATCCTTTTACTTTTTTAGCATTTCTTAGTGACGAAACTTTAATGTTGAACGGACCAGCGAAGTCGACACCTGTGTATGTGAAGGGTAAAGAGAAGTTTACTCGCTCTGGTGGCAGTGCGGCCATAATCTGATTTTGGAACCGGTGTTTGTAAATAGTGCACTCTTTGCATTCTCGTATGCATTTCCGCACTAAGTTTTTCAATCTAGGAATGTAGAATCCTTGCCGGATAGCTCGCAACATGATATGGTGCTCAGAGTGCAGGAGAATTCGATGCGTAAAATGAACTAGAAGTTTTGCAAGTCGAGATTCTTCTGGAATTATAACTGGGTGTTTTTCTTCGTAACTTAAACCTGAATTGGCTAGCCTACCACCTACTCGCAGAAGATCGTCTTTGTCGATAAAGGGATTCAAGCTAAGTAATCTGCTTTTGTTATTTATTGATTTCTTATATTTTAAACATTCATATTCACGATAGAAATATGTCTTTTGAGCTATAGAAAAAAGTCGAATTTTCATTGCGTTGATTTCCTGCGTAGTGATGAATTTCTCGATAGAGAATGGTCTTTTCAATAATCTATTGATGAAACGCATTCGATAACAAAGAACTCGTAAAGCTCTTGAAAATGATGAAAATTCTTCCAGTACGTCTGTACAGTTCACATCAAGAAGAAAATTGGTTGAATTTTTTGTTTCCAAATCTGTTGGATCAAAGGACCTTGGCTTCGGCCAAAGAGACATAGAAAATTGAAGCCAAGGAGGCCCATGCCACCATAACTTATTATTTATTAGTTCCTGAGGGGTGCAGCCACGAGAACCTATATCAGCAGGATTATCCTCGCTTTTGATGTGTTTCCAATGACCAGTGTCCGCAATGCTAATAATCTGAGACACACGATTTGCAACAAATGTTTTCAATGAATTAGGTGTTCTTTGTATCCACCCTAAAACAATTGATGAATCTGTCCATAAAAACAATTCATATGAAAATCCGCAATTCGACACTACACTTCGGATGAGTTTAGACACTAGTAGAGCTCCGCATAATTCTAGTTTTGGAATTGTAATGCGTTTAATCGGAGCAACTTTAGTTTTCGCGACTAGCAAATGAGTTGTTATTTCGTTTTCTGGGCTTTCTTCTTCATTGCGGAATAGAATTTGCTGATAAGGTTGGTCAATCTTGTCCACCAAAATTTGACGGTACATTTTTTGTACATCGCCTGTAAATACATAGCGGTAGTTTCGCTACCGAAGCACGAGCTCCATTAAGTCAGTCTGTAGTGTTGGCCCTTGGTAAAGGACATCATTCAACGATAAACCACTCGTTGTCTTCTTCGATGCGTTAAATACCACTCTGACCTTAGTAGATTTACTTTCGGGTTTGATAACCGCATGATGGGGCAGAAAAAATGAGGACACTTTTTCGGTTTTCGGTTCAAAATATGTTACTGGCTCCATATGTCCTAGGTTCAAATATTCCTTTAGCACTTCAGCGTATTTTGCTTTAAACTTTGGTGTCTTGTTTAACGTGTTCTCCATTCGGTGGTATTGTGCAAGCGCCATGTTCCGCGACGGACCCAAAAAGACTTCATGTGGATATTGTTCTTTGAATGGGAGTCGTACAACGTAGCGTCCATCAGATTGTCTAATAGTTGTACGCTTAAAAAAATCTTCACAAAAAAGGTCGCTGTCGGACTTAAGCTTGGTTTTTTCGGCTTCTTCAATCTCCCAAAATTGCTTTAATTGCTCCTGTAGAGCTAAATCGTGCGAAGGGTGCACCACGGTATGAAAAGACTGTACCTCGGTAGAGGGTTCAGGTCCCATCAAATACCACCCGAAGTGAGATTCCCGCGCTTCAAAATTATTACCGATATTCATTCTAACGCCACCAAGGTTTATAAATGGCAAATAGTCACTACCAATAATCATTTCAATACCTGCTGGCTTATAAAAATAGGGATCGGCGAGTTTCAGTCCCCCCAAATTTTCCAAACAGTGTATTGGAATAGGTCGTGAAGGCATAAATTGTGCCAACGAAGACACCACAATAGTTTGCATTTTTATTTTAAAATCAGAAATCCTAGATTTTACAGTTATGTAACATCGTCCTTTGGAATTACCAACCACTGTGTCACCAAATCCAGAAATTTTGCTTCGGTAAGGCTCTAAAGGAATCGACAAATTTTGTTGAACTCGTTTCAACAGAAAACTTTTTGTCGATCCCGTGTCGATTAACGCACGTGTTGTAAATTTTTCACCTGAATGTTCGACGTACACCAAAACTGTGGGCAAAATAGTTGTTCCGCTATGTTGACTCAAGTTGACTTGCACTGACTCGATTTCATGTCCACTTGTAGGGGCATCTCGCACCATGTAATTATTAGAAGAAGTAAAGTTCCGTTGAGTTCCTGATCCAGACGGTATTTGATCGTTGCTATAATTCTGCTTCTGCGACATCTGTTTCACTGGTTGTTCATTTTCAATGTGTAACATAGTGTGATGTCGCTTGTTACATTTTAGGCAACTACTGGCACTAGGACATTTTGTTCGAAAATGATGTGGCGAAAAACAATTTGCGCAAATTTTATTAGAATATACATACTTAATTCTATCGTTGATAGATAAGCTTTTAAAATATTTACAAAACCGCAAGGGATGGTTTTGTTTACATTTTCTGCAGACTACCTTTTTATTTTCAGTTTCAGTCATAGAATAAAAAACTTGGGATTTTGAATGATGAGCATCCCGACTGGAGGTCTTCCTCAAACTATTAAACGTCTCCAATGTTTCGATTCGGTCAGACAAAAATTTGTTTAATTGTTCCCATGTAGGTAATTGCTTGTGATTCGAAAGTGAATCTTCCCAATCACGTGAAGTGTCTTCAGGAAGCTTTGACGTACAGATATGCATCAGAAAGGGTTCATTGCTAGCAACTTCTACTTTAAATGATTTAATAATAGATAACCCGTCGTTGACTGTATTCTGAAGAAGTCGTAAAAATTTCAATGACTCATTCTGAGGAGTCTGTATCCCATAAATTTTCCTGATTTGGTTGTTGATCAAAATGCGTTTGTTCTCATACCGAGCTATCAATGTCTGCCAAGCCAATTCAAAGTTATAATCTACCAACTCATAATCTTTAATGAGTTGGTAGGCCTCCCCCCTCGTTTTGCTGAGCAAATAGTATAATTTGTGGGCTGGAGCAACGGTAGGCTCGTTGCCCACTGCAGCCATAAACATGTCCCTAAAAGCAGGCCAGTTATCAAAACCTCCTTCAAAAGTTTTTATTTCAACTGGAGGGAGTTTAAGTGCCGGACGACAATCCGATGGAGTCTTCTGTTGGGGAACTTTTTCCTTCATCATGTGGATAATCTTCGCTTTTACCAACTGGTATTGTTCGCAAGCCTCTTCGTATTTAGCTGATATTTCTTCTAAGACATTATCTTCTTCCTTCACCTTTTCCTCATCAATACTCAAATCGTCAAAGGCCTCTAACATCTTGTTCCATCGGCGCTCTAATTCTGTTTGTTTCACCTCTAAAAGTTCATTTGTGCAATTCCCTGAAGAAAGTTTTTCGAACGCAGCGCAAAAACGGATCAATTGCTGAATAGCAGCCTTACACTTTCTATCCGAAACCATTGCGTAACCATTAAGTAAATAATTCCAGATGAAACAAATACGTGTAAAAAAATTAAATAAAAGTGCTGGAGGAATGGCAAATGCAGACCAAAAAAAATTTTTCTTTTCAATAAAGTCCTCAAGGTCAGAACACAATTTACAATTTACAGTTTTTTCTTTACATCAGTACCATATTAAAAAATAAGTACCGTCACTGGCAAATTTGTGAAATCTATTTACTTTACATTAGTTTTCATGCATTAAAATATTCTATTTTTAGTTTGTTGTATTTCATTTACAGAAATACAGTTATTATCAGTGCTGGCACTTTAGGTACGAAATTGACGACGTTGGTACTTTATAAAAAAATGTTGATTGTGATACAACTACCACCATTAATGTTCAAAATTATTGTTTTTAAACATTTATCCACATTTAAATTAAATTACTCACTTTATAATAATTTCACAAATTTCGAATTGCACTAAATAAATTAAATCTCTGTACATACCAAATTCTTTCCTTTCCCGTTACCAATTAATGTTGTTGTTGTTGATGTTGTAATTGTCCCGTTACTGACGTCTGACTGACGATGATTCTAGTCTTGCAGGCTTGTGGCGATATTTATAGATGCTGCGGTGGAGCAAATACCTCTTTGCTGGAATTGTTGTTTCGGTAGAACAACAGTAAAGATGAATGAATCAAGGATGACTTCAAAGGTTTTCCTATTCTAGGCCTTCCTAGAATTTTATCGAAGGACCAAAATGTGGGCTCGATTCTTAGCCCAGATTTAATTTATCCTTTTTAATAAAAAGGCAGGGAGTTCTTCTTAGAACTTTAAAATTTACTCTACAGCTTCTTGCTGTTTTATTATATAAAAAAAGGAATTTACAGCTTCTTGCTGCTGTGATTAGCTTAAACGTTTGTTAAGTAATGATACAAATATGATTTAAAAGAATTTAGTTAGCATATACATTTAAGTAAGAAGCAATGACAAAGAAACAGTGATAAATCACTCAAAGCTACTAAATTGAGAGCAAAAGCTTTACTTTAGTTTAAAAGTAATGACTTTCCAATACACATAGAGAAATTATGTGAGATATATATTCAAATAAGAAAGAAATAATTAAAATAATTGATATTAAATAAATTAATGATTAATAAAGAAATTAAAATAAGAAAATAAATAAAGAATATAAAAAATGGTTGAAGTCGCTTCAACAAATACGATAGCTTATTATTGTGAGTTTAAAACCAACTGACTTTTCATTCACTGAAATTTAGCTAACTTATAGCCAGTTTAAAAAAAACTAGCTTAAAGCTAATTAAAAGTAGTAAGTTTATAGCTAGCTACAAATAGGTTTACTTTAAGTTAACTGCTAAGTAACTAACTTTAAATTAATTTAAAAGTAATGCAGAGTCGGACAATTGACTACTTCCTAGGACATCGCAATGTTAAAATAGTCAGTCATTTTCATATAAAAGTAATCCAAGTGTCAACCACCACTGCTTGAGAAATAGTTGGTTTTAAGTTAATTTAAAGTCAACTGAGTGTACGACAGGGAAATGACTCACGAACAATTTCCCCCTTATTCACACACGAACAAATCTTTACGTATAGTGTATGCTTTTTGTTATGTTGTTGGCTCGAATTTTATCTCTTCCTTTATTGCACGCAAGAAAAACCAATTGCACTTTTATCTTATCTTCAGTCCAAATGTATACCGTTTTGTTTCTTATAAAACAAAATTATAGCTCCACTTTCTGAATTCTTTTCAAGTTTGATTATTAAAAAAATCTTTTATTTTATTTTTTCACAAATTCACTTTTATTGCAATTTTCTATCTTTATATTTTTTTCATCACTTTGGATGTCACAAATTAGAATGATATTTTTTTCTCAACTTAAACAAGAAAGAAGCCTAAAATAAACAGGATTATAGAGAAATGTTACAAAATTCCAAAGCTTTACTTAAATTACAGTATAATGTTATAAATTCCTAAAGCTTTAATTACATTCCATTACAATACTATAACAGAAAACATGAAAGCTTAAATTAATATTGTTGCGCCCTCTATTGGATGTTACTTGTCTTCTAGATGATCGCCGGAGATGGGATTTTGCAATCACCGGGCGTAAACACCAACCATGCTCGTGATGTTGAACTTTTTATTAAAAATAATTACATAGATATATTACTAGTATCAGAGACACATTTTACCAGTAGAACGTTTTTCAAGATAAGAAACTACGATTTAATAATTGCTAATCAGCCAAATGATAATGCTCACGCCGGATCAGCGATTCTTATAAAATCATCCATTAAGTATGAGGTAACCAACATAATAAGTCAACCATTTCTTCAGGCAGTTTGCATTAAGTTAATATGCGATTTCAGACCTATTTCAATATGCTCTATTTATTTGCCACCACGCTTTAAAGTAAGCAGCCAAGATTTTCAAAACTTCTTTGATCTTTTAGGACCTAGATTTATAGTTGGTGGCGACTTTAATTCTAAGCAGCAATGGTGGGGCTCACGAGTTCATAACCCAAAGGGTATTGAGCTGCGCAAGTGTATTATTAACAAAAACTACTCAGTTTTGTCTGTCGGAAGCCCGACTTATTGGCCCACGGATCCAGTGCAGATTTTTTGGACTTTTTTGTTTACTCTGGTATTTCAAGTCAGTTTTTAAATATATCGAATGATCTTTGCGATGAACTAGGCTCTGATCACTCGCCAATACTTTTGAACTTCAATAGTTTTTTTCACAGTAACTCAAGAAAGCATCAAATTGTAAACCGAAGGACTGATTTCAACTCTTTTAAAATTTAGATAGAAAGAAACTTAAACCTCAATATACCGATTAAATCCCCGGAACAATTAGATGAAGTTGTTGAAAATTTTAATAATTTAATACATGAAGCAGGTTTTCTATCTACACCAGAGGAGGAAAGTTTTTATTATCAGGAAAGAATGGTTGTAACTAATGAAATTAGAAACATTATAAGAAATAAAAGACAACTGAGAAGAATTTGGCAATACCCTAGAAATCCCATAGATAAAGAACGGCTTAATAGAGCATCTAAAGATTAATTTAGATTAATTTAAATTGCTTAACAAAAGAGAGAACAGCTCAACTACTTCCTAAGAAACCTATGTATTTCAAAAAATTATGCATTCAGTCTATGGAAAGCTACAAAATATTTAAAACGGCCCAAAAGCATAGCTGAAGCGTTTGCATTACATCTTCAAAACACTTTTCAGCCACATCACTTTAGCAGCGGAAACAATAATAATGATACAATTAACTTTTTAGAATAAGCTTGTCCAATGGACTGGTCGATTAAACATGTATCGCCAAATGAAGTGGAAGCAGAAATTAATAAATTAAATAACAATAAAACACCAGGATATGATGGTATCAGTGGAAGGATCGCTAAATGTTTACCCAGAAAAGCAATTATATTTTTAACGTTTATATTTAATTCTATCCTGCGTCTAAGTCATTTTCCATCCCAATGGAAATGCGCTCAAATAATAATGGTAAATAAACCAAACAAGCCAGAAAATGCTGTTACATCCTATAGGCCTATTAGTTTGCTGGCTACATTCTCCAAAATTTTTGAAAGAATATTTATGAGTAGAATATCACCAATTCTTGAAAAATTAAATATTGTTACATAAATCGAAACGACCTAATATCGTTTAACAACAAAAACTATAAACAAAAGCTACCAGCTACACCAACACAAAACACGATACAAATACACACTAACACAAGGTATATAATGAACGTGTTGATTATCTAAAGCTGCACACACACATATGTATGACGAACCTGGTTGCAACAACAACAACAAGTAAACCAGCTACGACAAATATGTAACGGACAATATAAGCAAAGTACACAAACAACAATGTACTAGCAATAGAATTCTCGAGAAGGCACGAGCGAGAACCTTCCACATTGAGAACGTTCATCATACTGATCATACGTGCGTGCGGACTATAAAAGGGCTGGGCAAAGCAAGCAGCAGTCAGAGTTAATTCAGTCAGCCTTGTGTGAAGATGCGTTGCGGTTTGAACGTACAAGTGGTATGCAAACAACATATGCAAAAAGGTTGTAAGCAGAAAAGATCTAACGAACAGTTGTTAGTGTTATCGCGGGCAGAAGTGTGAAATAGAATAGTGTACAAGCAAATTATTGTTGTATCGTTAAGTGTGAACAGTGACACAAACGTAGTGTGAATAATAAAGACAGTTAAGAACAACTAAAGACGCATTTGTTTTTACTTTGGTTGCAATTAACGAACTCATATTTAAACGTTTTTAAAAAGGTAAAAACGTAACAATTGGTGTCAGACGTGGGATTGCAAAATCCGAAAGTAAAAATAAATAAATAATTGAGAAAATTAAAATCAAAGTGAAACTCTCCGAGTGAAAAGTGGAACGGCTTAAACGAGAGTTGGATAAACTCAAGCTGTCAACATGGGCACGAAGAATGAATTGCAAAAGCGGTTAAGGGAACACCTACAGCTTCAAGGCATTGACATCGATTCCTACGAGTTCGAGGATGAAGAGGAACGAGGGGTAAAGGCCATTGCAACCCCTAGTGGTGTTGACATAAATTTGTTGCTGGCTGCTATGATGGAGAAAATGGAAGTAGCAAGCCAGAAGCTATTCGAAGCTTCTAGAAGCCAAAATCAAAAACTTCTAGCTGAAGTGCAAGAAGCTTCTAGAACCGAAAATCAAAAACTTCTGGCTGAAGTACAAGAAGCTTCCAGAGCCGAAAATCGCAAAATGCAAGAGGCGAACAAAAGGCTGTTTGCTGATGTACGAGAAGCTTCTAGAGCCGAAAATCAGAAACTTCTGGCTGAGTCGCGTCAAGATTGTTCACTATCTGAATGGAAAGAATGCAAGCAGCGGTTTTGTCAAAAATTTAAAAGAAGCTCGAGGCGACATCAGGAATGCTACAGGAAATACACGAGTCGGTCAGCAAAAGAATTACTGGTGTGGAGGAAAGGATGTCACATTTAGAAAGGACCGTCGACACGAAAGTGAACGATTTGGGAAAGACCGTCGACGGAAAACTGGTGATTATGGAAGAGAAGATCAACAACCTCCAGAGCCAGCGACCGGAACCAGTACGAGTCGTATCCGAAAGTACCGGCAGAATAAAAGCACCTTGTTTTGATGACAGCTCACCCCTATCCGTATTCAAGTTCCAATTTGAGACGGTAGCCAGCAGAAACGGATGGGACGATGGGGAGAAAGCTCTAGAACTAATTTTGGCGTTAAAAGGTGTCGCAGTTGAAATCCTAGAAACCATGCCAACCAGCTGCAGGAACAACTACAACGAGTTAATGTTGGCATTACAGCGGAAGTTCGGTGACGAGCACAAACGAGAATTGTACCGCATGGAATTAAGGTGCCGGGCGCAAAAGGCTAATGAGTCACTTCAGGCCTTTGCAATGTAAGTCGAGAGATTAGTGCATCTTACATACCCCGGAGAAAACCACCCGTTGATAGACAACTATAAGACCGAGGTGTTTGTTAATGGCATACGAGACCCTGGCATTAAACTAGCGGTATGTTCGACACTGAAGAGAAACTTTGCAGAGACCGTGGCCTTCGCACTAGCCCAGGAGACCGCTCGAGCTATTTCTAAACCTCAGGTAAGCAAAGTGCGAAGAATGGAAGTAGAGGAGGTAGATGAATGGCTTTTAACTAAAGTTAAGGAGATGGTGAAGCAAGCTTTAGAAGAAAACGGACGAAGGGCTAAACCTAAATGCTTCAACTGTGGAAAGAGCGGCCATTTCCAAAGAAACTGTAAAGCGCCACGGAAAAGATCAAGACTGGTCTTACCAACAAGACGACGTGCCATTGCTACGCCTAAGGCTACTGATGAACACTACGCTGAAACGAGTAGTTCCAAGAGAAGGCGCGGAAAGCCTGAAAATATCGAGGATCATCCTGTGTACAAAGTACCGAGAATAGAGGCTAATATGGAAATCGAAAAGTACTCGGACACTTACACAACTGCAGAAAAGACTGAAGTTATAAAAGTTAGAAGAGGATGCAAGAAGATCAAAGCTGATTCTGAATTATCGCCTGTAACAAAAGGAGGAGTCATAAAACATGACAAGGCTGATGCTCTCTCAAGCCGATCTCGTAATTTGGAGCGTAACGGTTATGTAAAGGCTGAGAAGAAGGAATTTATCGTTGATGTCTGGCGAATGCAGTTCGAAGCCGATGAAGACTGGTCCGAAGCACAAAAGAGTGACCCGATACTGGCGAAGATAATAGCAGCTAAGGAAGAGGATAAACGACCTACCAGCAATGAGATATCCAGAGAAGGTCCTCTTACAAAAGCATATTGGGCACTATGATAAACGGATGTTTATATCGACGTTGGGAAAGCGCTGATGGCAAGACCTTATCCAGCCTTCCTCCAAGACGAAAGAAGTGCTAAAGGAGTCCCATAAGGGAGCTAGCGGAGGACATCTGGGAGTGAAAAAGACGTTGGAAAGGCTAAAACGACGTTTTTATTGGGTTGGATGTCAGCAAGCAGTAGCGGATTGGATAGCAAACTGTACCCAATGTATTGCATCTAAAGGTCCAGTAAAAAGAAGTCAAGGTCAGCTGCAACAGTATAACTCGGGCGCACCTTTGGAGTTTAAAGCGATGGTCAGTAATGGAATGAAAGCCAGGTATGATAGTGCAGCAAACACGGAGGGTTTTCATGAAGGACAACTGGTGCTATTCTACAACCCAACGCGGAAGAAAGGATTATTCTCCAAGTCGCAAAGTAGCTGGAATGGACCGTATAAGATAATTAAACGGTTAAACGATGTTGTGTACAGGATACAGAGAGCTGGCAGCCCCCGGACAAAAATGAAGGTCGTATATAAAGAGCGACTGGTAAAATATGGGAGTAGAGATAATGAGCCTATTCGGGACGAACAGGCTTAAGTGGGCGTTTTTGAGTGTGTTACGCACACCTAAAAGAGTGGGCACTTCCCTGTAACGGAAGAATTTCCTGGTCCCATGCCTTTGATAGAAATGTTGGTACAAAAAGAAAACCTCCGTCAGATTAACTCTCTCTTGGCGGCGCGGGGACAGTACTTTTTCGTAAAACACCTAATGGGTGATTTTTTAAGAGCTATAGGAAAATTTTTCAAAAAGAAACACATAAAATTCAGAAAAATGCATGAAATATTTATTTGAATCGATAGTACGGTCCATATAATTTAATGTTTGAAGATCATTTCATGCAAATGTTGACCGCGACTGCGCCTCAAAGGATCCATCCGCTTAGTCTAATTTTGGCATACTCCTTCCAAAATTTCGGGCGGTATCTCACGAATAAATGCTTCAATGTTTCCACGTTGTTGAGTAACAGAGGCCCAATTGCTGCGAACGGCGACGAATCGATAATTGATGGTCATCACTAACACTTGCCGATACAGCTGCGATATTTCCTTCAGTTCGCACTCTACGTAAGCGTGTAGGTGGTTTAATGTCCAACAATGTAAATTTGGTGCGAAATTTAGTCACAATAGCCCGAATAGCCGCTTCAGTGGGTCGATTAAACTAACCATAAAATGGAAGAAGCGCGCGATGAACTTTCTTAACAGAGCACGCAATATGATAATAAAATTCAATGATTTGCAAGCGTTGTTCGTTTGTAAGACGATTCATGGTTAAATTATAGACCAAACTGAAGATGTTTGACAGTGAAACAAAACACGAAACGTGCGTGAGCTGTTTAAACCAGTGTTGCAAAAAAGATAATAGCGAAAAAATCACCCTTTAATAATTTCTTCGAAAATATCTTCCGCAGCCAGAAAAAGTCTAAAAAAATTAAAGTGTGAACTAAATATGTATTGTATAATACGCAGATTTTATTTTTTCCTTTTTTTTAAATGACAGCCTTAGTGCATTAATGTTTTTAATTTCATGTATGTATACACTTGCAAAACAGAAACCATTAATATTGGCTTATGCAAGTAATTTTTTAATGTTCTTGCCACATTCAACTGTTGAGTGAATACTAAGTTCAGTATAATTTTATCATTTATATACATAATAAAATTGTATATATGTATATACGTAATGAAACTGAATTTAAAAAATGTAAAGTCCAACAGTAGATGTTGAGGTGTTTAAAGCAGATAGCAATATATTTAGTCAACAAATTTGTTTTTAATTTTATTATCATATTCATAAATCACAGGGTCAAGAATTTTTTTCTTAAATATTTTCTCTAAATATTGATAATATTCTAGTTTTGAATAGCGATAGATAAAAAGTAATAGATCTTTATATAAAAAATTGTGTATTTTATTATTTCCGGCCAAAGGTAGCAAAGAAACACAAACATACTGAGTAACAGTTTTTAAAACTTTGGTACTTTTGTAGAAAACAAGTTTTCTTTTGTAAAAACTATTTTTTCCCAGATATAAATAACAGCAGCAATTCTGAAAATATAACAGAAGACTTGAGTGGAATATTACTCATCAATCTAAACCAAAAATTCGGTAACTCCTCCTCAATTTTAAGGTATAGTTGAATAAAACGTAGGTGATGAATATCAGGATGTTAGAACTGAGCAAAATGAAATAGGAACAGGTCATAAACACAGACCCCGAAGTAATAAAAGAATCTCTAGTAATTAGCAATAGAATATTGTTCAACACAGTACGACAATTTTGAGATAACAATGGCAAAGTATTTCAATTTTATATTTTATAACTATTGAATGTCTTCATTACAGAAAATCTATCATAAGTTTTAATTTGACCCGTATCATATACCATCAAAATACTGCAAAAAATATGAAATGATCCATAAATATGGCATACAACAATATTTTTAAGCAACTTTTATAATAATCATAAATTGGTTGAGGCTCATTGCAGCTCGAAAAAATTTTATACCGTGGTTTTTCATCAGATAAGCTAGTAAGTCTTTTTCCATGATATTTATACACTCCAGCCATTATTTGTAACCCAAGGTACATATCAAGATCCATCTAGTCGATGTCTTGTCAATTATTTCCACATTATTGTAATCACTTGTCAAGATAGGACTAGATAGTCTTATTGACCCAGAGGATGTTAGATGTACATATGTAATATTTATAATTACGTATAGACTAAGATAATAACTTTTTGTATTTTTTTTTTTGAAATAATAACTTCTGACGCTAAAGGGAATAAAATTAATTTTCTATTCGATGTATTATATGGAAACCAAAATTGGGCCAAATTAACGTAAGGAATCCTGAAGATTTAACCCTTCAGGATCTGTCGTTTTTTACGTCTGACATATTGTAGAGACTTCCTAATTAATTTCTTGTTTAAGATTAACTTCAGTTAGCTCTTTCTTTTTCTTGCTCTTTATTTGATTAAGAGTTATTCGTAGTCTGGTTTTAAGAAATATAATATATTTTAATTACAAGGTGCGACAGTGAAAATACACCCTAGTAACTACATAGTCTAAGTTGTTTATGGATTGAGTAGAACAAATATGTTTGAACCTATTTTAAAAATCCAAAGTTTTTAGAAAGGGGAGAGATTTGCCTTTCAAACGGCATGCATAAATATTTTGTTCAAACTTATATGTTATGAGATTTGATGGGGTAAACTTGGAAACTATAATTTTTTTTTTTATTTTTTCAAGTTTGGCCATTCCTTATTGCAAAATTCTTAAAGTGCATTCTCTTGTCAAGAGTTTGACAATCCGTTTGATAAAATTGGACAACAATTACCGTAGTTATTATTTAAAAAGTATAACAGCTTAGTCATAATTTTTATATATGCTGTCTCATCATATGAACGAACTTTCGTTACAAAAATTTTAAAATTTTTATGGATATTGATTGTCTACCTGATAATTTGATCTTTGCACATTTGAACGACTACCAAAAGTAGTCTAATGTTTCCGTTTTTCGCAAATATGATTACTCAACTAACTGAACATCTTAGACTATGTAGTTACACGGGTGTATTTATGAATTTTGTCGCATAGTGTTATTTAGATAACTACGTGAAGAGGCTTTGATAACACAGTTAAACCGCAATCAACCATCAGTATTTGTAAATTTACGTATAATGGATTGTGCAAAATATCTTTGAGGTTTTGCTATTTTCGGATAATTTCCGATGGAACCTTCAATGCATAACCAACAATAAGTTCTTATGGCTGATAATAATACGAATTATTTTGTAGCCATTCTCCATGATTACTGATGTGTTTGTTCTAAGTAATAATAATGTTGGTGGTTGAAGCATTTATTCAGAAAGCAACGGTGCGTATACGTGCCATTCACTTGATTAAGTGTCACCACTTTAATTGTTAGAATTTATTTGTGACTTTACAGATGTTATTTTCCTTGCGATTGGTCTGCACGCAATACTTCAAATATACAGAGGCATTAACAGTTGTAGGTTCTTGTCTCTATAATTGCTAAAATAAATCAAAAAAAAAAGAAAAAATTGAAGCCGGAAAGTCAATTTCTTTATTTTATTTGTTTATAAAAGTAAATTTGTTTAAGTATGTCAATACATTTACGTTACAAAATAGAGATTGTTTTATAAAAACGTAAGGTCGTTTGGAAGGTCCTTTTGAAATTTATGATATTTGGCATTTTGTGCATACGAAGGGCTATGTGAATTGCTACCATTTTCTTAATAACGACACAACCATTTATTGTTATTGTTCATCTATATTTTGATTTATTTATTATTTAAATTAAAATTTTATCAAGAGGTAATATTGGTGGGTTTTAGATATTTGTAAGGCCGTACCACAGAATCGATTGCTAAATTCTCAAATCTCGATGGTGGTTCAATGAAATGAAACGAAACTGCTCCTTTGGAAAGCAAAATGACTGCGTTTAATTTCACTATAATAGCATTCAAATCAATATTTAAAATAAAAAAACTAATTTAGAATTAAAGCGAGCGATTATTGTGTTGACGAATATCGCGTTACATTCGAATGGTGATCTTTCATTTGGCATTTCAGAAAATGGAATAAGATAACTTCATCCCGTGTGTCCCATCTTACTTCGCTAGTATGGATATACCAGCATTTGATTCCTTGGTGTTTATGTCTGATAGTCCAAACTTCCATCCTTGGCGACATAAACAGGATTGTTTAAACGAAGGCAAATTAGCAACAGATGACGCTGAAATATATATTTAAGCTTTTTATTTTTAATATTGTTGTTGTTTTTGGCATTAAATATTTGTTTGTTGATTAATTAAATTATTCGTGTTTTGATCGCCTGGAGGAATTTAGAGCTCCAGACGTGTAATTTGATAAATTAAAATTATAATAAATAAAATTATTGTGGAGATAAAAAAAAATATATTTTAAATAAAACACAGTGTGCAACAGGAATAAATAAACTAAAAAAAGGAAAGTGTTGCTTCTTTTCTAGTCCTTATTTGGAACCATTTTTTTTTTGATAATTTTCAATTTGTTTGCCAGAAATCTGGGCCCAATTTGGTTTCGAAGAGTTACCACAACCCCCCACCCCTTTACATACAGTCCACGGAGTTAACATTTGGTCCTTCGAGCCGGATTTGGAATCTTGTTTTAATTTGTATCGATTCATTTTTAATAAGGTAAAGTTGTTTGTGCTTTATTTTTTATTTCTATTTGGTGGTGATTCATATCTTGTAGGGTTTTGTTGTCTAGTACAACAGAACTTTACTTGTATATAATCTAACAGTGCATATATTTTCATAAAGTATTGGTGTTATAATTTCCATAGCACAGACATACTTTAGGAATTTATCGGAGATTAAAACCAAACGGGTTTTATTTCGCACTGTTAATCCAATTTGTCTTGGGTTATAAGGAAATACAATTTTAATAAAAGGATCAAATTGGGATGGGAATGACAGTTGAAAATCGAGTTCAACAACCCAATGTGATTTTTGTCCATACTTGTATTATGATTGGTAATAGTCCGTTGGATGAATAGCGAAGTCTATTACCATTAATAACGATCCTTTATATCAACTTTATATTACAGAGATACTCATAACTAAGTGTAATTTTTTAATCATTCAATTTGAATTCAATCTTTTTAATTGTATATAAAGCTGAATTTTTTTAATGGGTTTCCTTTGTTAACATTTTGATTTATTTACTTTACATTTTGAATGGGAATTTTTTGTTCCATTAAATCTAAATTAAATTTGTTTATTCAGTTTGATAAATTGAATAGTAGTTGGATTATATATATATATATACTGGAAATTTTGAGACTGAATATATTAAAGTTTCGGATTGCTATAGCAATAATTTGTTGATATTTTTGGAACGAAAGTGATTATCGGAAACTCGTCGGTTTAGCTCAATTTCGAATAGTGTGTGACATTGAGGATATATTTGTCAGCCTATTGGTGGACCTCCCTGTATTAATTTTGTTGTTAAACGTCGAGGTGGCCGCTTTGAAGAGTATCTTTATATAGCTTTCGCTGAGGTAGTAAACGATCGTAGTGCTACTCTATTTCGGGCGCAATCAATTATTTAGGTTATAGATCAATATTATTTGATAATTTCGTTGGGAACATTTATCGGTTGATATAAAGAAACGGAATTTTGGTGGTTGTGTAATCCCTTTTTAGTTTCTTAGAAAATATTTTATATTCGTTGATTAACTTGTAAATTGATTCAATTTTGGAATTTGAATTTAATAATGCCTAAGTCAAGAAAATTATTGGCTTATGAAACATTTGCCCAAATGTTTCTAGATTTTGAAAAGGATTTTAATGCCACTCAGGAAGGTAATACGGCCTTCTCTATAGAAATTCAGAGGGAAGAATTTAAGTTGCTATGGACAAAGGTTAAGGACGCTTATGAAGCCTTTGCCACAGGAGATGAGGAGGACTTAGAAGGTGATCGAGAAGCAGCACGCGAACTTTTCGGCCATTGTCGTTTGGGATACATTTCGGTAGCTGCCCTAATGAGTGAGCTCTCTCAGACTTTGGTCAATCGATGTGAGATGTCCTCGACCCAGTGCCAAAATGGTCAAAGTAGCAAGAATCACTTTCGGAACCACATACAGTTACCACCATGTACCATGGAGGTATTTCATGGTGACTACAAATCCTGGCCATCTTTCCGGGATATGTTCACGGCGGTGTACGTGAATGGCGCCACTATTTCACCTGTCGAGCAATTATTTTATTTGCGGCAGTTTACGCGAGGTGAGGCATTGGAAATTGTCAAAAAATCACCTTTAACGACCCATGGATTCCAGGAGGCCTGGAACAATCTTAGAGATAGGTTTGAGAACAAGAGAATACTGGTGAATTCTCAATTAAAGATTCTTTTTACACTGGAACCTATAAAATTAGAATCGGCTCATAAGATTAAGGGAATCCAAAGAGATATTAATAATTCGATATCAGCACTTCGGATGCATGATATTGATATTTCTAATTGGGATTCGATTTTCGTATATCTCTGCTCCACAAAATTGCCCGTACTAACTTTGTCTCTTTGGGAACAGACGATCCAGAACAAAGTGGAGATTCCCAAATGGAAGGATTTGGATAATTTTTTTACTTTGCGGTTTCAATCTCTGGAAACTGTGTCTGAAATTCGGAATTTTGAACCAGTTGGTAGTAGTTCTAGGCCTGCCCCTGAAACTTTCTCTAACCCGAAAAAGGGAGTTCGATCCTTTTCCACTATGCTGAATAGGAGAGTTTGTACATATTGTTCGGGGAACCATTTGATGAATATTTGTCCGAAATTTTTGGATTTATCTCCTGGGAGACGGTTTTCGGTGGTGAAAAGGTACAGTCTTTGTATCAATTGTCTCACAGGTGGTCATAGGCTCAATGAGTGTAAGAGTACTTTTGGTTGTACGGTGTGCAAGTTGAAGCACCACACTCTACTGCATCGAGAGGTGTCTGGATCCTCTTCGGGCGCTTTGGATGCGCCAAGTTCTAGCGGTGCAGTCAGGTCGAATGGTAGGGTCCAAAACTGCTTTGCTGCTACGTCGAGGCAGGTATTTTTGGGGACTGCGGTAGTTGGTATCTACCACCGGGGAGAGACGTTCCGAGCTAGGGCCCTTATAGATTCAGGGTCTCAAGCAACCTTCATTTCGGAAGGATTACAGAGAAGATTAGGATTGCCAACGGTGAATATACACGCTAGAGTTTCCGGTTTGAATGGAGCATGTGCTGGTGCTATCCAAAGACAATGTTCGTTTGTCTTGACTTCACTGTTAGATGATGAGTCTTGTGTGGAGGCAACTGGTTTGGTGTTGCCGAAGTTGACAGGAATGTTACCTAGTTCAACTGTTAACATATCGCGATCTGCAGCCTTATCGGGGATTACTTTGGCTGATCCCAAATTCGATAAAAGCGGTCACGTTGACATTCTTATTGGTGGTGACGTATACCCTGACATCTTATTGGAAGGTGTCAGGAAGAATTTTTTGGGAAAACTAATGGCGCAGGAAAGTATATTTGGCTGGATTGTAACCGGTCCTTTACCAGAGCTGAATTCGAAAGAGCTCTCAAATTATGTGTCAGATTACACGAAAATAGAGGTCGGCAGAGAATCTCAGAGAACTTTGACGCCGAATAATCGAGGGCATAAATTGTTGCGAAACGGGTCCAAGTCCCTCTACACTGAGATAAATAGATATTTTCGTACAATGGCCTACTGCCAATATTCATGGAAGTATGCTAAGGTTGGTGACACAGCAGCAATAAGAGAAGGTATAGGGCCTACCACTAAATGGTGTTTAGGTCGTATTCGAAATTTACGTTTGGGTAACAACGGTTATGTAAAGGCTGTGGATTTAGCAACTGACTGTGGAATAATTACAAGGCCGATTGGGAATCTTATAATTCTTCCAATGAACTAAATATTTTAATAAACAACTTTAGCTTATAGTATCATGGTACAACGAGGAAATCCCGCAGTGGTGAAGATGTCTAAGATTTTAAATTGAAAGGTTGCTTGAGCCACGATCATACCTGGTGGACGTGTGCGAATATGGGCCGCTGAAGTTAAACCTTCCATTTACCGGGCAATAGACCTAGTCCGTCTGTCCCTAGGAAAGTTAGATTAGAAAACTGTACATCGAAAAGGACCACCCGCCCACTAGCCAAGAAAAATATCGGACCTCGTTCGTCCTGATAATCCACCAGTGGACCTAGTTCGTTCAATGGTCGTGAGAGCGGAAGACCTAGTCCGTGTGAAGCTCTAGTTCCGATTTAGCAGAGGAACAATAAGCCTCAAGAATTCGATACCTAATTTCAGACCATGATACTTATTCCTGAATATATCTTTCTACACTGGCTGGCGGATCAGAATTGGAATTGCAGCCATTCCAAAAATTTGGTGAAATTTTTTACGGTGTTCACACTAATACAAAAGTTTTTCTTTTTTTATTTATATTCTCTAGAAATAGATTTGAAGTCGATTACTTTTTGGTTGTAGTACTGCAAGGGCGCCGGAATGTTTATGTCTGATAGTCCAAACTTCCATCCTTGGCGACATAAACAGGATTGTTTAAACGAAGGCAAATTAGCAACAGATGGCGCTGAAATATATATTTAAGCTTTTTATTTTTTAATATTGTTGTTGTTTTTGGCATTAAATATTTGTTTGTTGATTAATTAAATTATTCGTGTTTTGATCGCCTGGAGGAATTTAGAGCTCCAGACGTGTAATTTGATAAATTAAAATTATAATAAATAAAAATATTGTGGAGAAAAAAAAATATATTTTAAATAAAACACAGTGTGCAACAGGAATAAATAAACTAAAAAAAGGAAAGTGTTGCTTCTTTTCTAGTCCTTATTTGGAACCATTTTTTTTTTTTTTTGATAATTTTCAATTTGTTTGCCAGCAATCTGGGCCCAATTTGGTTTCGAAGAGTCACCACAACCCCCCACCCCTTTACATACAGTCCACGGAGTTAACACTTGGTATGCTGCCTAGTGTGTAGCCTCTTAGTTGTCTCTAAACTTACCAGGAGCCCTATGCATTTTATAACTTTTTATGTTTTACTTTATTGACAGCCGGTCCGTGTCAAAAATGTTTTTTTATTTGAAAGTGTGCCACAAAATAATTTTTAAATAATCGTTTAAAATTGTATTTACTGCGTTTTTTATCTAAATTGTTGTACTATGCGTTTTTTACAGAATTTTTCTAATGATAAATACATTCATTATAACAAATTCTTACTTCTTAAAAATCTTGTAAATTTTCAAGGCGAGAAACATTTTTTATTTCCTAAAATTAGCACTCTTTTAAGATCAGTTAAAATTTGTGCAATTTTGCAACTGGACTTCATTTCTTAAAGTTTTCATGTACATATGTACTTATGTATTATTATTTATTTTCTTTTATTTGTTTAGTTGCTTATTTCTTTTGTTTTCTTTTCTTTAAGCAAATATTCTGAGAATTGCAGTGTGTTATATAAAATAGAAACAAAAATTTAGTTTTAAATGTTTATATTTTTGTATAATATCTTGCTGTTATTGTTGTTTTTGTTGTTGCAATCGCTAGCTGTTTTCGAAGACAAGGACGCATTGTAAACAATATCATATGCAGGGCCATTATTACAACGTGTCGTTAAACTTGGGTTTAGTTAAAGGTACCTTTAGGTAAAGGGAACTGGAAAGTTACCTTTAACTTATTTTCGTTATTACAACTTACATTACATATATGCTCATTTTGTTTAAATTTGAAGTTGCCATAATGAAAACAATATATAATATGACAAGTTCAAACATAAAGTGACCTTTAAATGTTAAAGGTGGGATGATCGTCCCTTTAGCTTAACGATCATTTCTATCTTATTGGGTACTTATAATAACGAAAAACAATTTGTCTGCCCGTTAAAATCCTCCCTGTAGTTAACGGCAATGGGTCAATTCGACCTCCAGGTACTGTACTTGTCTTAATTGACAAGTACACGTCCTCTAACCTAACGACAAGATGTAGTAATGTCCCGCAGTTTTAATATTTATGACAGAATAAAACGAATATAAGAATTTCCTTACATGAATACATGAATGTGGCATTAACAAAAATGTAACGTTGCATTTATGCAATAGAATTTTTCGCAGTAGGGTATTTCATAATTTGTAAAAATTATACAGGGTGAGTGAGTAGTGTGTTAGCCTATTAAACGTGAAGCATTGATTCAAACCCCATCTCGAATAAAAAATGATTCTTCTGAGATTTCTTCTCAGCAGATTTCTGGCAAAAATTACCATGAAAAATTTTATCAATAATCTGTATTTCGGAATCGGCTGAATAAACTGTAGGCCTCGCCACTCATATGTAAAATTAACACAAACAACATAAATGGTTCTTGTAACGACCAATTATGTATGTATGTATTGGACGATGTGTCAAAAATTCTGAGAGTAAATAAAATAGCCTAAAAAGTTTTTCAAAAAATCTGTCGTTCTTATTCGACTTTAAACTGTAAGGACCTGCCAATTTTTAAGATTTTTTTCTAGAAATAAAGAAATTTGGTGCAATTTTTTTGCAATAAATTCATTGTCGTTAACTGATTTATTTCGTTTGTTTTTTGCTGTAACATTTGTGAATATTATTAACAAAAATATCCAGAAATTCAATCATCCCGGTGCAACTCTCAAAGAGATCCTTATTCACTTTAAAAACATCCTAGTTAGATCCTAATTTACTTTTAAAAACATACTGGCTCAGTAAGGCAAACGCACTTTGTCTGAACAAATAATTTTTTAAGTGCATGGGGTAGGAGCCCAATTGATTTAACATTATCAATCATATTTGCCCAATTAAACTAAAACTTTTTTATATCAGTTATTTATCAATTTTTAATCAGTAAATACGACGATTGTTGTATACACAGAACGTTTTTGTTGGAAAACTGAAATAATTAAAAAGCATTCCTGAATAAACATTTAAGCAAATAACACATCGGGTCTTTTATTAAAAGATACACATTTTTAAATTTAAAGAGTGTGAAATATCTCGAAATTTTTTAAAATTTCAAAGATCTATTGATGTCATTATGTGTGAAATATAATATCCTATCAAATATTCACTACGGTTTCTCTAGTGGCTGAAAAATAATTTTATGAAAGGTATACTGTGTTCTGACTTGCGTTCCAAATTTGTACAAGAACTCGACCGAATTTACCTCTTACTTTTTCTACACCGCTCCTATCCCAATTTGCTGAATTCTGAATTAAGACCAATCTGTAAAAAAGAAAAGAAGATATCATATTCTCTTCTCAAGCATTCGACAAAGTTTAACTCGGAAACACGGATATTTAATTATATTAAATTAAACACAAAAATAGGTTTTTAATAGGTACTACTAAATAAAAACATTTTGATATTTTGTGCCTTTGAAGTTTTAATTTTCTCATCGCAAATGTATATAGTCATAAAAAATTTTCGTTCTTTTTCTTCTGATTTTTCGTATACATTATATTATAAAATAGAAACAAATTAATAAAATAAATGTAAAACCTTAAATTTTATATATGAAAAGTTTCTTAAAAATCTGTCGCTCGGAGTCGACTTTAAACTGTAGGTTCCACCACTCATGGATAAAATTAACACACACAACATAAGTGATGTGAGAAACTAGGTCGTAATCCTGACTGAAGGGTTGTAATGACCAATTATGTATGTATATGAAAGCAAGACATTTGGTAGTAATATTTTTATAAACTCAAAAGAGAGTTGAATATACTGGCATTAATGTAACACCATATTAACATTTATTTATTGCCATCACCGTCACTTGCTATTCTGGTATTGACTAATAAAAAAACTTCTGTCCCACCTTCATATTCTTCGTCAAACAGTTGACTTGCGATGCTATGACCACAACGTGTTGTTGTCACACACATTTCCTACTTAGGTTTCGGTGGTGGTCATGGCGGTATTTTTTGTTAACTTTGGCGCCGTTGTGTTGCTCCTGCCACTATTTGAGAGAGTTGTTTACCAACGACAGTGTGTTCGTATTATTGTTAACACTTGTGGTGTTACTGTGAGTGCTGCTGGGAACAAGGCCAGAATGATGGCGAGCTGTACCATATACTGGCTCTGTATCAGATAAACTAATTCAAATAAAATTTATTTTACTTGCATTGTGAATACTTATCATGTTGCTATTGTTGTAGCCGCTGCTGCGATTGGGCTGGATTTGAAATGAATGATGTTCAAATGGGTGTTGCCGGACGATTTATGTAGCATTTTTGCAACTGACTTTTGTCCAAGTTCAAACGTTAAACTATCGCCAGCAAGTCGTTCGCAACACCAGATTATCATAAAAATGCTCAGTTGGCAGCTCTGCCGTTGATGCAATACAGGATTCTCTAGGGTAGGAGAAGGGAATTGCACTCAATAGGTTTGGATGTGTATTGCTACTGTGTTTGCTGCTCTGTTTGTAGGACTAACAGTCATTTTTGAGATGTAATTTTTGATGTTTTAATGCTGCACTAATGCTGCAATGGGGTACCATACGATCATATAATGGGCTGTAGGACCTGCCATTCATGTGTAAAATGAACACACACGACATAAGTGGTGTGAGAAGTTAGGTTGTAATCCTGACTGAAGGGTTGTAATGACCAATTATGTGTGTATGAATAAGTATTAAATTTTATTAAAAAAAGTAAAACAGCTATCTGCATAGGAGATTTGCATTTTGTGTAGACACATTATATCCCGGGAAAGGGACCCGTAGTGCAGACATTCTCTTTAATTTTTATAGTAGATGGACCAACTTGCATTTAAGAGAATGATATACTTCTTGATTCTATGGAACCCGTACTAAACTAAATTGATAAATTATTAACTAACTATCATCTATTACGACATTTAATGCGAAGAGTTAAACTAGGCACCGTTCTTAATTAAATTGAGTCTTATGATGGATGCGGCTTTTAAACGTACGTATACTAAATTTAATAGTCACAAGAACCAGCACAAATTTTTCTTTAAAATATAATGGGGCTAAGTCCTAAATGAATTTATTATAAATATTATTGTACATGCATTTAAGTATAAAATTACTAAAAAATATATAAAAAATTAAATAAAGATGGAAATTAATTTTACAATGATTATAATAAACAGCAATTAATTAGTCAATTATTAATTAGTAAATCGGTAGAATATTTTTTATCACTTTAACAGTAGTAGTAGTTTATACATATGTAAAGATGATGGTTAGACTATTTTTTTATATATTTTTTATCCCTTTTTATTACCTTTATTATTTTTTGCAATTGATATTTAATGTCTTTTTCAAAATCTTTTGTTTTTTAATTTCCCTTCACATTGTACATTAAAGGGAATATTCATATTCATATATATATTCGAACACTGGCTTTTCGTCTAATAAGCCAACACACTACCTACTAGACCACGGCGACTTCAAGATATTAGCGCAAGATATTAGTGTTTTTTATATTTATTTGTTGTGTGAAGCAAAAAATTAAAATTTTTTTTAAATATGGCAGAAGGTAACAATGAATTGACTGTTCTTTTAGGAGAAATTGCCTGAAATTTGGAAGCTGCAGCAATTTAAATTTTTTTTTACATCACTTCCAGATAATTATTTTTATATACCTTAAGAGCTTCCGTTTTCTCCTCTATTGCCTCCTTTATTTATATACATTTAAATAATCCCTATTGCTGACTTTGTACAAAAGTTCGTGTTTTTTAATTCACTAATTAATTTTAAGGTCTGTTGACGCGACCAAGGCCCTTTTTTAAATTCATCTTCACTACTCAACGCACAACGAAAGACAAAAGCCGAAATTCCATACCATCCGTTTCATGCGCCTTACGTTACATACGATTCTTACTTTGTATGCCGTTTTTATTGCAAGTTACACACAATGCGTTTTATGCGACTGGTTTTTTGTTTTGATCAGCTGTTATGGTAAACAACAAACAAGCGAATAAGAACATTTTTGGGAAAATAGAGAATCAAATTGTAATTTTAAAAGAATTTATGGCATTATTTACAAATTTATGAGTTTACATATGTGCTATTTTGTGCTGTTAAGGCCTACGCAAATCCTCAAATAACACAAGACGAGTGTTTTCAGTTAATTTAGCATCCATTTTTCTTGTTTACAAATTAATAAATATAGATGACACTCAGTCCATAAAAACAATCGTATATATGTACATATAAACAATCATCATTGTTATGATCATGAGGGGTTGGAGTGACACAGGCAAGTTTAATTCTAACCCAAAGTTAACCTTAATTTAAAAACAATAATTGCAATATAATTAACAATAAAACAAATTAATTTAAAATAGTTACCGCGTATATTATTCTAGGTTTTTTAATAGACGACTTAACAATGTAAAATAAACATATATATACATATACATATAACATATATAAATGTAATAGCGGCAAACTATGTAGACAATATAAAATACATAAATAGCAAACGACAGTTATAATTTTAGTACCAAAGAAAATAGATAATTATTTGGGGTTGCCAAGTGTGTATTTTCCTCTTAAATTAGTAATAAACTTTATTATGAAATACGTTTTTATTAATATTTTTGTAATGCAAAAAGAAAAATGCAAAAATAGTAATGCACTATTTAAACATACATATTTATAGAAACCATTGCATGCCAAGTTTAAAAACTGCTGACTTTTTCCGACACTGCATGAGTCTCATAGAAAAGTAGAAAGTAACACTACTTGATGCATTCTATGCATCTATGCATTATATGCGTTTTCTTCTGTAACTTGTCGCAATCAACTACACGGATTCTACTTTCTCGGTATATGCATGTAACGGATGGTATGAACTTAAATATAAATATCGGCTTAAATATTTTCTATTCTAAATTTTTTCTGAACCTGCTGTTTTATAAATGTATGTGTATTGGTTTTGTGTTGTTTATGTATTGGTTTGTGCGGTGTAGAAGCTGGTTAAAAAATTATGCCAGCAAAAAACTACTCTCCTCACCTCTCTTGCCTCCAAGCTGCCATTTTGTGCCAGCATAATTGTTCCCGTGTGTGATTGCCCATTGATCATGATTGATGCACAATTTTTCCTTTTCAGTGTTACCACGCACTAAGAATCATTAACTTTTTTCTTCCATTTTTGTAACCAAACTTCCAGTGCTTTAATGTGGTATTGAAGGCTTCGAGACGATACTAAGGGTTAATGTAGGAGAGTAAATTTTGACTGACTCATATTGTTTAGCGTGTAGTATGCTTAAGAGTCTAATCTGAAATAATGGCGCTTATTAACAAGCTTAAAATGAAAAAAGTGCTGAACTGAACACCTTTTGGCAGATTAGTGGCCTATAAAACAATTAACATGAGTTAAAAAACTCAACCTAATGAGCACATGAAACTAATCGAAACTCGTAAGCACAAAATCCACTAATTTTTTTTTTTAAGATTTTTATTAAAAAAAAAAAAGAAATAGAATGGATAGTATTTAAGAAAAAGGTTATGTGTATGATTGATTTTCATTGTTCATTGTTGTTTCGTTCAATAAAAACTAAAATATCAGTGACATCAGCAATGATAATAATAATCGTTTTACCTGCAACACCAATAAAAGAACGATAATATTTTGTTAGGATATTATAATTTCCTTACTATAGAGCCACAGTTACAAATTTCCCATTTATTCAATATTCTTAAAGATTAAATGTAGAAAATTGATTGAAATAAAAATATTGATTAGATTTTTGAAAATTGTTTACATATTTACTTTTTAAACTTCTCTCAGATGTACTTCTCTCAATTGAAGTACTATCAAATATTATAATTTATACGGTATGAACATAACAATAATTATGTAAATATAGCCTAATAACATTAAAATTAAAAAGGATAATTTACAAACCTTGAATGTCTGATGTATTGAAATTAATTCCCTTTATTTATAGAAAAATCGTATAAATTTATCAACACATGAATACTGAAATACATGAATACTACAATGCCAAAAATTTAATAGTAAAACAAGCGTTAAAATTATAGAAAAAAGCTTTTAATACTTGTTTACTATTTGTCATCAGCAGCAAATGTAGCATGAAAAAAATAACAGAAAAGCAATTGAAGGGAAATGGACTGTTAAAAACAAAATAAAATGTTTTTTTTCAAGAAACCATTGTTATACTATAACAACGTTACAGTATCTAACAAATGTCAGATAAAGCACAGTTTATTTACGGTGTATGCTCCCAACAGTAATAATAACGACAAAATTTTTTGGTGACATCACATGTATTCAACAGATTTTATTGTACAGTAATCACTGATTTATGTCGCGATTAGTTACAAAAAAATGGTGACATAATCGAAACAACGTAAATCGAACTTCATAATGCTCACACTTCACAAAGTATTATCTTTTTGAAAGAAGTTTAAAAAAATTAAAAATTAAATCTTATAAATTAAAATTCATATTTTTTATAAAAAAAGTAAAGTAAAAATTAGTAAAGGCAACAATTCGTTAATATTTAAATGTAGGAATAAGTATGTATCGCGAGGAATTACAAAATTTCTTTAAAAAAGGTTTTTGTGGCGTCTCGATTTGTGCAGAAATTTTTAATACAGAGGCATCAATTCGAAAACTTTTTCTCCTTGGGCGTATGTCAAAAGTTTTTTAAGAATATTGCTACCTCTGCTGCTACATCTCTCTCCTCCATCCTATTCAATATTTTCCCATACATCGCTTTGCGTCGTTTCGTTTTGCGTTTTTTCGAAGTTGCGTCGCTGCCGAATTATGTGGTACTAATTTTCACTGTGCGTCGTTAGATTTTCGAAGCTGCGTTGGGTTTAAATTTTTTTATTTTTTTTAAATCTTTTGAAATTTCCCCATTTTTCTAAAAGATGGCACAATTTTTGTTTCTAATTGTGCCATGCTATCAAAGCTTAGGCGTTCCCTTTCTAACTGAAAATAATCCAGTTTACTTTGTTCAATTTTCTTTTTAAACTTTTCTTCGATTTTTACATGGTCTGTTATAGAAAATCATAGGTTTCCACTAAGAACTTTCTTTACGCCTTGGAAGGCGTGGGTTATGAGGCGACATCCCTCAATAACAAAAGACGTGATGATATTTTTTTCTGAGAGTTATAACTAAAACAAACAACAGTAAACTACCAAAATGACAATATTGGGGCATAGTTAACTACTTACATGATAATCTAGTCACCCCAGACCTTACATCATAAACAAAATAGGGAGTATATAATAATTTGTATTGCATAACGTGAAATTAACACATTTTCAAAAATTCTGTAAATTTTTTAACTGAAAGTTCGTTGGATAAGGTGACATATATAAAAAATATAACATTCTATAAGTTACATAACATTTGAATATAAAAATAATTTTACCAATTAGGCCGAGCCTCAATTGGTTAATATTATAGCTGAAAAGGAATCAAAAAACAAAAGAAATTTACAAGATACGATCGCAACCATTATTGGTATCTTTTAGAATTGAAACATAATAAGAATGTTATTAAAGATGGGATTAACAAAGCAAACGTATTGTTACGAACATGGAAATGGTGTTTTGCTCTTACATCGTTTAACATTAAAATTATAAACAAAAGCTACTGAAACAGAAACAATGAACTTGCTTCAGGGACCGAAAATAACTGTTATTTTTGAATTTTTTATTAAAAAAAGCAACCCAAGGAAATGTCGGAGAACAAAACCAAGTATACCATTTTGACTGTCTTGGACCAAATTTATATAAAATGCGATGCTTTTTAAAAATATGATTTTTTTTCGAGTAGAAATGAAAGTTATTTTCTAACTTTTATTTTTTCGAGTAGAAATAAAAGTTATTGTTTGACTTTTATTTTTTCGAGCAGAAGTAAAAGTTATTTTGGTTTTTTATACCCAAAAATTAATTCTAATAATTTTCTAACATAAATTGCTTTAATTTTTTTAAAAATTTTTTTAATAAATATTATGAATTCATAACGAACTAAAACAAAAATATCTTTTATATTCTGACTTTTACCGTTTCTGTTCCCAAACGAAAATGCAACATTACCATTAGTCTTGTTATTTTATTTTTATGATTGTTAGTTTGAGGTACACCCTCGTCCTAATAAATAACTTTTTGTTTAAATAAAAAACGTCAAAAAAAGTTAATTTCAAAGGTCCTTGCTTTACTGACTTTCAAACTTATACTAATCTTAATAACTAAATATATACGCATATTAACTTGTGATTAAAATTCAAATTAGTTATTTACATATACTTATGTATAAAGAAAAAGAAACAGTTAATTCAGCAAAATATATAAAGTATCGTTCCATTAAAGGAGAGAAAAAAGGGTTTTAAATTATTGTTGATAATTAAATGAAAATAAGAGTAAAAGTAGATATTAATTAAAAGAGTACAAACAAGAGATAAAAAAAAGAGATTTGTTGAACACAGTTCAACATACACCCGGGCGAGAGTGTGAGTGGCAGGAGCAACCATTCCATACGCCTGATGTAACTCAAACAAATATTGACTGCTGTGCCTTCTTGAGGGCACTTTTCGAACTAAATTTTTAAAACGGGGAATGTAGAAGCCTTGTCTGATAGCTCTTAGCATGATATGGTGCTCAGCATGAAGCAGAATCTTATCTGTCCAATCAATGAAAAGTATGGCAAAATGAGATCTATCAGGAATTATTATGGGATGGCGTTCATCATAGCTAAGGCCAGAGTTGCTCAGCCTGCCTCCAACTCGTAATAAACCATTTTTGTCGAGAAACGCATTTGAAGAGATTAGTCTACTTTTCTTTTTAATGCATTGTATGTTTTGAACACACTCGTATTCTTGGGGAAAATGTCTTAACTGGGTCAGGGTAATAAGACGATTTTTGCTAAACTGTATTTCTTCTGCTGTAAGCAACTTCTCGGATGGAGGCTTGCCTTTTCGAAGGGCATTATAAAATCGAAAACAATAGCTTTTACAGTCTTCACTTAATTGCTGAAAAGTACGTATTGCTAGAAATGGTGAGCAATTCACCCCAAACGTGACTGTTTTCATTTGGAATGATTTTATGGCACTACTCGTCTCCTCGCGGAATAATATTTGCTGGTATGGGCGATCAGCTTCATGTACTAAAATTTGTCGAAACATTTTTTCGATGTCACCAGTACTTATAATACCGCCAACTAAGCACAATGCGTATTAAATCTGACTGTAGAGCTGGTCCTTGGTATAGAACATCGTTTAATGAGTACCCACTGCTTGTCTTCTTCGATGCATTGAAGACCACTCTCACCTTTGTAGATTTGCTTTCTGGTCGAATAACCGCATGATGTGGTAGAAAAAATGAAGTTTGCTTTTCAGCATGCGTTTCGTGATGAATAGCTGGCTCCATATGATGCAAGTCAATGTATTCTTGTAGAACCTTTATATATGCATTTTTCAACTCAGGAGTTTTATCCAGGATTTTTTCCATACCATAGTATTGACCCATGGCACTATTCCGTGAGGGACCCAAATAGATATCAGATGGGTAATCTTCTTTAAACGGTAACTTTACAACATATCTGCCATCGGAACGCCTAGTCGTAATTGCTTTGTAAAAATGTTCGCAATATAAATCTTCTTCTGTTCCTGGCACCTCTCTTTCGACCTCCTCCAGTTCCCAAAACCTTTTCATTTGTTCGTGAAGAAGAAATTCGTCTGAGGTAGAAACTATGGTTGAAAAGGTGTTGATTTTATTAGTACTATCTAGGCCTGATAAGTACCACCCAAAGCATGACTCTCTTGCTTCAATATTACCTGATATATTTTGTAGCACGCCTGGTAAGTTAATACATGGTAAATAATCGCTTCCTATAATCATATCGACGGCAGCAGGTTGGTAAAAATGTGGGTCAGCCAAATCTAGATTTTGAATTGAATTGAAATTTTCTACTCTAAAAGGCTTAGAAGGTAAAAGATTGGCGATTTTAGGTGACACAATTGCTAACATTTTTAATCTGAAATTTGAGACTCTTGATTTTATCGTTACTATACATTTTCCTTTTGAACTACCAATGACCGTTCCACCAAATCCAGAAATTTGACTATGATGTTTCTCAATTGGTAAAGAAAGCTTTTGCTGAATACGTGAGGTAATGAAGCTTTTTCGGCACCCGCATCTAACATAGCTCGTATAGTATACAATTCTCCGGAATTAGAATAAAATAAGCTTTCATATTGCTCTCAATTTCCTCATCGGTTCTTGATATATTTTCGACTTGTGTATTAAAAGTGCAATTTTCCGTTTGATCAGCTGAAGCTGAATTTTTCTCGTTCTTTTGCAAATTGGATTTTGACTAAATTTCCGATGAATTTGCTGATTTGTCATTTTCAAGATTTCCATTATGTAGCATTTTATGATGCTTTTTATGGCATATAGAACACGAATTGGTACTAGTGCATTTAGATTTAAAATGAGTAGCCGATAAGCAATTTACACAATATTTATTTGCGAACACGAATTTGATACGTTCATTAGGTTGCATAGACTTAAAGTATTTACAAACTCTTAAAGGATGATTTTGCTTGCATTTCTTGCAGCTGCAGTTTTGTTCATCCTGTGTATGAAATGACTGAACTCTTGGAGAATTTTCTTTTTGTGCAGCTTTTCTTCTGTCTGACACATGTTCTAGAATTTCTATTCGTTCACTGAGGAATCCATTTAATTGCGTCCATGTGGGCAGTTCTCTGTGGTTCTTCAAGGTAAACTCCCATTCCTTCATAGTTTCGTCTGAAAGCTTTGAAACCACGACGTGAATTAAGAAATCATGCAACTCTATTTTATAATTCCTTAAAATTGCCAGGCAATCATCTACCGTATTCTCAAGATACCTGAGCGACTTTACCGATTCGTTCTGAGCTGGGGCTACCTCGTGAATCTTCTTAACTTGATCTTGCACTAAGAGTCTTTTGTTATCGAACCTGTTTTTCAATTTATCCCACGCTAAATTAAAATTATCATCTACCAAGTCAAAGTCCTTTATGGCTTGGTAGGCCTCGCCCCTCACTTTACTCCTCAGGTAGTACAATTTTTGCGCTGGAGCTAATAAATTAACTTTTCGTATTATGGCCTGAAACAAGTCTCGAAATGCCGGCCACTTGGAATAACCACCCTCGAATGTTTGAATTTCACATGCTGGCAACTTCAATGAATGTCTGGTATTTAATGGCGGACTTACATTCACTACAGTCGGTTGCATTTTCTCTAAAATAACTGTTTTGATGATCTGGTATTTGTTGCAAGCTTCCTCATAGCGTAACACTGCCTCTTTTTTGCGTCTTCTCCATCGGTATCATCCAGTATATATTCATCGTATGATTTTAACCATCTTCTCTCTAATTCTTCTTTTTTTACATCGAGGAATATTGCGGAAAAATCTGATGGGCACGTTTCGTTAAATTTATCGCAAAAATTAAATAATTGATTGATATCATAGTTGAATCTTCTATTTGACGCTGCCATTTTTTTAGTGTTCTCTAAGACTTAACTATTAATGTGAGATCAATTTCCTAAATACTCTTTTTGTAAGTCTTACCGATTTTTATTTATTGGTTAATTATTATTTTTTATTTTATTACCAAATTTTTAGCGAATTTAAGAGAAAGAAAAAAATTGTTTAACTCACCGTTGTTTTATAATGACCCTTAATATTGTGGAAGGGAACCTCTGACATTAAATAAAAAAATACTTCTCATTTACAACTTGTAGTTGTTCGTTGTTTTTGTAAAGGTGCTGTGTTGTTTCTTTTCTGTATTTTAAATGAAATAATTATTTCACAATTTTAACTATATTCTTTTTCAATATCTTTTCCTTATTTTTCCTGTGTTCTTCTGTGTTACCGTTCTGTTTCTGTTGCTTTTTTAATTGTAATAACAATATTAATATTTTTGTTAATATATATATTTAATTTTCAACTTGTTTTAGCACCACTAACGTTTAACTAAAGTTTGCCTTGTTCGCTCTCCTTTCTTTTCATTTGTTAAGTGTTGGTACATGGGATTGAAACATTCGTTGTTGCGTGAAGTTGATCTATTTTCAATGTTGTCCCGTTCTTTCTCTCTCTTTTTTTTATTACTTTCTTTTGGGTAATTTTTTAGTAGGAAACTTTAGCGAGTATTTTTTAGAGATGGTAAAAATAAAAAAAATTCAACACTATTAGTATTTTTACCATGTATATATTTAAATTAAACGATTTTAGGTTACGTTCTCCCTTTATGAATATTTAATTTTAATTTTCAAAAACCACTTCTATAATTTAGTTAGTTTTTACCAAAACTTTTTTCTATATGCAAAAAAAATGTCGCACAAAATAACTGATAAGCACAGTACATACCTTATTCTTCCCAGCACTTATATTACTTGCCTTGTAATACACTTTGCCTTGTGGACCTTTTAGATACTGTGTTGTAGCCAGAATTGTATGCGCAATGGGACCTGATAGGGTTGGATTTCTTACTGGCACGGGATGCAGAGCGCAGCACCTTGCTGTTCTCCTTTTCCTTCTTTTTTTTCAGCCGTAAGTATCTGTCAGCCAAGTAACCCTTGCTGTTTTTCACTTGAAGTTGCCGTCGGTTGAAACAGCTCTGAGCCAGTGGATCTTTCCTGTCCTAGCCTATTCTAGGACTTCTTTGAAGGACCACTTGTTAGTTTGAGGTACCCCCTCGTCCTAACAAATGACTTTTTGTTTAAATAAAAAACGTCAAAAGGAGTACATTTCAAAGCTCCTTGCTTTACTGACTTTCAAACTTATACTAATCTTAATAACTAAATACATACGCATATTAACTTGTGTTTAAAATTCAAATTAGTTATTTACATATACTTATGTATAAAGAAAAAGCAACTGTTAATTCAGCAAAATATATAATTAAAGGAGAGAAAAAAGGGTTTTAAATTATTGTTGATAATTAAATGAAAATAAGAGTAAAAGTAGATACTAATCAAAAGAGTACAAACAAGAGAAAAAAAAAAGAGATTTGTTGAACACAGTTCAACAATGATTTTAATTTATAAGAAAAACTTGGAATTAGATTAAGTGAGTCTTGTTCCTCCCGTTCAATTAAGAAGTTGTTAAGCTTCAAATAAAATAAATAAAGATTAAATTATAAGAAAAAAAGAACAAATTTAGTTTTTTTTTTAAAGAACCCAATCGCGGTTTAACGTGAAAGTGAATCACCACAAAGAGCAGTGAAAGCTTTGTCAAAATTTCAAGCCGACACCATTAAATTGCAGTGAACGTTTTTTTTTATGTGAAAGTGAACCACGGAAAGCGGTAGAAACTGCTAGAATCTTCAAAATTAATCCAAAAGCTAGAAGACAACAAGAATTCGACCAAAACAGAATGGCAGAGCAACAGCCCCAAATTGCAAATGTAAATCCAGCCGACGAACTGGCCAGGAAAGATGCCCAACTAGAACGTTTGAGGTCAGCATATATGGAACTTCAGCAACAACAACAGTTCCAACAACAACAGTTCCAACAACAGCAATTCCAACCTCAAGAACCTAATTAGCTCGACAGAATTTATAAAAATGCAGCATATCTACCAATATTTACTGGTACGGGAGACATAACAATAAACCCCTTCTTTACCAGCGTGGAGTATCCACTATCCAACATAGAAAACCAGGAACTAAGGAAGGAAGTGTTTATTATCAAGATGATCAGTGTATAAATTTGTCTAACGTAGACAAAGAATATTATTAGACAAGATATACCCAGAAAGAGATCTAAGTAAAATAATAGAGATTATGATGAAAGATATGAAGATAGTTATATTAGGTAGGAATTTAGAAAATTTCGCGGAAACTATTCCAGTATATTTAAACAAGTAAATAAAGCTAATAGCTTAAACCCTAATTATAATAGAAATCAGAATTATCAGAGCAAAGGGCAGGGCAATTTTAATTTCAGACCCAATAATAATTACAATAATAATGAATATAACTATAATAGTAGATATATGAATAATTCAGGGCAATACAGGCAAAATAATAATGGAAGGATCAACAATTTCAATAAATATCCAAATTCAAGTAATTTCCAAAGGTTCACACAGGCAGGACACCATGGGCCAAATTTTAACCAAAACCGTTGGAATCAACCCAGGCAAAGCCAAACTGAACCCATGGAACTAGATAATATTCAAATGAATAGGCAAATAAACGAAGTGAATTATAATTAAAATAATCAGGTAAATAATAAAATTCAAAAAACCGCCCAGTTAGGAAACCCTAGAACAAAAGGCAGCCAATATCGCTTTCTGACACCTAGGCAAGAACGAAACGGATTTTTTTAATGTAATCGTGAAGAAATAAACTATGATCAATTGGCAGGACACTCGGAACCAGACCTGTTTCACAGTAACACGGCTTCATCCCGACAAAGCCAGGATCAGTTTTTTTAGAAGACTACCTACCCATCATAACAATAACAATTAATAATAAGAAATATAATGCACTAATAGACACAGGTGCAAATATAAGTTTAATTGATCAAGATATAAAAGGATTTGAGAAAACGCTATTAAGAGAGCCACTAGAATTTAGTACAATAAATGGAAAGGATATAATTAGATATGAAGTATTAACAGACGCACCCTTAGAATTTAATGTAGAGAAAAATGCGAAAATAAAATGGAAAATGACAAAATTAAAAGGAATAAAATATGAATTCATTATTGGGATTGATCTGATGAATTGTTTCAATAAAGTAATGGATTTAGTGGAAGGGCAAATATCATTTAATAATAAAAAAACTGGTTTTAAGTTTGTTCATTAGAAGCAGTTAACTTTGATTGGAACAGAATACAATTGGACCACTTAAATAAAGAAGAATATGACGCAATAGTAAAAGTTTTGAATAACTTCAAAGGATTATTCAGTTAACTAGCACAATGAAAATCCAACAGGAAATTATAACGGTGACAGATGAACAGATAAATTCCAAATTATACCGATACCCCCCAAAGCACGAAATGGATGTAAGGAAACAAATACAGGAAATGGAAGAGCAGGGAATAATAAGAAAAAGTTGTTCAAGATATTCAAGCCCTTTAATAGTAGTACCGAAAACAAGATGACAATTCATGAGAACAAAAATATGGGATCGTAGTTGATTACAGAAAACTGAATGAGGTGACTATTGACGACAAATTTCCACTACCAAATATAGACTCAATTTTAGACAAGTTAGGAAGAGCTCAGTACTTCACAACCTAAGACCTTGCGAAAGGATACCATCAGATTTTAATAAGGGAACAAGGTAGGGAAAAAAGCTTTTGTGACACTATATGAATTCGTAAGGATGCCATTTGGGTTAAAAACTGTCCCGGCAACTTTTCAAAGACTTATGAATGAAATACTACGCGACTTCATTAACAAAACATGTGTAGTTTACCTGGACGACTTTCTGATATTTAGTACATCTCTTCAAGAACATATAAAATCTAAAACGACATTTTCAGAGTTTTGAAACAAGCCAATTTAAAAATACAGATTGACAAGTGCATTTTTATGAAAAGAGAGACAGAATTTGTTGGCCATATACTAACAAAGGAAGGACTCAAACCAAATCCCAATAAAATTAAAACGATTCAGGACTTAACTTTACCAAGAACCGAAAAACATATAAAAAGCTTTTTAGGACTTACGGGATATCACCTTAATTCCTGAAAGACTATGCAAAAATTGCTCAACCTATAACAAAGTATTTGAAGAAATTAGTTAAAATAAATGTTCGAGATCCAACATATATAGAGGCTTTTGAAAAACTTAAATTACTAATAACTTCACATCCCATTTTGAGACATCCAAATTTTGAAAAACCAATCACGGTAACAACAAACGCATGAAACTATGCCCTGGGCGCAGTTTTATCCCAACAGGGACGCCCAATTTGTTTCGCGTCAAGAGCACGAGCGAAATTATTCCGCTACAGATAAAGAATTTCTCGCCATATTGTGGAGTGTGCAGTATCTACGACCTAACATATATGGAAGAAAATTTAAAATCCTTACAGATCACCAACCGATAAAATTTTTACACTCGAAATACAGAGGAAAAGATATGTCCCCAAGACATCAACGATGGCTGCTGAAATTAGGAGAATATGACTTTGAAATCGAATATATCAAATGAAAAGAAACTAGAGTAGGAGACTTCCTTAGTAGACTTGAAAATGAGAAGGACGAAAATAATTTGAAGGATACCGAATCCAATTTGAATTTAATACACAATATTGAAGAAGATAACTTGTCAATGATAACAATTCACTCTGCCGATGAGAATCTTTTAGATCACTTTCCTATAACAATATAACAAATACAAAACTCAGATAATATTGACTAACAATAAGACATAGGAATCAAAAACATTACATGAAAAGAGAATAATTTATATAGCAGAATGTGACTTTAATGTAATGGGTGATATATTTAGGAATTATATCACGAAAGGGAAGATAGGCATATATTCAGAACTTTCAGATCATAGTTATAGCATAGTACAGGAAAAACTTATAGGTGAATAACGATAACCAAATTGAATTCATCAAGTGCACAATGAGGGCACAGGACATTGAAGCAGAAGTAGAAGCAGTTAAGCAAATATCGTTCTATCACGTAAGAGAGAGTATACATTCGGGAATCAATGAAACCTATAATAATATCAAAAATAAGATATATTTTCCAAAACTTAGGGAACTAATTCAACTAGTAATAAATCAGTGTGACCTTTGTCAACAGGTAAAATATAACAGACATCCAATTAAAAATAAATTTCAGTTTACCGAGACCCCGTCGGATAAAAATCAAATTATACATATCGATACATATGTAATAAAAGACAATCATTTTCTAACAGCAATCGATAAGTTTTCTAAGTTTGGAACTGCTTATTCACTAAGCGACAGAAACCACTTAACCGTAATAGAAAAATTAGAAGAACACATTAAAAAATTCGGAAAACCAAATAAAATAATAGCGGACAACGAATTTAAAACATTAAGAATAAAAAAATTTCTAATAGAGCAAGGGATAGAGTTACACTTAACAATACCAAATAGTCACACGGGAAACTCAGATATAGAAAGGTTTCATAACACCATTGCAGAAAAATTTAGAATTTTATATCAAACGAACAGAGATTTACCGATACATCAATTAATTCAACGAACAATAAGAAATTACAATGAAAGGTTCCACTCTAGCATAAAATACACACCAAAAGAAGTACAGGAACGACGTATAGATTTAGATAAAGTCAAGCGAAATTTAGAATAATGTAAAAAAAAGAAAATTGATAAACTTAATTTAAAAGGAGAGGAGTACAGGGAAACAAGAGAAGAAGGATATATAAAAAACTTTTTTCGAAATAAATGAAACTCTTTTCATAATAAATTAAACTTTATTCAAATTCAATTAAACATTTTTCAAATTAAATTAAACCAGTTATAGAATTTAATAGAAAACAAACATATTCATTTTTATATAATACTTGTTAAAATTAATAAAGAATTTGTCCACTGACCGCTTTAGGAATTGTCATGATCATATCCATAATATAGTTCGCACAATCATTTTGATTAATTTGTGCGACACTTTCCTTGATTACACTTACTATGTTATGCTCTGTGGTAATGTCACCTAATAATGATCGGGCGTGAAATTTTATCTTAAAAAATGCCTCAATTTTTTCCGGGATTTGGGGAATTAATTAAAAACAATACAACAAAATATGATAAACCTACTAATTCTATAATCAAAAGAGTACAAACAAGAGAAAAAAAAAAGAGATTTGTTGAACACAGTTCAACAATGATTTTAATTTATAAGAAAAACTTGGAATTAGATTAAGTGAGTCTTGTTCCTCCCGTTCAATTAAGAAGTTGTTAAGCTTCAAATAAAATAAATAAAGATTAAATTATAAGAAAAAAAGAACAAATTTAGTTTTTTTTTTAAAGAACCCAATCGCGGTTTAACGTGAAAGTGAATCACCACAAAGAGCAGTGAAAGCTTTGTCAAAATTTCAAGCCGACACCATTAAATTGCAGTGAACGTTTTTTTTTATGTGAAAGTGAACCACGGAAAGCGGTAGAAACTGCTAGAATCTTCAAAATTAATCCAAAAGCTAGAAGACAACAAGAATTCGACCAAAACAGAATGGCAGAGCAACAGCCCCAAATTGCAAATGTAAATCCAGCCGACGAACTGGCCAGGAAAGATGCCCAACTAGAACGTTTGAGGTCAGCATATATGGAACTTCAGCAACAACAACAGTTCCAACAACAACAGTTCCAACAACAGCAATTCCAACCTCAAGAACCTAATTAGCTCGACAGAATTTATAAAAATGCAGCATATCTACCAATATTTACTGGTACGGGAGACATAACAATAAACCCCTTCTTTACCAGCGTGGAGTATCCACTATCCAACATAGAAAACCAGGAACTAAGGAAGGAAGTGTTTATTATCAAGATGATCAGTGTATAAATTTGTCTAACGTAGACAAAGAATATTATTAGATAAGATATACCCAGAAAGAGATCTAAGTAAAATAATAGAGATTATGATGAAAGATATGAAGATAGTTATATTAGGTAGGAATTTAGAAAATTTCGCGGAAACTATTCCAGTATATTTAAACAAGTAAATAAAGCTAATAGCTTAAACCCTAATTATAATAGAAATCAGAATTATCAGAGCAAAGGGCAGGGCAATTTTAATTTCAGACCCAATAATAATTACAATAATAATGAATATAACTATAATAGTAGATATATGAATAATTCAGGGCAATACAGGCAAAATAATAATGGAAGGATCAACAATTTCAATAAATATCCAAATTCAAGTAATTTCCAAAGGTTCACACAGGCAGGACACCATGGGCCAAATTTTAACCAAAACCGTTGGAATCAACCCAGGCAAAGCCAAACTGAACCCATGGAACTAGATAATATTCAAATGAATAGGCAAATAAACGAAGTGAATTATAATTAAAATAATCAGGTAAATAATAAAATTCAAAAAACCGCCCAGTTAGGAAACCCTAGAACAAAAGGCAGCCAATATCGCTTTCTGACACCTAGGCAAGAACGAAACGGATTTTTTTAATGTAATCGTGAAGAAATAAACTATGATCAATTGGCAGGACACTCGGAACCAGACCTGTTTCACAGTAACACGGCTTCATCCCGACAAAGCCAGGATCAGTTTTTTTAGAAGACTACCTACCCATCATAACAATAACAATTAATAATAAGAAATATAATGCACTAATAGACACAGGTGCAAATATAAGTTTAATTGATCAAGATATAAAAGGATTTGAGAAAACGCTATTAAGAGAGCCACTAGAATTTAGTACAATAAATGGAAAGGATATAATTAGATATGAAGTATTAACAGACGCACCCTTAGAATTTAATGTAGAGAAAAATGCGAAAATAAAATGGAAAATGACAAAATTAAAAGGAATAAAATATGAATTCATTATTGGGATTGATCTGATGAATTGTTTCAATAAAGTAATGGATTTAGTGGAAGGGCAAATATCATTTAATAATAAAAAAACTGGTTTTAAGTTTGTTCATTAGAAGCAGTTAACTTTGATTGGAACAGAATACAATTGGACCACTTAAATAAAGAAGAATATGACGCAATAGTAAAAGTTTTGAATAACTTCAAAGGATTATTCAGTTAACTAGCACAATGAAAATCCAACAGGAAATTATAACGGTGACAGATGAACAGATAAATTCCAAATTATACCGATACCCCCCAAAGCACGAAATGGATGTAAGGAAACAAATACAGGAAATGGAAGAGCAGGGAATAATAAGAAAAAGTTGTTCAAGATATTCAAGCCCTTTAATAGTAGTACCGAAAACAAGATGACAATTCATGAGAACAAAAATATGGGATCGTAGTTGATTACAGAAAACTGAATGAGGTGACTATTGACGACAAATTTCCACTACCAAATATAGACTCAATTTTAGACAAGTTAGGAAGAGCTCAGTACTTCACAACCTAAGACCTTGCGAAAGGATACCATCAGATTTTAATAAGGGAACAAGGTAGGGAAAAAAGCTTTTGTGACACTATATGAATTCGTAAGGATGCCATTTGGGTTAAAAACTGTCCCGGCAACTTTTCAAAGACTTATGAATGAAATACTACGCGACTTCATTAACAAAACATGTGTAGTTTACCTGGACGACTTTCTGATATTTAGTACATCTCTTCAAGAACATATAAAATCTAAAACGACATTTTCAGAGTTTTGAAACAAGCCAATTTAAAAATACAGATTGACAAGTGCATTTTTATGAAAAGAGAGACAGAATTTGTTGGCCATATACTAACAAAGGAAGGACTCAAACCAAATCCCAATAAAATTAAAACGATTCAGGACTTAACTTTACCAAGAACCGAAAAACATATAAAAAGCTTTTTAGGACTTACGGGATATCACCTTAATTCCTGAAAGACTATGCAAAAATTGCTCAACCTATAACAAAGTATTTGAAGAAATTAGTTAAAATAAATGTTCGAGATCCAACATATATAGAGGCTTTTGAAAAACTTAAATTACTAATAACTTCACATCCCATTTTGAGACATCCAAATTTTGAAAAACCAATCACGGTAACAACAAACGCATGAAACTATGCCCTGGGCGCAGTTTTATCCCAACAGGGACGCCCAATTTGTTTCGCGTCAAGAGCACGAGCGAAATTATTCCGCTACAGATAAAGAATTTCTCGCCATATTGTGGAGTGTGCAGTATCTACGACCTAACATATATGGAAGAAAATTTAAAATCCTTACAGATCACCAACCGATAAAATTTTTACACTCGAAATACAGAGGAAAAGATATGTCCCCAAGACATCAACGATGGCTGCTGAAATTAGGAGAATATGACTTTGAAATCGAATATATCAAATGAAAAGAAACTAGAGTAGGAGACTTCCTTAGTAGACTTGAAAATGAGAAGGACGAAAATAATTTGAAGGATACCGAATCCAATTTGAATTTAATACACAATATTGAAGAAGATAACTTGTCAATGATAACAATTCACTCTGCCGATGAGAATCTTTTAGATCACTTTCCTATAACAATATAACAAATACAAAACTCAGATAATATTGACTAACAATAAGACATAGGAATCAAAAACATTACATGAAAAGAGAATAATTTATATAGCAGAATGTGACTTTAATGTAATGGGTGATATATTTAGGAATTATATCACGAAAGGGAAGATAGGCATATATTCAGAACTTTCAGATCATAGTTATAGCATAGTACAGGAAAAACTTATAGGTGAATAACGATAACCAAATTGAATTCATCAAGTGCACAATGAGGGCACAGGACATTGAAGCAGAAGTAGAAGCAGTTAAGCAAATATCGTTCTATCACGTAAGAGAGAGTATACATTCGGGAATCAATGAAACCTATAATAATATCAAAAATAAGATATATTTTCCAAAACTTAGGGAACTAATTCAACTAGTAATAAATCAGTGTGACCTTTGTCAACAGGTAAAATATAACAGACATCCAATTAAAAATAAATTTCAGTTTACCGAGACCCCGTCGGATAAAAATCAAATTATACATATCGATACATATGTAATAAAAGACAATCATTTTCTAACAGCAATCGATAAGTTTTCTAAGTTTGGAACTGCTTATTCACTAAGCGACAGAAACCACTTAACCGTAATAGAAAAATTAGAAGAACACATTAAAAAATTCGGAAAACCAAATAAAATAATAGCGGACAACGAATTTAAAACATTAAGAATAAAAAAATTTCTAATAGAGCAAGGGATAGAGTTACACTTAACAATACCAAATAGTCACACGGGAAACTCAGATATAGAAAGGTTTCATAACACCATTGCAGAAAAATTTAGAATTTTATATCAAACGAACAGAGATTTACCGATACATCAATTAATTCAACGAACAATAAGAAATTACAATGAAAGGTTCCACTCTAGCATAAAATACACACCAAAAGAAGTACAGGAACGACGTATAGATTTAGATAAAGTCAAGCGAAATTTAGAATAATGTAAAAAAAAGAAAATTGATAAACTTAATTTAAAAGGAGAGGAGTACAGGGAAACAAGAGAAGAAGGATATATAAAAAACTTTTTTCGAAATAAATGAAACTCTTTTCATAATAAATTAAACTTTATTCAAATTCAATTAAACATTTTTCAAATTAAATTAAACCAGTTATAGAATTTAATAGAAAACAAACATATTCATTTTTATATAATACTTGTTAAAATTAATAAAGAATTTGTCCACTGACCGCTTTAGGAATTGTCATGATCATATCCATAATATAGTTCGCACAATCATTTTGATTAATTTGTGCGACACTTTCCTTGATTACACTTACTATGTTATGCTCTGTGGTAATGTCACCTAATAATGATCGGGCGTGAAATTTTATCTTAAAAAATGCCTCAATTTTTTCCGGGATTTGGGGAATTAATTAAAAACAATACAACAAAATATGATAAACCTACTAATTCTATAACTGGTTTAATTTAATTTGAAAAAAGTTTAATTGAATTTGAATAAAGTTTAAGTTATTCTGAAAAGAGTTTCATTTATTTTGAAAAAGATTTCGTTTAATTTAAAAAGAGTTTCGTTTAATCTGAAAAATGTTTCGTTCATTTTGAAAAAGTTTCATTTATTTTGAAAAAGGTTTAATTTAAACTGAAAATGCTATAGTTAAGGAATCGGACATAATACTACATATAGTAAACTCACACGAAATAGAAAACATTTTAAACCAGATGAAAAAAAATATCAGTTTACTGAAAACAAAAAATAACCATTTACTTTAATTAGAATTGTTAGATGCAAGAAACAAATTAGTTACTTTAATACCAAAACAAAACCGACAATGAAGAGGACTAATTAACGGAATAGGAAGTATATCGAAATGGTTATTCGGGACTATGGACGATGAAGACAGACAAAACATTCAGAAACATCTTTTTGGTATTGACGAATTTAAAGAAAATAATAACCAACAAATACTAATTAAAGATTATTTTAATGAAACTATAAGCCCTTTAAAAATGATCGTCAAAAATGATAGAAAGGGAATTAAATTCTATCAATAAATTTTTAGAAATTCAAAATGATAAGCACGTATATTTAGAACAACTATCAAATACACAACTAATTAAAAGTAGAATAGAACGTCTACAGGATAATGTAATGTCCACAAAATATGGTATTGCACATCCTTGTACATTGACTTCTAGTTAAATAGAAAAATATCCAATAGATTATAATAAGCTAAAATATATGCAGATAGGAACTACATTTTTTAATAATTCATGTTTAATTTTTGGGATAAAAATACCCAAAACATTTATAACTGTTAAGCTTAAATATATTGTTCCACTACCAAATGATCACAATGACGAGATAGACTCTGTAATAGAACAAACAATTTAGTTTGAAAACAAAACATACAAATTTGAAGAAAATAAACACTTAAAAAATTTAAAATTAAGTAATCACTGTCTAATAAAAAATAACTGTCAACTAATAAAGAATAATGACTTAGAAATTATACAATTAGACATAGATACAATTATAATTAAGAATTCAATAAATATAAGTATCAATCAAAATTGTAATTTTGAAAAAAATATGCTAAACGGAAATTATATTGTAAGTTTCAATAATTGTTCAGTTAGAATAAAAGACTATTTTTTTCAAATATAATTGAAAACATAGAAGAAAACAAATAATTGAAAATATACACATAGAAAAAAATTTTTCCCATAAAATAACATTTCAAGAAATTAAAACATTAAACAGCAATAATATTAGAAATATTAAATCACTATAATATCATAGTAATATATACATCTTATGGACTTTATCTCATATTAACAATAGTGATAATTATTATCTTAATTTTTGTAATTGTAAAGCAAAGATATATTAAAATAATATTAAATAAAATAATTCAGGAGAATTCTAATCTAAAGGAGGGAGAAATTAGTATGTATATAAAACCAAACACTAAGGGCCATTATTACAACTTGTCGTTAAACTTGGGTTTAGTTAAAGGTATCTTTAGCTAAAGGGAACTGTAAAGTTACCTTTAACTTATTTTCGTTATTACAACTTACAGATAAAATTTTTCAAAAATTATGCAATGACAGTTGCAGTGGCAACCGCAATTCCAAGAACTGCAACCGTCCCAATTTAACTACTTTCTCACCAATAAAGTAATTTGCAATAAATATTGTCAAAACTGCATTTCCGTTCCCAAACGAAAATTCAACATTAACATTATTCTTGTTATTTTATTTTTATGATTTTAATTGATAAGAAAAACTTGTAATTAGATTAATTCAGTCTTGTTCCTCCTGCTCAATTAAGAAGTTGTCAAGCTTCAAATAAAATAAATAAAGATTAAATTAAAAGAAAAAAGAACAAATTTAGTTTTTTTTTTAAGACCCCAAAACAAGGAATCATAATTCGCGCGGTATTTGAAGAAAATAACCGTGGTTTGAAAGACTCCGTTATAAATATCTGTCGAATAATTGTTATCGTTTACGTAAAAGAGGGTAAAGAAGAATAACAAACAAAGCAATTGTTGTTTACATCAATTTGTGAACAGTAGCACACAGAATTGTGCGAACAGTAAAGAATTTAATTAAAACTAAACACAAATTCATTTTTATTTTATTTGCAATTCACGTACTCATATTTAAATTTCTCGAACCCTCCATCCAAAATTGTTTTATTTGACAAAATCTGTATTTTTGATCTATTCACACAAAATTATTAATTACAAAAATATATTTTAACGTATTTTCAAAATCGAAAGTTTTTTGACAGATGAATCTTTAAAATGGTATACATAAACATATGGTTCAAACTTACATGTTATGAGTTTTGATTGCGTAAATTTCGAAAATAAGATTTTTTTCACATTTTTTCAAGTTTAGCTATTCTTAATTGCCAAATTTAATTAAAAAATATAAAATAATGGTGGATGTACCGTGATATTTTGAACAATATGAATGGACTTTTCAACAGGACAATGATCCTAAGCACTCGTCAAAATTAGTTAAATCTTGCCTGAGTGCTAACAATGTATCTGTTTTAGAATGGCCTTCACAGTCACCGGATCTCAATCCTATTGAGAACCTTTGGGTTGAACTGAAGAGAGGCCTAGATGGGAAGACTTTCCGCAATAAAAATCAACTTTGGGAAGAAGTTAAAAAGAAGTGGGAGGCAATTTCTATAGAAAAATTACAAAAATTTATAGAATCAATGTCCAGAAGAGTTCAGTGCGTTTTAAACAACAATGGTGGTCATTCAGGTTATTGAATTAACTGGCATATTATTAAAATATTCAATATTAGTGAAAATCCTGATGGACTGTATTGATGAAACTTTGTGGACCTCTTTTGTCCTCAATTTCGGGTCACTGCAAAAAAAGGAACCAACATGAGAAAAGTTCCAAAATCACTTAAGACCACAAAATAAAACACTTTCCTGTTTTTTTGCAACTAATTTGCGTTCGCAGTTTTAATTTCTTTTCCCGTCACTTTGCACTTCACAGAGACGAGCTTCTCTAACCAAATATTCAATTTTGTATTACCTTGAACTGGTTTATTCTTTTTTCAGTTTGCAAATAACCAAATGATTTCGCTTCGATTTCCTTTTGAAAATATTTGATGTTTTCTTTATTCGTGATCACAATTTATTAATATGGTAAATTTCTATTATTACAAATTATTCAAATTATTCAAACACACGAATTTAAAAAATATGCTTCGCACAAAAGTAATTTTTTTAAAAAATATTTTAATGCAATGTGTCCTTTTGATTAACAAAGTTAGAATGAAAATTTAAGTTAGGCTTATACAAACAAGAGGCCTAAGTTAAACACAATTACAGCGTAATGTTAAAAACATAAAGCTTAGATAAAATTACATTGCATTACAACAGCTTAAATTAATATTACAGCGCCCTGTATTGATTGTTCCCATTGTTCAAACAGTCCTGTTTATGTCGGCAAGTTTAGACTGTCAGTTTAGACTGTCAGACATAAACATACCGGCAATCCGAAAACATTCTCCTCCAAATCTAGCTAGGAAGATAAAAGAAAACAAAACTTTTGTATTAATTTAACAGGTTGTAGAATTTCACCAAAATTTTGCCAGCGTGCAGTTATTCCAATTCTAATACGCCAGCCAGAAAATTTAAAAATGCAATAAGTATCATCCAGGAATGAGTACCATGGTCTAAGATTGTGTGTAGAATTCTTGAGGCTTATTGTTCCCCTACTCAATCGGAACTAGAGCTTCCGACGAACTAGGTCTTCCGCTCTCACGACCATGGAACGAACTAGGTCCACTGGTGGTTTATTAGGACGAACGAGGTCCGTTGTTTTTCTGGGCCAGTGGACGGGTTATCCTCTTCAATGCGTCAGTTTTCCAATTTAACCTTCCTAGGGTCACACGGACTAGGTCTATTGCCCGGTAAATGGAAGGTTTAACTTCAGCGGCCCGTATTCTCAGACGTCCACCAGGTATGGTCGTGGCTCAATCAACCCTTCAATTAATCGTCCTCGACTTCTTCATCCCTCTTGGATTTCCTCGGGGTATCATGACACTATGAGCTAAAGTTGTTCTCCAAAATATTCAATTCGTTGGAAGAATTAAAAGATTTCCACATTCAGTTATCAAATCTACAGTACTTACGTAACCATTATCATTTAAACGTAAATTACGAATGCGACCTAAGCGCCATTCAGTAGTACGCCCTATACCTTCTTTTATTGCTGCTGTTGGTAATCCTAATTTTTTCATGGAACTTTTTCGAAACAAAAGTTGCTTGGGAACCGGAGTCTATCAGAGCCCTAGCTCTAAATATTTGCCCTCGATGACAAACACCAACTATGGCTGTCCCTAAAAGAATCTGCCTATATGTGGCAGCAAAACAGTTTTGCACAAAAAAACAGTTTACCAAGCTTTGCTACATGACCAGAATTGGTCGCATCGAAAACTCCAAGTTCCCGAGAGGATCCAAGCACCTCCCGGTGCAGCAAAGGGTGATGTCGCAAATCGCAGATCGAACAATCCAAATTCCGCCAGCATTCATTCAGCCTATGACCAACATCGAAACAGTCAGTACACAGGTTGTTCTGTTTTACTACCAAAAAACTTTGCCCAATGAAAAGATTCTGTGACAGATTCAAACGCTCTCCAAAACGAACGCTCAAACTTGCAGCTTCAAATCAGCTCTAAATAACTACCCAAATTGTAGTATAATAATCAGCCGAGCCAACCTGAATAATAAGCCGAGCTTGTATAAATTATTGTATTATTATACCTACGCACCGACAGATTAATACAGGAAGATCTTCAGATAACTAACAGCAACAAAAGTAGGAACCAAAAAGAATCAACAGAATGGTTGAGATTCTGTTCCTCACTAATTCAAAGACTACCTCCCCAGCGAAATTAAAATCAAACAAAAAATGTCACAAGTGAAATAAATAATAAATGGCACCACAACAAAACTCGAAAATGTTCGCGCCTCTATCATGACTAATTTTGCATAAGCAACTAAAAACGAAAATATTTCAAAATTAATCAAAAGGTCATCACCCTGACATTCAAAACGCGCCACCACAACCAACTTGGCGTCTTACCGCAAACTCAATAAAAGTAATATATGTCCAATAAAACGGGCATATACTTAAAAAATATTACGTTCTCCACGAAACTGAGCCAACAGTTCCCAATGGCCAATAACCCGATAGTTATCATCGTTTTTCCAATATCAAAAAAAGAACAATCAAAAACCAAAATACAAAAGGTGAAAAGCCAGTCCCGCATAAGTGAAATGAAATAAATTTAATAAATTAAATTCAAAATTAAATAAATAAATTTAAAATTAAATAAATCAAATTCAAATTTAAATAAATCAAATTTAAATCAAATAAAAATACCAACCGGAAACCCATAAATAAATTTTCTGTGTTATTTCACTTCACTTTGTTGAAAATTTAAACCTTTTATTTACTTAAAGATCTGCTAAAAAAAATCAGATCTATCCATAACAGAAATAAATAACACTCATTTATGGGATTCCCTTTCACGTACCCGGTGGATTTGAAAAATTATTATAAAAGGTAATGTGCTTTGCTATTTAGCCAACGCATCATCACCAATTATAAGACCACCATTGACTTATAACCGATATCAAATTGGGTGGTTGAACTCGAATACCAATTGTAATCTTCACAACACTATTCGATATCTCAGTCACTTTTGACTTTATTATAAGCCAAGACACGTTGGTATAAAAGAGCACACAAAGTAACCTTTGGTTCTTATATTCAATAAATTCACAAAGTGTGCCATTGCTATTGAAACTATAACACACCACATTGTGAATATATGCACTGTTATAAACTTTATATACTTGCAAAGTTTTGTTGCCTAGTCTAACAGAACTCTACTTGTATATAAAATTACCAACAAAAAATCAAAAAATATAAAAGAAAAACGAAAACAACTTTACCTTGTAATTTGGTGGCATAAAAACAATCAAAAGGTTCCAAAACCCGGGTCGTCTGGACCAAATGAAAATCCTGATGGACTGTATTGATGAAACGTTGTGGACCACTTTTGTCCTCAATTTCGGGTCACTGCAAAAAAAGGAACCAAAATGAGAAAAGTTCCAAAATCACTTAAGACCACAAAATAAAACACGTTCCTGTTTTCTTGTAACTAATTTCCGTTCACAGTTTTAATTTCTTCTCCCGTCACTTTACACTTCACAGAGACGAGCTTCTCTAACCAAATATTCAATTTTGTATTACCCTGAACTGGTTTATTTTTTTAAGTAATTTTTTTTACTAAGCAATATTAATAATGATCACTATTAGCTTATGCCGGTTAACAAACGAATGAATTTTAAGTTCAGCTTATACAAACAATGTAATGTAATATAATGTATACAAATAATGTAAGTAATGCTAAAAACATAAAGCTTAGATAAAATTACATTACATTACAAAAGCTTAAATTAATATTACAGCGCCCTGTATTGGTTGTTCCCATTGTTCAAACAATCCTGTTTATGTCGGCAAGGATGGGAAGTTTAGGCTGTCAGACATAAACAATTAGTATACAATATAATTTGTTTTAGTATTAAATGAAAAAATATGTATTTGTTTAAGAAATCTTGAATAAGTCTATTATTTTGTATCATATGAAAATGAATTTTTTTTATAATTTTTGTGTTAAATAAAGTAACAAAAACATAAGTATTTGTGGTTGGTGTATCATTTAGTACAATTCTTAAATAAATAAAAAATAAATTTAAATATCATTCATAATGGGAAATATTTAGGAAATAAAAATAAGGTCCTTATTTTGTACAGCACTGTATATACATATAACAAATATAACACGACTGTTAGACTCTTTAAATAATAACTATGGTAATTTTTGTCCGATTTGACGAAGCGAAGTGTCAATCTCTTCACAAGATAATGCAGTTTCAGAATGTCATCACTTATTTCATAGTTTTTAATTAAAGTTTGCTACTATGAACTGACAAACTTGAAAAAATACGAAAAAATTCGCATTTGTCAAGTTTACCTCATCAAACCTCATAGCATATTAAGTCAAATAATATATGTATATGTATGTATATTGTTTTAAAGACCCATTTCTCCTTTCTAATAAGGTTTTATTTTTGACATTGGTTCAAAAATGTTTGTGTAATCAATAAATTTGTGCGTAAAGTCAAAAAAAAATAGTTTTTGTCAAATAAAACAAAGTAGTTTTTGAATCACTACGTTGATACCATTTTTAATTCGGGATATTACAGGGTTCAATTACGCGCGTGTTCTACATTCACTTTTGGTTCTAGGTATAGATGATTTCTAGTTTTCAAGTCTACTACGAAACTTCGTGAAAGTTTGGATTCAGAGTTTTATCACCGTTAATGACGATTTGTGCATCATATATTTTCTGAATATAATAGGTGATACCTTTCTAATTTCAGTTTTTTTTATTTTATTCTGTTTTTTTTTTATTTAATGAACTAAATCTTCACTTTTAACAAAAAGAAATATTTATTTGAGACACATTTTAATAAAATGTAACTAATCCCGATGTTCACGATGTGAACACTTTGAAGTTCGTAAGGTAAAAGAGAGCGATTAATATCGCCTGATCACCCACGTTAAATCTCTTCTAGACCATTCTATTATTTTAATAAGAATAAAACCGCTTTTTCGAAAATAGCTGTTTATATCAAAGTTTAAAGCTTCCAATTTCGAAATTCCATCACATGGGACAATTACGACCTTGTGACATTCGCACTATGGCAACCCCACTCTTATTTTCTATTTGGTTCTAAATGATAGATTTTCTTCACCTTGTCATGCTATTCAGTACATTATAAAGTAAGTGTGGTATTAAACATTATAATTAGGCACTTAACTAATTATGAATAAAAAAAAAAAAAAAATAACCAATTATTTCACTGCTTTGGCAAGAGAATTCAAATTTACGAAAAAATAAAATAACTTGGAAAACAAAACGACCATTACAAATCTTACTCGCTCATTTTGCGATCACCATAAGCGTTCTATTTAGAATACATTTGTGTACTGGATAAATTCGAGTGCACTGGTTCAATACACATCCATCAATACCTGTTCATCACGGAACGAAAGATCTGCCAAAAACTTCCCTGAGGCAGTAGATTTCGCATAGACCTTGCTCAAGCTACATCTTGGCGAATGCGTCATGAATTAGACCTTAGATTTAGCCCCGTATTAAAGTCAACTGACAAAGGAACTGAAGGTAAACGACATGTGTTTATTTTCATCGAAAAATGATCTTCACTACAATAAGTGAACAAACCAAAATGTTAAATTTGGGACAGTACCAATCCACATGAGATCCCAGAGCGTCAAGCGCATTCTGAAAGTGTCAGTGTTTAGTGTAGATTTTCGACTGGCGGCGTCATCGGTACATATTTCCTTGAGAACGACGCACACAATCACACCATCATCACTTCTTTTGTGCAAGGCCATGTTGGTTCAATCGGACGGTACTATGATTCGTTTGATATTCGTGACAAGCGATTTGAAGATGGAATCCCTTCGTTATTCTTCTTTCTTCGGTGTTTGCCTAAGACGCACGTGTGCATGTTAATTATTTTATTATAATTATTTTTTATTTGTTTCTTTTGACTCACTGTAACTATAGGAACTACAGTATTTCTTTTGAATTACTTTAAATCCGTAGAAAAAGCTTAATTTTATATTTATTGGTTATAGTTCTTATAGCAGGATATAAGTATAAGTTCATTCAGTCCTCTTTAATTTCACCAACTAATTTAAGCCCATTCGGAGGATGTTTTTTGTAAATATTATTTTTGGCTGTTAATTTTATTGTAGTTGCAATTGACCACAGTTATTATGAGAGTTTAACTCCTCTTTTCATTCATTTGAGCTACTTTTTTGCTGTTTTATGAGGTCAACATTTATATTATTGATTTAGTATCAGCCTTGTCGTAGTTGGCGCTAATTACACAGTAATCTGCTACGGATGGCAGTTATGAAGTAAAAAGGCTATCATCAACACTAATGGTAATGGCAGCAATAATTTTTTATTGTCCTTCATTTCTTTTTTATTTTCATATAAAACTTAAAGGCTGTTATTTTAGGTCACTGCATGGTTGTGGCATAATCAGTAAATATTTTCTCCGCCTTTTATTTATTTACGGGATATTGTTAAAAGAAATGTGATAGCATATGAAAACCCATCAAAAAATGTTGACGAGCTTTGGGAGAGAATACAACATAAATGTCGAGCTCTTGACCGTGACCCCATCCAAAAATTGGTGGAGAGTATGCCAAAACGAATTGAAAGCATAATTAAAAATAAAGGCATTTGGGCGAAATTTTAATTTGCAACGATTAATGATTTTCAACGAACCCCGCAAACAGAGCAAAAGTGTCCAAATAGAGAATTTTTTGTTTTTTGTATTTTTTTTTGTTCTTTATAATTTAGAATAATGTTCAATAATTAAAAAAAATGCGTATGTTTGATAATACACCTATATTTGTATTACTTGCATTACCTTACTTTCTTAGTGCAAAACATCTGGGCAGTTTTGCTTCCCACTGTAGATCAGTGCGTGAAACCACTCGTCTTTCAGAAACAGCATATAAGTCGATAAAATATGAAATTGTTGTCCATTGGCAACAATTTGAACTGCAATATTGCAACAAATCGTCTGTAACAATCAGCCGAAACTCTATTAATTAAATAATAAAATTACGTCAAAATAGGTTACAGAAAAATTCTCTTTAAAAGTGAAAATTAAAAATTGAAATTATAAATAAATACAGTGATATATAAGCAAATAAACATGTTTTATAATAAAATGTGAATTACAATATGCGCGAAAGAGTTGTTTCACAAATTGATTGGAATCAAATATTCTACATATCTTCGGTTGATGACCAAGTATTGTTTTTGGTAAATAACATAAAACGTCTGTATCAAATAGATATGTTTATGTATATCGTTTCTAAAGGTTTATCTCTCCCCTATCCAAAACGCAATAAATAATTTTGTGTAATAAGTTCAAAAAATAGTTTTTGTCAAAAAAAAAGAAGTTTGGAGGGTTAGGAAAATATAAAAAGTTCTATTTATTCCATTGTACCAAGGAATTTTAAGCAAAATAATTCTGTGTTTCCTCTAATCGCATTCAAAACTCCCACCGAGAAATATTCTATATTTATCTAAGAATAAACTTTACCGTCTTTTCTACGGGTGGAACATCTGCATTCGACGGGTGAGCTGAATTTAGCGTTGATTCTTGTGTTGGGTTTCTGTACTTTAGGGTTCGTCAAACCCGTAGAAGATGCAACTTTTAGAAGATTTGAGATTGGATAATTATGCCTCATTGAGGATAATGTTCGCCTCCCCGCTTCTATTATTGGGCCATATGCCAATTGTCAATCGGCAGATCATCGTTATATATTTTGTTCAGGTGCATTATGTCATCAGAATTTGTCGTTAACATGACGGACGACCTAGATCTATGGAGATTTTAGCTAGGGGACAAAATGATAATGGACAAAATGATAAATGACATTACAGCTTTTACCACATTTTTATATAGAGTGGACAGCGAAAGTCTAGGTACTCCAATACATTTTAGCAATTTCAGGAATTTTAAGCAATGATATGTACAAATGATTGGTGTTTTTATATTTAATTTATTAATATATTTCTGTTTTACTTTTTCACAAGCTAAAATAAAAATAAGGAAAAGTTTCTGGTGGTAGAAGTTGACGTAGTCTAGTAGGTAGTGTGTTGGCTTATCAGACGTAAAGCTAGGGTTCAAACCCCAGGCCAGACATCAAAACAAAATACAAAAAGTATTTCTTCGGCGACTTCCACTCAGCAGATTTCTGGCAAAACCTCTGAGAGTTAATAAAATTGCCATGAAAAGTTTCTCAAAAATTAGTCGTTCGGAGTCGATTTTAAACTGTAGGTCCCGCCACTCATGTATAAAGTTAACACACACTACATAAGTGGTGTGAGAAACTAGATCGTAATCCTGACTGAAGGGTTGTAATGACCAATTATGTATGTATGTATGTATGTTCTGGTGACTCCATATATTTGCACCGCAAAAGTTGAGGGTACCTTCACAGAAGTACTCAGAGTAAATTTAAAATTCAAGGACCCAATATATTAAAATGTTATTCGTTATATTTAGTACGATATCCTTTAAGGTCAAGCACTCCATTTGACCTATACTAAAGTTTGTCAAATGAGTTACCGAATAATGTGTTTTCTTCAGTTGTATTTTAATATGGAGAAAAAGAAGCAATTGAGTAAGGTAGTGGTAGCACAATCCTATATGTGCTAGAAACAGACTTTTGTTGTTCATTCTATATTTTACCATAAGTAGCCTAAGTGCCACATAAAAATAGACTTTTCAAACATATTTCTTTCATGTTTTTTTTTATTAATATTTGCAGCCAAGCATGAGCATGTTTTTCAGTTTACTTTTGTTTCAGATCTAGCGGATAACTGTTCTTGCAACTGATATCCAAGAGAGTATTTCTTGTCGTCATATCGGGACTTTGTGCAAGAGTGTTAAGCCTGTAGGGATTTTGGTAGCAAATCACATCTTCATATTATCAGCAGTGTGATTGGGTTCATTGACTTGTTAGAAGTAATAACCATCACGAACTCTTAATTCTTCTGAACTTTTGGTGAATTTCTCTCTTATTCATTATGTCCTCAATAAATTCCAAATTGCCCACACGTCGTGCAGATATACATCTGCACTGTATTGTACTACCGCGGCGATATTTAACTATTTCACACAAGTTCTTTGGATTGTGCGCTTTATTTTTTGTCCTCCATACTAAAGTTTGTCAAATGAGTTACGGAATAATGTGTTTTCTTCAGATGTATTTTAATATGGAGGAAAAAGAAATGAAGAGGTCGATCTCAAGCAACGATTGAGTAAGGTAGTGGTAGCACAATCCTATATGTGCTAGAAACAGACTTTTGTTGTTCATTGTATATTTTACCATAAGTAGCTTAAATGCCATACAAAAATAGACTTTTCAAACATATTTCTGTTTAATTTTAAAAGAAAATATGTATATAATTTGATTTTGTATCTACATACATTCGTGAATGTGTAAGTCTTTTCTCTATGTTCCAATTGTACTAAAGCTGATACTGTCACAAAATCTGCACATGTGTCACAATTTTTGTTTATTATATTTGCAATTACTTACATGAATCCCATTGTGTTCTTTATTTAAATACAAACAACTATTCTTACGTATATTTTATCGTCTAAGTTTAAAGTTTTTCTCGTTATCACATAGACAGCATCAGCAAACTTTAAAACCAACAAATAAATCGTAAGTTGGAAACAATTTACTTTTTTCATGTTGCTACGTACGTACATAATGGTCATCTGGACAACATAAGTTGCCCATATATATTTTATCATGTAGCAAATTGTTTTAAAAGAAATATAAACATTGTGCCTCTAAATAAATTGTTTTTTTATTTTTTTTTATTTATTGTCATTTAAAATATTTTTATTTAATTTTCATTGTTTTAAAATTATCTTGTCAGAAGATACACATGTTTTAACAAACAAGGGCAGAAATTTATATACAAACTTATATGAAATACCAGTTTACCTATTATACGGATTGTTGTCAATTGAATCCCATTAGACGAGTTCAGACTGAATTCAGAGGTACCTGAATAGGATATTTACTATCTGCAACTCCAGTTTTTATATTAATTAACAATCTTCATTCTCCAACTTCTAATGTTCTCTACTCTTTTGCAGATGACAGCAAATATGAGCAAAAATTAAAAACTCATATTCTTTTAATGGTAAACAGAATGCATTAATACTCACATCCGAACTACTGCCAATCTACGATTAGAGTCGTATGTATTGAGTTTAATGGTACACCATATTGTTTCAACATCGTTAGCTATGGGTGGTATATATTAGGGCGTCAAAAGCTCTTGTTTGCACATAAATATTCATAGTGATGTTCGTTGGAATTAGCACAGTTTTCAATTGTCTAAAGAAGCGTTTAAGTGTCCCGGTGCAAGAAATACTTCACTTCATCTACTCTCCTTACCGTTTACATACATAATTGGTCATTGCAACCCTTTAATCAAGATTACCATCTAGCTTTTAATACTACTAATGTTGTGTGTGTTAATTTTACGCATGAGCGGCGGGACCTACAGTTTGAAGTCGACTCCGAAAGACAGATTTTTGAGAAACTTTTCATCGTAATTTTATTTACTCACAGAGTTTTTGCCGGAAGAGTGCTGAGAGGAAGCCGACGAAGAAATATTTCTTCATATTTTGTACTGTTGGAGGTGTCTGGGCTGGGGTATGCCTCTCACGGCTAATAAACCAACACACTACATACTAGACTACGATGAATTACATTTACTTACACTTTTACCATTTACATAACTTATATCCGACCGAGAATTGAATACAACTGTCATATATGAGCCAGTGAATCGCAGTCTATTTAAAGGCTTCTCGACCACTTATAGGATAGCACGAAGGTACTTATAAATTACGATAGAGTATCCAACTCTATTGATTCATTGGAGCATCTTCGCAATGTGGCTTGTGTTTTGTTGTTCTATAGCTGATATTACAACGGATTTTACTCGAGCAAAATGAAGGGATTTGTTCCCAAAATTATGTATTCTTACTACCAACCACGGTCTTTGCATAGCCCACAGAATTCGTTATTTAGCGTTACAATCCACTCTCCCGTTCCTGTCACTTACAAAAAGATTCTGCTACACTACTCCTCCTTCTTCCTATGCATAATCTATTTTTCTAACTCCAAACTATGTACGGCATGACCACTGTCCTGAGTCTTGGTGTTAAAAAAATGAAGTAAAATAAATGCGTACTTTATTTTATACATATCTAAAAATGTTGAAATGTTACTATGTCTCTATTATTTCTGCCAATACTGTATGTAGAGTGGTAAGTTCTCTATCATAATAAAAAGTCGTGAAACTAGTGATGTAGTTAAAGAAAGTAAGTCATAAACGTTACTGAATAAATATACATTTGAAATAAAAGCTGCTGCTCTGCTTAGAAGAAGTTATAAATAGTACTATCAAGATGTTCATACCTTCAAATTATTACTCGTATGTATGTATGTACATTTACATTCCATATACTTGTATAATATATGCCAAATAAGCAGTATTTCTATAAAACAAAAACAGGCGTAAGAAGTTAATGGAAAATTCAAATGAAGAAAAATTTAAATATATTATCCTTGGATATCGTTTGCTTGTAGAGGAGGTTATGAAAAAGTTAACTTTAAGATGTAATTCGATTTAAATTAAATTAATAAAGAAGTATTGATAAGATAATCAAATACTATTGCGGTTACAAATCATATTATAACAATTATGAACGATTTGACTAAGATCTTTTTAAATATTACTTAAAACGTAACAAATATTTATTAACGAGATTAGATTCTAAACTATCTGCTTTCCTAAGTTTTTACTGATGAACCCATATAACTTTAATTACATATCTTTTTTATTTATTAACGGCAATAGATTATAACATGTATAACTGGCTAAGTATATATTGAAAACACATCGTATTATTTACAATTAGCAAAATACTTACTTAACAAGAGATATCTGGATGGCAAATGCGTTTCAGATATTAGCAATATATCAATTGGATTTTGTGTTTTGTGTAAGACAATATTTAACTATGTTTTTATATTGGCATATGTTATTTACAATTGAACTATATTTGTACCTTATTGACGGCTTAAATAACGTTAGTTTTAAAGGTTTCAGCATTTGACATTTGGCTGAATGAAGCTTGATGGAATAACTGTCCACGACGTATAACTTTTCGTGCAGTTCTGATTTTTTTGGTATAAATGTTATTGTACAATCCTGACTTTAATTTAATATCTGCTGATTCCAGTTACACTGCCGATTTTTAATATTTTAAACAATTTTTACTTTTAATCCCCGATTCATAAGTTTACAGCAGGACCAAAATTTTTTTGTTTGTGTATTAGTGAGTAAGAGAGAGAAAATAAGTTGAGAAGATTTATTATTTACAGCCATAGAAAATTGTTAGTAATATACGCTATTTTGATTTCCATAAAAAACCATTTCCATTAAAAGAACATAAATCTATCCATCTTTGGCTTAAAAATTAGACCATGTTTTTAAATAAATAGAAAAAAAATAAAAAAACCCATTTTTTATTAAAAGAAAAAACAGAAAAAAAATTAAATTAAATTAATTATTAATTTAGGAACTAATTTTGGTTCGGAAATTTCCTCTCTTTCCAACCAACCTTTTAATTTTTCTAAAAAATTATTTTTTCAAAAAAAATTAATTTTTGTACATTAAGGTTACACTTCGTTGAATCGACGAAAAATTTAACCCTAATTGGTTACTGTTCGTCGAATCGACGAAGCTCATTTACTCTTTATCATATAATTCTTTTATGTTTGGTCAAATTGCGCTCTTTTTTCAACAACTTTAATTGATAACGAAAGCCTGCAGTGAGTAAACGTACGTTAGCCACCCATTTTTTAACCCTTGTTGCTCATTTTTGTACAGTAAGGTTACTCTTGGTTGAATGGATGAACACTTTAACCCTAATTGGTTACTGTTCGTCGAATCGACGAAGCTCATTTACTCTTTATCATATAATTATTTTATGTTTGACCAAATTTCGCTCTTTTTAGCAACAATGTTGGTTGATAACGAAATACAATGGGTCAATTCGACCTCCGGGTACTGTACTTGTCTTAATTGACAAGTACACGTCCTCTAACCTATAAGGCTTTGAATATTATCAAAAACATCTTTTTACATAAAATATTTTTCGAGTGCAATTCTGAAATAAAATGATAAAGTACTCGCCACACATGTGTTCTTGTCGCAGTCTGATCGAAAACTAAATGAAATAGCACAAGAATGCGTGTGAGTTCTCTCTGCACAATTCTGCTATGAAATGGTAATCCTTGGTTTATAGGGTCTAAGGATTTATAGAGTTGTCAATTAATTTAACTACGACTTGAAGGACTTTAGCACTTTTTAAATGTTAGGTGGAGATTAATTAATTTTTTTAACAATAATTTGGTATTATGTCTTTTTGATTTGAATTTTTATTTCATTAACATTGCCACGTTTGCAGTGATATAAAAAGAATTTTTCTGAACGACAGGATTGAATTTTTCTATTAGTATAGTTGATTTTCTACTTAATAATAATAATATAAACAATATATGAAAGGATTTCTAAAAACAATTTTGTTTTAGAAAAACGCCAATTACCATAGAAATGTAGATTGGTTTAAGCAATAAATATTTTAATATTTCAATTTAATTTTCTTAAGAAAATGTTTTAAATTTATAATACCTACTGAGACACTATGTTCTCCTTTTTAAGAAAAACCAAAAACAAATTGTTTGTTAATTTATGTAACAATTTCAATTCAATTGACAGATACTAGTTTAACACATCTACGTGTAATAAATTGTTATTTTCTTTATATTTCTCAAATCCATTATTAAAAATACATACACGTAGGCATTACTTACGTACAGTGTTGCCACCTTGTGTGTAATTACACATATTGTGTGTAATTTTTCATTGTGTGTAGCGTGTGTGTAATTAGCTTCGTGTGTAATTTGTGTGTAATTTTATTTTTTGGTCACATTTTTCTTTAATCGCTAATTTTTAACAGTATATTTGTTAACACTGATTTGTTTTGAAAATTTATTGTAATTTCCAACACTGGTTTGCAAAAATAAATACCTACATTTATCTCTTACTAATTTAAATACATGTAAGGATAATGTTTGATATATGCTGTTGAACTGTGTTCAACATATTTTTCTTAGTGTAGTACAAACATATTGTGAATTATTTTTTTTTTGTTTAATCGGATTTTTAACGTTTACGAATATTACGTACCTGTTTTTTATTATATATTTTATGAATTATACATAATATATATAATTAGCCATTTCAACCAACCCTTCAGTCAGGATTACGACCTAGTTTCTCACAGCACTTGTGTTGTGTGTGTTAATTTTATACATGAGTGGCGGGACCTACAGTTTAACGTCGGCTCCGAACGATAGATTTTTGAGATAATTTTCATTGCAATTTTATTTACTTTCAGAGTTTTTGCCAGACATCTGCTGGGATGAAGTCGCTGAAGAAATATTTTTTCATATTTTCATTTTGATGTCTGACCTGGAGTTTGAACCGTGGCCTTACGTCTGATAAGCCAACACACTGCCTACTAGACTACGGCCACTTTATGAATTATATATTGGTAAATTCAAAATTTTTATTGTTTACGTAAAACCTGTTGAAAATAATTACCATCAGTTGTTAATAAACCTCCACTAAGGCAATAAAGGTTAAGTTCAAACAAAACGCCTTCTTATTTTATTGGGGGATTTCCAGAAGAACATACGTATCCCATTCTTGAACTGATTTTTATAGACCCTAGGAGTTTAGTGGATTCCTAGAGCCCACATAAGCATTTACATGTCTTTTGTTAGAAAAAGAGCAGAATACTTTTATTTGAGTTTTACGTTACATTTTTATTTATAAATACATACATATACTTATGCACAGTGATGCCAACTTAGCCCTTTTCGGGCTAGATTTAGCCCTTTTTGAAGTACCTTCAACGCGAAAAGTTTTTTTAGCCCTAAACTAAAAAACGCGCAATTTCAGCGTTTTTCGGTATTTTTGTTTAGCCCTTTTTGCCCGTTTTTCCTTTAACTCTATATGACAATATTATCTTATGTTTCTCTGGCAATGTTGGATTGTAAGCCAATGTGTCAGCACTTTTTTCTTCTATTTCTTGTTTTCTTCTTTGTCATTTACACAGAATTAACAAAAGTACCGAGAAACACAAGCTTTGCTGAAAGTTTAAAATTGTATTTACCTAATAATTAGGCATTGAAAAAAAAACATATTTATAAGTATATGAGTGTATAACTGTAAGTAAGTCATAATTTAATATTCTTCGATGTGTCTTTAAAGTAAATGTTATGATATGTTTAGATGGAGCGCTAAACGCAAAGATATCGTAAAATTTTGAAGACAAATCCCCTTTTTAAGAAATGGATAAAGCCTTGTAAAGATGAATCTAAAGCAGTATGTATTTACTGCAACACGCAAATCGCCGCTAAACACTATGACCTGGTCAGACATTCAGAAACGAAAAAACGATTAAAAATGTTGGTGTTTTTATATGAAAAGACTATTAAATGAAATTGTATTGTACTAAAAAAGGTATTTTTTTCAATTTAGCACGTTTTTTATTTTTGTTCACGCGTTTGGTGTCCTAAGAGTTGGCATCACTGCTTATGCATGCATAAATCTGCTGCTGCACTTTATTTAATACTGTACATTTACCAATTTTTCGGAACTCGGTATACAATTAAATAGAAGCAAATCTTTAAAAGCTGGAAATGTTATAGGTATATTATTTTAAGTAGCTACATGAATATATAATTTTATTGTTTACATAATATATGTATGCGATATTTGTAAAAACAGAATTTTGTGTGTAATTTTTTTTCATATGTGTAATTTCGATGCCAGTTGTGTGTAATTCATAAAGCTATTGGTGGCAACACTGCTTACGTACATTCATATGGTACATGAAGTAAAAGCAGAAAAATTTTTCAATTCAATTCAATTATGTTGTTATTTTACCTCAAATCCCTTACAAGATATACAGTGTAAAAGTAAACATACTTTATAGTAGGGACGCTCACTTCACAAAACAATTGAGCTAAGAGGACTCACATACAGTGGACGGCAAAAGTCTTGGTACTCTACTCTTTTAGGAATTCCATGAATTTTCAGCGAAAATATGTAATAATATTTATTTATTTATTAATTACAATACAATTACAAATTGTATTCTAATTATATTCGAGCAGAGTAACTTTACCATATCCTCGGTGTAGTGTCACAGACTAGAGTCTGTTGTGGGAATCGAACCCACAACCCTTACGCTAATAGTCTAGCACACTACCCACTAGACAACCAGGGCACCTTATGTAAAAATAATTGGTGTTCTTTATATTGATTCATTCTTCAATTCCATGTTGTTTGTTTCTGAGGCTGCCTCATCCAGAAGACATAACCAAATGAGGCAACGCAATCTCAGACAATGTTCGCCTATCATAATTTGTAAACGCCTTCTTTTACTAAGTTGACCTGTGCACGTATCGGGAGCGTCAAAGGCAATATTTTCTGCCTAGTTAATGTTACAATAGGACTCTTGACCCATCTCCTTCAGACAATACAATTCTATCAGCTTGAATGACACGATATGATCGATATAAGAATTCCCCGCTTATAAACACTGTCCTGAATACATCTTTGAAAGTGCTTAAATCCAGGGAATGCTGTAATTATAATTAAAATAAATCAATTTATGTTTATTCAGTTAATGTAAACAGAAATATATCTCCTGAGAAGATATCTATAGTACATACAGCCTTGTTAAAAATATTGCTAAATTTTAACAAACAGAAAATATCATTGTAACGCCAATCGAGCGATATTGTACTTCAAAACAACGGTCTGCTTAAAAAAATAACATACTAGCAGAAACTTATATTTTATTATATTATTCTTTAAATCTCAACGCTACTTAAATATTCCTATATATAGTAGTACTTAAATTGCTCAACAATGTACAACAAATAAAAGGATAAGCTGAACTTATTTTGAACGTCAAGGTGTTACATGTCCTATTTTACTAGAAATGCAGACTTATTTAATATGTACGTAAGTGATATAATACATGTTTTTTACATACTTATGTACATATGCACGTACTACATCACTTCTTTGACTGTTGTGGTCTGAGTCTTTCTATTATTTACTGTCTTTATTAAGAGAATTTCAATAAAGGATTATTTTTACTTCAAGAGAATTTCATTGTCTGCATAAAATAAGAAATGTAAACTTTTACATGTTTTACTTTTATTACTTTTCTTTCATCTACTTTTTAAATATTTGCTACACCAAACTCTTAAGCAAGCTTTCATCTAAACTTCCCAAAGTCTAATGAAAATTAATAAAAGATATGATTACAGCATGCCTGTTAAATTTCGATTAAGGTTAGTATTCAATTACATTACTTTTTAAAAAGGATCGTAATGATTATTCTATAAGCAATTTTTTCCAATTACTAATTGATTACGATTGCAAAATATCTTATTAACAGATCGTAACGAGTTTATCTGAACGGCAACATCTCGAATCCGCTAAATGTTGGGAGAGGTATGGCATAGTGAGCAATATTAGGACTTGTCTTGTTCTATGTATACATTAACGAAATACCAACATATTATTACCTCAAAACAACCGACATATTTACTTAGCAGGATTAAATTTGCAAGAGTTAATGTGGTAGGAAAATCATCCAACAAAGATATAATATTCTTTTGCCAAAGAGTCAGTTTTTTATACACGCCACAAGTCTTTGGAATTCTTTATCAAATCATATTCAAAACATAGGCAATGCAAAAAGAGTTACACAATCTGTTTAAGTAGTTTTTATAACAATAACATACGGCGTTTTCTTTTTTGACATAAAATATTGTAGACACTTTGTGAAACGCGTATTAAATGTTACCAATGAATGTTTTAAATTCATAAAAGCCATTTAAGTAATTTATGCATTTTTTCAGAAGTCCTAAAATAATTTAGTGTTTTTCTAGTTATTTGGCGATTTTAAACACATTCCATGTAAAAAATCATTTATATTCTTTTAACCACGGGACAACTCATTTAGTATATTACCAGCGGAATATATTCAAAAATAAAAAAAAAAAATTTTTTCATCAAAAATAGGTACGTATAGAGTTTGGCAATTAAGAAGTGACCGAAATAGTTTCAATTGCCACGCTTTTAACCGCTGCCTAAAGCTTCGGTTAATGAAACTTTAAATTAAGGAATCTAATAATATGTATTTGCAATCAATATTTAGGTTCTAAATCTGTTTTCGGTTTTTAGAGCATTTTTTCTCCAGAGGTCTTTTTTCGATTTAACACTACAATGACACCGTACAATTAAAATTTTACATACACATATTTGCAAGCTTTCAATACCTCGAGGATAGATGCGCAAAACTAACATTTTTTAACATTTGAGTGCGCTATCTTTTTGTGCTATAATTAATAATAAATGAATAATACTAAAAATAAATAAATAAAATAAACTAGTCTGAATTTCATACATGATAATGTTAACTTTAAGAACCACGGCTTATTTAGCATTAATCTGCGATTTAAGAAACCCCACAACAAAAAACTAACGGGGTCAAATTGCAGGATCGCGGTAGCTACTTCACATCACCTTCACATTATATAACCAAGAGTTCAAACCATTCGTGAGGTCTTTGGGGCGTTACATCGTTTGGGTGACACCACTTGATGTTCAGATCATCCAAGCAGTTGATAATCGTTAACCTATACTGTTCTCCGATAACAGTGACCAACGCCGTTCTGACACTTAACAGAGACCTTTTCGAAATTCATTAGGCGTCCATTATTGATATTGTCCAAAATTCAACAATTTTGTTTGCTCACATGTCCATTCTTGCAGAAATGTGCCTCGTAACTGAAGACGGTTTATCTTTGAAAATTTGGGTCAGTTGCTAACTGCTCTAGTGTCGTGGGCCACCTGGATGTCTTGCATCTTTTGCAGGCGTAGTTTTGTAAACGATCCTAAGTCGAATGCTTTGAAGTTCTTGCACACTCTAATGAACAGCAGCGTTATTCTCGGCTTGCATTTCGTCGACGTATGGTTGTGAGTCGATTGTTTAATGTACCAGTGGACTCAAATTTACCCAAGATAGCGCGAATAGTCCTCTTGATAAGGCGATAATGGCGACAGTAAGATAGGCAATATAAGCAGTTCATTATCCGAATAGAACATTAATTTTGACAAAAAAAAAAAATTATTTATTTGTATGTGTTTTTGAATACTGTATACGACCATGGCGATTTGTTAGAACAGACTGAATGAAAGAACAAATTTTGTTGATAACAAGGCGACCGTTATTATCCGTCAAAGTTCGGATATCTCTATTGGAAAATTTCAGTAATAATTAATAATAATTAGTAATATTTTTTTGTATGAATTTATCTCAAATATATACATTGAATAAAAATGTTATATTTTAAGCGAGTTATTGAATTGTACTATGGCAGAACAAAAACATTTTATTTCTCACGTAACGGGTTTTATTACATACTTATTGATACTTTATGTGTCTTATTGTATACTTAAAAGGAAAGTACTTTATTGCAACACTAGAAATTTTAATGATTCGAAATAATAAAGTTCAACAAAAAAGAGCTTTTGCAATATTATATTGTATTATAAATTCTAACCGCAGACAGAATGCAACATAAATCACTTGAAATTTTAACAAAAAGCTAAAGACAGTAGAATTAAAATGCATATAGTTTTCTTTCATCATTCATTTATTTTGTGTGTTGTTGTTCTTCAATATTTTTATTCCCCTCCTATAAAGTTAATTTGCAGTCACTTGTATAAAGAGAATATGTTCAAATAGTGAAACCTCATATTGTACATTGTCGTTTTCATATGCGGCTGAATGAAGAACGGAATACGGAGTGTAATATCAAGTATATTCAGAGACGCACAACTCACGCAATATTAATGATTTGTTCATGTACCGAAAGACTACGTTTTTTAATTAAAAATTTAACCGATATCCTGCAGTTTGTAAGACCGTATTACTATACAGCGTGCCATATTTGCTTTTATTATTTATTCATTTCTTTGAAACAAAACAACGCTCATTATTATTAAGAAATAATATTCATTTCTCAAAAATAATGTGAATACATACAATGCATACAAATTATGAAGGGCAGACATTGTAGCAGGAATCAATTATCTGAGATTGCGTTGCCTCAGTTTGTTACATTTTCTGGATGGGACCGAGTGCAACTTTTGTCTAGAAGAAAATGAAATAGTAAGGAACATTTAATGAAATTTACCGTTTTTTTTTACTAAAATTGCCAATGGTGTTAATTGTGAATATTAGGTTCCAATCGCGATTTTCTATTTGATTAGAATGTCCCAATGACTTCAATCCTTAAAAAAATCCAGAAACGTTTTATCACACGAGAGAGCTAGTGAGCAGTAGGTTGTAGGATGCATATATTTAAAAAATAAATAAAATAAAAAATAAAATAAAAATAGTCAAGATTGCATAAGCTTTAATGCAACTAAGCGGGTAATTAATATATGCTGGGTGGTTGTATCCGGCGAATACTGTAGTAGGTTTTATTTTGGATTGTTTTAATATTTAATCAAAGTTCATTTTATTAAGCGTTTGGCATTGACAATTCATTAAATTTCCGAGATCGGTCAAACTTAAGTATAAAAAAGTGGGAACTATGACTAATGATGAGAAACAATGATTTCTTATTTTCTTACTTAATAGGTCATTGAAATCCATTAGTCAGGATTACAATCTAGATTCATAGACAATAATTTCCTTTTTCTTTAAATAGATAGTTCCCATCTGGTTGAAGCTACATCTATTAATTTAGTTGTCATTAGTTCAGTCTGTTTTGCCACACATGCAAATAATAAAATTACCTTATTAAAATAGCTTTTTTGTGCAATGAAGACAGAGCAACAGGTTAAGTAGTCAAAACAGTCTGAAAATACTATGTATTCTTTATTAAAAAAATTATTAAATTTAATCTAACCGGAAACACTAAGAGCTCTTGATCAAATGTAAGTCCTCGTATATTGCTTTTTTCGTAACGTAAAACATTAAACATAAAACGTTAACATTTTAAAAATCCAACGAATGCCCTAGTAGGCCAGTGAGTAGTGTGCTAGATTATTAGCGTGAGTGTTATGAGTTCGATTCCCAAAAATGACTTTGGTCTGTTACACTACACTGAGGATAAGATCGAAATTACTCAGCTCGTAAATAATTAAATATAAACTGTGTTGTAATTAATAAATAAATAAAATCTATTAGAATTCTCTGTACTGGTATAATTACTCTGAAAAGTATTCACTCAAATAAAAAAGGTCGACTTCTCACTTATATGCTTGTCAGTGTGAATATTTCTCATCAACTTGTCCACAGTAAAGGAAGATCTCATAAGAGGCTAGCTCGCGAGGACAAATGATAATTCGAAAAACCAAAAAAGATCCGTTTGTGTCATCACGAAATAGTTCAACAAATTCGATTGCAAAATCGCAGCAAGAAAAGTGGAATACAATACATAAAAAGCAGAACTACGCTCTAGTAAAGTTAAATAAACAATCCATTTTACATAAGAACCCTAAATTGAGAATAGAATCCGCTGAGGCACACTTATACTAGAGAGTTGAAGAATGAATAAAAATATTGTTGTCTGATTAAAAAAATTCGATTGATAATCTCCGTATAAGCGTTGAACTCTAAATATTGTAAGGCAAATATTAAGCATGGTGGTGGAGATGGTATAAACGTGTTCTTTAATCAATAAACTCGGGCATCTGTATTAAAGAAATGAAATTATGAACGCGGAACAGCATTCTAATTTTGAAAACAATTATGTTATTTACACTTGTTTTTGAATGAAAAGTTTGTCGAGGGTGATTCAGCGGAGCAGACTGAATAGTTGACAACTAATTTGACAAATATTGCTGTTGCAGATTGTCAAAATTTGAAAGTTTCTATTGGAAGACGTGAAAGCTAATTTCTTGTCATATGCGTAATTAGACAGTCAAATATAAGATACAGTTTGAAATATTGAAGTCGCCGTAGTCTAGTAGGTAGTGTGTTGGCTTATTAGACTTAAAAGCCAGGGTTCGAGCCCCAGGCCAGATATCAAAACAAAATACAAAAACTATTTCTTCGGCGACTTCATCTCAGCAGATTTCTGGGAAAAACTCTGAGAGTAAATAAAATTGCCATGAAAAGATTCTTTAAAATCTGTCGTTCGCAATAGAATTTAAATTGTAGGTCCCACCTCTCATGTATAAAATTAACACACACAACATAAGTGGTGTGAGAAACTAGGTCGTAACCCTGACTGAAGGGTTGTAATGACCAATTATGTATATGTATGTTTGAAATACTGCATGCTAAACCTTTTACTTTTACTATTGCTTTCATTTATGCTTCGGGATATAGACAACTTCAGAATTGAATAAAATTCTGGAGTCTTCCTCTTCTTCTTATGCTTTTCTTCAGCTGCTTCACTCTTTATAGAGTGGATTTATAAAGTTTTCGGTTTCAAAGTGAGATTTTTGATGTGATTTATGTAGTTTTTGATAAAAGAAACGACCATTATAACTAAATTTACATGACTTCTAAGAATTAAAACTATTCATAAAGTAACATAAGTGTGAAGGGAAAGTAATAAGTCATAATTTTCTAAACGTATCTGATCGATCTTTAGTAAAATTAGAATTTAAGTATTCACTCACATTTACTACGAAATATTCATAACGACAAGCATTGGACGTATGAGTGATATTCAATTCGATTAGTTTCATACACAACAAAATGTAACCTTCTTTATTGCATACTTCTCAGAGTAATAATACCAGTACGAGTAATATTATGCGTATAAGTAATATATTGCAAATCCAATTAAACATAAAGTATACCGGGAATTTGGAATTAAACATTTACAAGCAATTATATTGAATTTTTTTAAAATTTTAAATCCCGCGGGTATCATCCAAGCGGAAGATGTACTCAATTCAACTTACATAAGAGATGCAAAAGATGAAAGACAGTTAGACCGACACCACAAAGAGCTGTTATGAGATTAAATGAAAGATAGTACGGAATTGTTTGGAGAGGCTTAATCAGCTAGGTAGAATAAAATAAGTAACGGCTAGCTTCTAGCAGGTCATGTGAACTGACTCAAATACAAACTTTAATCAATATGAAACAGCGTTTGGATCTCTCAAATAAAATTAAATCAAACAAAACAATTCAAACAAAGTAATTGGTTTCGACTTGATTGGCGTAAATCTTAAAAATCTGGCAAGTAGAGCTAACATTGGTATCAACGCAATTATGAGTGCTTGTTTAAACCTCAAATATTTTCCTTTGACTTGAAAATTATCTAACGTAATAACGATACGTAAACTTGTTAAACATCCTAATACCTTCCTATTTTCTTGCTCTTAATGATGGGAAGACGTAATAAGATTAAAAGAAGAAATTTGTCTTAAGGAAATAAAAACTTTGCATCAATTTGTATTCAAAAAAACACTTTCAACGATGGACCAAGTTATTCTAAAAGCGTAAACGACAGAGGAAGTCCTTGAACAAAGGAATGTGTGTTCAGCTTCATTTATGTTTTGTGCAATGTGTTTATGACTGAGCTTATTATGTTTTTTTTTTTGGTATTTGATATTTTATATTTTATTGTTTCATCAAAACTCAAACTCAATTTTAGTATTTAATACATACATAATATTACAACACTGTGAATGAATTTGTATAACTTTGGTAACTCCTTCACAATGTACAAGAATATTTTTGTATAAAACAGAACAAAGAACAACACTTGATACCACTAAATTTGAATAAAACTTTATACAACTTATAACTATATATAACCAGTGAAATAAATATTTTTATGTTCTATTTAAACGTAAAAACCTCCGTGTTTAATTTAATTGTGATACAGTCCGCTAAAGAATCGAACATAATTTTGGTCCAATCGACCCAGATACGGTTGTGTAAAGTGAAGTGGAGAACAAATTTATGGATAATTTGCATGATAACGAAAACAATATATACGCGTCGCGCAAACGGGGTAGTTTTTCTTATTGCATTTTACAATTAAAATTCGCAAGCATCAAGTGTATGCATGTTCAACTGTCTTACATGGGGAAAACCACCCTTAAGAAAAACAATAATTTAGAGTGATCGTCATAATACGTGTGTCGTACTGCAGTGTGTTGGTCACACTCATCCACCGTTGCATTATAAAAATTTTCAGTACGTAATAATTGTAAAGTAGCAAAATGCTGACCATGCACACTCTATGTTAAGTAAAAAAACTAAATTAGGTCATAAATATTAATATGTAAGAAATTAGACTTAAGTAAAAAAACTAAATTAGGTCATAAATATTAATATGTTAGAAATTAGACTTAAGAAATTTGTATAACTAGCTGTAAGTTGATTGATATAATTCAGAATAGAATTGATGATCATAACGGCTCTTTAGCTGAAAAAGATTTAATTTTTTATTCTCACCAAACTGCGGCTTTTTAGCCATAACTAAGCGGCGTGCTCGCCTTAATAAAAAGCAAACCAGGACAGACATAAAACTGACCGACAATTCAAATGCACAAACATTACTTTCATTACAGTACATACGTACGGAGCATTTTGTTATACATAAAGAATATAACTTACAACATAAGTGTTTATTGTGAAATGCCATAAGGCAGAAAGTGCCAATATACATGGAAGGCAAAGAGTGTTAACATACATGAAATTTTTACCTACATGAGATTTCAATAACGAAGTAAAAAGTCCAAAAGACAAAAGATAAAAGACAAGGACCAGATCATATACATACATGAACGAATTGGTAAAAGAAGGACAAAAGTAATAAACGAAATACATGTGCATTAGTGGAACAGACAGTGTTGATATGAAGAGCGAGTTAAAAGTTGAAATGTGAACGTAAGAGCAGTGCATCTGCATCCGAAATCTAATCGAATCATAGTTTGAAAACTTTAAATCAGTGCATTCGAAACTTGAAGTTTACAAGGGTTTAAGATTGCTGATATTGGCAACGCCTTTATTTGTGAATTCGCTAATTATTGATATTGAAAATCGTGAAGTTTTCAAGGTTGTTAGATTTACTAAATAAATAGTATAAAACCGTTGATTTAGGAATTGGCTTAATATTGATATCGATTGAAAGTGCCTGGACTATAGAACAGGGTGTGCGTACGAATAAAAGAGACTGAATAACATTGAATAACCGGGAATTGACATTTAACCCATTAGAGCTCAAATGAAAACCGGCTTTAAATTTTTGATTTCAGTTTTATTTATTAATAAAAACAAGCATAAAAAACACAAAATGAAATAAAAATTATAAATTTTTATTTTAGAAACGAGTTTTAGGGGTGTACTTAAATGAGTACACCGACCTTTTAAGTATGAAATTTTTCGAAGCATTCTTTTTCGACACAAAGTGTTTTACAGCATTTCTTGCACTGACAACGCACTCGGGCGTGGCATTTATCCACCGTAATTGTTTTTCTATTTTTGTGGGATAGGGGCCAACTCCATCTTAAGTTTAACCTTCAACTTTTGACCCAGACTGCCGTGATTTGTTTTGTCCACCTTGGCGTAAATAATAACGCGCAATATTTCGGCGAAACAAAAGTTGATCCATGGGACACTCACTGCTCATTACATGTAGACTCCAAGCATTTGAAATGGTCATATCAAGCATGCATGTAAATAATACCCACCACCACTTCTTACCATGAACAGCAATCCTATATAAAGAAATGGATTGATCGAGCTCGTCAACCCCACCCATACTTTTATTGCAGTTTTGGAACAAATTAACCATGTCAGTCTTCTCACGCTTTTTTGAGCGGTTCAAGTGTGTCATATTTGGTTCCCATTGTGCAAACACTATTATCTTTCCATCTTACAAACAAAATATTATTACCTTTATCGAACATGTAGTCGTATGCAGCACGATCCTGCTTCTTCATTTCTTTTGTGCTAGTCAAAGGACATTTTTTTGTTCTGTTTTCCCTGACAGTTCCAATTGCACGATATACTAACTTTTTAAGATCGAGGAGGTGATCGTAACTTGTAAAAAAGTTGTCAAATAAATTCGATGGTTTTCTGGGGTCCAATTCAGTTTTTCTAATAAATTGTTCACAACACATGAGCCCAATGGATCGGGAGATGCGATCTGCGATTTTCCGCAATATAAATCAAATGAATATCAATAGCCTGTAGAACTAGCCGTAACCCAGTTTTGTAGCCGAATCGAAATGGCTTTCCCCGGATGAATTGCTTAGCGGGATGATGGCTATAATATTTGACCATTGATTCATCAATAGAAATATTCTCGTGAAACACTCCCCACTGCATAAAATTTTTCATTAGTGAATCTACCAATGGTCTCACCATTCTGTAGTCGTAGATGCTACATTATTATCAACCAAATGAATGTTTCTCTTTATATCTCGAAATCGATGTCTTGAAAGAGCTTTGGCCACTACCTCCTTTCCAATTTCTTCATCCAAGGACCAGTGCATCGGTTCTCGTGGTAACTTATTATAACCGGCTAATATCAAAACTCCTAGAAACTTCTTCAAATCACAGTCGTTCAATTGAAATTCGTGCCTGTTGTTCTGTTTTGCGTAAGTTGTTGAATTGGATATAATCAAGTCTATGATTTTCTCATCAAATAACTTTTCGAATATTTGCACAGAGTTAAGATTCTTTAGTTCCTCACGAATTTGATGCGCTCTGTCATAAACTTCAAAGTTTCGCTGAGAAGCTGGGCTTTGTGGTGGATGACATTTGTGCCAGATTCTTTGAGTTGCAAAAGTTAGCCGAGTACGCTTTGACTCCAATGGTTCATCATCGCTATCGCCACTGACATCGTTGTCGACATTTTTGCGCTGTACAAAAACATCAATTATTACAGGAATATCTTGCCGTAGGGCTGACGAAGTCATATGATCCTCAACACCTTCCTCTTCGTCAGTTAGGATTCGGATTAGGTGGTATGATTGCCATATCAATTTCTTCATCTTCACTGTCAGCTAAAACGGCCTCTTGGAGCCCTTTGAAACTCTGCTGGCCCTTAAAACGTATACCACTCATATTTTAAATCTAACAAAAAATAAAACATTTTTACCAATGGATGTAAATGTACTCAAACGAGTACAGCCAACTTTATACCTTTCTATTTTATTTATTTTTTTATTTTTATGTATTCTTTGAAGCCTGTAATGCAAGAACACTAAACAAATTTTAGTATTGTTTCAAATATTTTCAAAATAGTTTACTAACATACATACATAATTGGCCATTACAACCCTTCAGTCAGGATTACGGCCTAGCTTCTCACACCACTCATGTTGTGTGCGTTAATTTTATACGTGAGTGGCGGGACATACAGTTTAACGTCGACTCCGAACGACAGATTTTTGAGAAACTTTTCATGGCAATTTTATTTACTCTCAGAGTTTTTGCCAGAAATCTGCTGAGAGGAAGTCGCCGAAGAAATATTTTTTTTTTTTTTTTTTTTTCATATTTCATTTTTGATGTCTGACCTGGGATACAAACCCGGGCTCTACGAATAGTAAGCCAACACACTACCTACTACACCACGGCGACTTCAACCCCACACTTTATTCGCGTCACAATACAGACTGATATTTCTGCATAAGCAACAGAAACTACACACAAATTCTTTTTCTGCAGCTTTTCTAGTAGTGTGTTTATGGGGTTTCTAGGTCACTTACTCCATACAAAATTTGGTGCATGCCTACGCTACAGTCGGTAGTGTCGGTTAGTCGATAGGTTTGTAACATGTAATATGAAAATTTATGTACGAATGATTGGACGGACCGAATGAGTGTGTGTGTAACATGTAATGTGTATGATCGTGTTTTTAATAATAAATTCATGGCACGTTTTAGTCCTTATGATTTTTGTTTTTGTTTACAGAATGTACACCTGTATGATTGTTGTGTGTTTTTTATTTTTTGTATGATTTAATTAGAAGGATCTTTAATTTTAAATGTGATAAGAAAGGATAGGTTGGTTGTGCGGTTGTTTTTTATTTTTTGTATATTTAATTAGAAGGATCTGTAATTTTAAGATGATAACAAATTCTTGGCACGTATTATCATTCCCAATACTTTTTTATTCATCAAGGGGAAATTATATGAATTTTCTCTTGAATAAGCAGATGTATCGAAATGTGTTGGAATATCATTTCTAATATCATCATACATATCATTTGTTTTCACATCATATATAAATGAATCGGTATCCATATAACAGAGATTAATATTATCAAGATATTTTGTCTTCATATAATCGTAATGAAAGTTATACATTTTCCATTTTGATAATTTTTTCATATTAATTTTGATCTGCTTTGTATCTGTTCCCGATCTGCTTTATATCTGGACACGATCTGCTATGTATCTGATCACGATCTGCTTCGTATCTGCTCACGATCTACTTGGTATCTGGTCACGATCTGCTTCGTATCTGCTCACGATCTGCTTTATGTCTGGTCACGATCTGCTTTGTATCTGCTCACGATCTGATTTATACCTGATCACGATCTGCTTGATGTCTTATGTCTATATCTTTTGAATTTGGGTACGCTATATCGTGCTTTCTACAAGCTGCATCCAATAAATTTATTCCTTTGCCTCCTCTTGCTAATCGTTTTTGAAGTTTTGTATCAGGTCCACAAAACTGATAACCAGGTGGATGTAATTCAACATATAATTTGTTTATTAAGTTGTCTACAAATCTTCTTCCAATCTTACACTGATTAGGTGTTTTTCTTTTGACTGTAGTTTATAACCATTTTTTTCATTACTTTCGTACCTCTTCGCATGAAACACTACACCAGCTATACCTGCTATACCAGCTATACCAGCTATACTAGCAAGCTGTACTAGCTATACTAGCAAGCTATACAATCTGTACTAGCTATACTAGCAAGCTGTACTAGCTATACTAGCAAGCTATACAATCTGTTCTAGCTATACTAGCAAGCTGTACAATCTGTACTAGCTATACTAGCAAGCTGTACTAGCTATACTAGCAAGCTGTACAATCTGTACTAGCTATACTAGCAAGCTGTACTAGCTATACTAGCAAGCTGTACTAGCTATACTAGCAAGCTATATCTGTACTAGCTATACTAGCAAGCTGTACAATCTGTACTAGCTATACTAGCAAGCTGTACTAGCTATACTAGCAAGCTATACAATCTGTACTAGCTATACTAGCAAGCTGTACAATCTGTACTAGCTATACTAGCAAGCTGTACTAGCTATACTAGCAAGCTGTACAATCTGTACTAGCTATACTAGCAAGCTGTACTAGCTATACTAGCAAGCTGTACTAGCTATACTAGCAAGCTATACAATCTGTACTAGCTATACTAGCAAGCTGTACAATCTGTACTAGCTATACTAGCAAGCTGTACTAGCTATACTAGCAAGCTATACAATCTGTACTAGCTATACTAGCAAGCTGTACTAGCTATACTAGCAAGCTATACAATCTGTACTAGCTATACTAGCAAGCTGTACAATCTGTACTAGCTATACTAGCAAGCTGTACTAGCTATACTAGCAAGCTGTACAATCTGTACTAGCTATACTAGCAAGCTGTACTAGCTATACTAGCAAGCTATACAATCTGTACTAGCTATACTAGCAAGCTTTAGTAGCTATATCAGCTATACCTGCTATACCTGCTATACCTGCTATATCAGCTATACCAGCTATACCAGCTATACCAGCTATACCTGCTATACCAGCTATACCTGCTATACCTGCTATACCTGCTATACCAGCTATATCAGCTTTACCAGCTATACCTGATATACCTGCTATATCAGCTATACCTGATATACCTGCTATATCAGCTATACCTGCTATACCTGCTATATCAGCTATACCTGCTATACCAGCTATACCTGCTATACCTGCTATACCAGCTATACCAGCTATATCAGCTATATACATGGTATATACCTGGTATAGCTGGTATAGCTGATATAGCAGGTATAGCAGGTATAGCAGGTATAGCTGGTATATATATATATATATATATATATATATATATATATAGCAGGTATATAGCTGGTATAGCAGGTATAGCTGGTATAGCAGGTATAGCAGGTATAGCTGGTATAGCAGGTATAGCTGATATAGCAGGTATAGCAGGTGACCTAGAAACCCCATAAACACACTACTTGTTTCCACATACACTTGAGGATTACCTTCACTCCAAATGCTGCAGTTTTGTTTGTTGACGTAGCCATTCAACCAGAAGTGCGCTTCATCGCTAAACAAAATTCGCTTATGAAAATCGGGAACAACGGTAATCTCGTTGTGGGCCCATTCGACGAATCGTTTGGCTTCAAATCTTGCACGAGTTGGATTTTGTAAGCACGCAAACCAAGATCCTTCCGCAAAATCTTCCATAAAGTGGATGGAAACAGATCCAATTCCTGTGCTCGATGGCAGATGGACTCATTCTACAGCAGCAATAGCTTCTTCTGTACGCACCGTACAGCGTCTCTGGGGATGCGAGTTATCAATAAGAGTAAACGTGGTGCGAAAACGTTCCATGGTTAATCGAATTAATTGCTCTGATAAACGATTTTGTCGACGATAAAATGGACGTAGTGCGGGATACGTTTTCCGCACAGAACCATTATTTTCGAAATAAAATTGCACTATTTGCAAGCGTTGTTCAGGCGTAAGTCTATTCATGATGAATTGCCAAACCAAACTGAAACTAAATCACTTGACAGCTGTTAAATCGGTCGCCATCTTGAAAAGTAATAATTCTGTACCTCTATAAAAAACACCCTTTACAACTATATTTCTTACAAAAAAAAAATTAATTAAACACAACCACATCCAAAATTCTTTATTTGTTTACATTAAAAACTGTAATATGACTCAAGCGTTTTAAAATTTGTTTACATTAAAAAATATTCTTATTGAACTTATGCTTAAAGATAAGAAATCAAAAGGAGTCTCGCTGTTTGTTGTTGTTTTGTTTAGAACAAAGCACTGCTATTGCTTGTAACAGTGTGCCGTTATCCCACATTTGTCCAAAAGAAAAACAAACACACACACATAACGGAATTATATCACACTAACAAAAAAAATAATTAAGCGAAACTACATCCAAAATTCTTTTTTTGTTTACGTTAAGAAGTATTCTTATTGATCTTTTGCGCGTGCACACACTTATTCTGTCCTTCCAATCTTTCGTTTGAAAAGCAATACAAATAAATGGAACAAGAAGAAGCAGGCATGCACCAACTTTTGTATGGAGGAGCTGTTCCAGAAGCGGCATAAACATATGAATGAATAATGATTGGCGAATGAATAATAATTGGCGTCAACCGAAGCATGACTTAAATTAAAGGCAACAAAAAAAAAAATAAAATTATAAAGTTAGTACCAGCTTTTGTATAGCATAGTGCGTATATAATAAATAAAGGTTCTCTAATTGATTAACATTAAATCAAACAGTTTATGGAGATTCATTTGATTCAATTCGCTTATGAAATGTGCGTCAAATGAATTTTTATGTAGGATAATAATGTTTAACATACCCCACTATTGAATAAAGTGTTAAGTGTTGAACAGCTCTGATTCCAATATAATTCATTAAGCGAAACTAATTAATCTTCACGATCTCGGGAAAATAGTTCGATCTCCACGGAATGACACTCAAGTTGCTTAATATCTACCTGGTAGTTTATAATCGATTATTGGAAGAGGGGATACCTCTATAAAATACTAAAAAAATTAAACTCCAATTGACAAAACACAAACTTCGGATGTGCTAATTACGTGAAAAAGAAATTTTTGTTATTATGATTTAAAGTGTCATTAAACACCGATACATTAATAAACAAATACATCGCTTAAGTACTCCCCATAGATTATTTAATTGTTTTTAAATCAAGGTTGAAAAAAATATTTTTAACTTTGTTAGTTATTGGATAAGGATCATATTGATGGATGTGCTAATTATAAGACCACTGTATATCTTTTTTTTAAAGTCAAACATTTTTAAACCAACATTTTAGTTTTTTTTTCTACAATAGAACAATGACTGACGCATGTGTGTATTTCAATAGATCCGATTAATTTTTGTTTTATTTTTTTTAAGACAAACATTTAAGCATACCTATTAAATTTCGATTACGATTAGTAATCAATTACATTACTTTTTAAAAAGAATCGTAATGATTATATAATTCTATGAAAAATTTTTTCGAATTACTAATTAATTACGATTACCAAATAATCTAAAAATAATCAGGATTACTGGCAAATTACAAAATAATTAAAAAGAATCAAAAGTAATCAAATTCTTTTCAATGTTTCTTTTGAATTCTTTTTGAATATTTTCAATATTTGTCATTCTTTCCAAAACTATTTTTTATACATTTTACATTTTTTTCTTCGGAATTTAGTTTTTTGTGTTGTGTTAATATTTTTCCTGTTACTAATACATTACATTTTTTGGTAAGTATAAAAGATGCAGTTGTTAAAGATTCTAATAAATATTATTTTAATTTAAGACTTCGAAAAGTTAAGTATATATTTATAAAACTTATTGCAGATTTCAGATAAGACAACATGTGCTAAGTGTGTTTCATGACATCGCATGATTAGAGGATGCGGTGAAGTGACTTCAAACTTCATTAAACATTTGCAAGTCAAGCATATTGAATTTTTTTAAAAGTACAGAAATTATTAAACAGGTGATCGTAACGGTGATAGAGCTCAATCTGTGTTTAATGAAAAACTGCTACTCGCAATTATTGACTCAACATTGCCCCTTTCAATCCTTGAAAAGACTTCTTTCGTAAATCTGTTTCAATATACGGGTATGAAGGTGATGACCACAGCGTCCAAAAAATTAAGAGCAAAATACAACACCATGGTACAAAATATAAAATAAAATATGTCTTTTTCCAAATATTTTTGTACTACAGCAGACATTTGGTCTGCATACCACAGAACTTTATTAGGGTATACATGTCATTGGTAATTTTGAACGTAAATCAGTAGCTCTAGCATGTAAAAGAATGTTTGGAGTACATGCGGCTGAAAACATTGCACAGATTATAACAGAAATTAACACTAGTTTTGGCCTAAGTAGCTCAAACATCTAACTGTTACGGGTAACGACTGTTTTCTTTTGCCGGGATTGTCAATAGCCCAAGACGACAATCATTATCTGATTTTTCTTTACTATTTGGTTTGTTCAGTTTGATTGTATTTGTGTTTTAATTATATTGATTTTGTTTTTATTAAAATAAATATGTATATAAAACTAAAATTTTACTGTTTCGAATAAATTGTAGAACGCATATATTTTCAATTATTGAAAATAATGAAAAAGAATCATTGAAAACAATTTGATTACTTTTGGATTACTTTTGATTCTCTTTGATTATTAGACTAATCGCCAGTAATCCTGATTGTTTTTTGATTATTTTGTAATCGTAATCAATTATTAATTATTTTAACCAAAAATAATCATAATTGTAATCATTATTTCACCATTCAAAAAAAAGTAATCAAATTACTAATCATTACGTTTACTAATCATTACCTAACAGGTATGCATTTAAGTAATTAAATTTAATTAGTATTTTATTTGCTCATTAATTGTTATCGATTTCATACATGGTAAGATTTATAGATTTCCAAAGACAGAACATTGAAATTAGAAACAATAAAATAAAAATCAATATCAAAAACTTTTTCTACATTAACCGTTTTATTGCTTTATTTATTTCGCTTTAATTATATCTGTTTTAATAAAACACGCAAGCTTTTTGAACCTAACGTGGCAATAAAAAAATAGAAAATTGATTGAAGATGTCAATCTAAATAAAATTGAAAACTTTAAGGAGGAAAAAAGAGAAATTAGAAAGAGAGAAAAAAGGACCAAAATTATTAGAAGTCAAATAACAAGAATTTAACCGTAAAGGCTAAAATGGTAATAATTAAAATAACTTTTGTCTTAATAAATGTGGAACAAAATAAAAAAATTTCATAATTAATTAAGACAAGACTGATTCCAAATAATACTGAAACTGTAAATAACGCGTTAGTTAGCGTTTTCATGTATTCATATAATAAACAAACAAGTATGTAAAGAATTAAAACGATACAAGAATAAATATTTCTTATATTGTTTGAATCCAATGTTGTTTGCAATACAAACTTTTTTGGTGGTCTTTCATGTTCATTTCTCGCATTAAAATTGTTATAAATTAGAAGCCTATTTTGAACCAGATGGACCATCCTTTATATAAAGAGGGTTGTAATTTTTACAAGGGAATATAATTAATAGGAGGTTCAATCACGCCTTCTGTGCTCCTGCAAGCAATGGAGGCAATCAGAGACCATTCCTCGGCTGATGCCACCGTGCCAATTTCTTTTTTGTATTTTTAGAAGGCATTTGTGCCTGCTGTAAAGGCAACACTAACATCCTGGTTTTGTGCACGTTCGAAATACGTTTGTGTTGAAAATTATAGTTAATATACTCTTCTAGTTGCCTTTCTGTTTCCACTTTTATTTCCTGACCTTTTCTTCTTTTTTGGATCTTTAGTACAATTGCAAATCTACCCATCATCATACTTTAGAGAAACCATAAAATATTAGCAACTGTTGCAGGCGGCATATTAAAATTTAAAACCTTTTTGTGATGGATAGTAAAGTCCTTTGACCAATAGTTTAAAACATTTTCTTTAAATACAGAAATAATTTTTGGAATTTTATTTATTGTGGCAATTTCATAACGTAAGGAACGTATTCTGTTCGTGTTAGTTCCCAATATCATGACTATTCCAATATATATCTGACCGATTTATTTCCCACAGGAGATCTCAATGTTGGAGTTCGATCAAGTTTATTTTCCTTAACTTCTTGCATAGCCTTATTTCTTATTTCGTAAGTACAGGAAATGTAAATGTTTTGATGCCTCTCGGAAACCATGAATAGCTGTCCTCCTCCTCTACCCATTTTCTTAGCTCATCTTATTTCGACTTTCGACAAAACATATTAGCCTGTTTTTGTCTATTTTTAAGTGATTTTTTTGTTTGCTGCGTTGTGTTTATAGCATTTAAGAGGTTTTAAACAATGTAGAATGAAAAACTGTAGGACGTGTATAAACAGGTAATTTTGATACATTCAGAGGAAGCTATAACAAATTCCAGGCGACATGTTCTTGTACCACACCTATAAAACACTGAAAAGATGTCACTATGTGCATTTTCTTGGTTCCTAATAACAACCAATTCTCTCACTAACATTCTTTTTAATATAATGTTACGGTTTTCGTATTTTAAACCATAATTTTTTGTGGATGGAAATTTTAAAATAAAATAATTTTTTTTCTTTCCTGTACTGTTATTTCTCCATTTAAAAGACCCCTTTAATATATTTAAATAGATAAAATAGATTAATTGATAATAGCGGGCTATTAATTGTATTAAACTATATTTTACCTGCCTCACAATGTATACATGTATGTAGTCTTTTGTACCTTTCCTCCTATCTGTATACAATTTATTTTCAGTATGGCAAGTTCTATAATTGTCGACTTTATCAAACGAGTGTGAATCTCTTCACAAAAGTAATATAAAAAAATAATTTTAAGTTCTATTCACCTCAATGTACAACTTGTATGGTACGGTTTAAAAGAAAAAAGAAATAATCTTAATGTCATTATTCTGACACTCGCTTAAGTCGTTTGAACCACTGTAAAACCTTTTCCTTATATGTTAGCAAGAACATAAACTGTTTGATCGCACAAAAGCTTAATACTTAATTTTATCAACATGTTGCTAGCGTACAGAAACATGTAGCAATCAAATGTATGTAATGTAAAAGTGCAAACCAACATAAATAATTACTAGATCCTATATGATTTTTCCGGAAATTATATATGAAAAGATTTTCATAATATTCATTGTTTGTTTGTTTGTACTAACATTTAGCAGAATAAATTTAATTAGTACAGTACATACATGTATGCTGGTTATAGTGGCAATCATGTTTTATAATTTTTTGATTGTGAAGAGCTTAAACAAACATTAACGTTTACTTATGCGTGTTTTCCCATTACACCCTTTTTCTGATTGCTAACAGAGGTTTCTTTACTACGAAAATTGAACAACTCGTTCATTTTGATTGAAACTCTGAACTTATAATACAGAAAGTGTAGCAAAAATAATTAATTATTTAAAAGAAACAAAAGAGAAATGAAAAGTGAGTGGTGATAATTTTTTTATATCTCGTCTGTTGATCCTGGAAATATTTAAAAGGAGTGTGGACATTTCAATTATTGGCCATAGGGCCAGGACTTTTCTTGGTGTCTATTGGGCTATAATCGGGACGTCCTAACAAGGAGGTCCCGGGAATTCTATTTTATTCTATTTTACTGTGTAGCAATAATAATTAATTATTTAAAAGAAACAAAAGAGAAATGAAAAGTGAGTGGTGATAATTTTTTTATATCTCGTCTGTGGATCCTGGAAATATTTAAAAGGAGCGCCAGGACTTTTCTTGGTGTCTATTGGGCTATAATCGGGACTTCCTAACAAGGAGGTCCCGGGAATTCTATTTTATTCTATTTTACTCTAGTTTATTCTATTTTATTCTAATTTTTTCTTCAATTTAATTCGAACTCTACGAGCCGAAAAAACTGCAATTCGGTGCTGTAAAAACCTTTAATGACAGTTATGTAACAGTTTCACCTCTCTACAACTTGCTTTATTATCTAAAATTTCCATAAATATGTTTAAGATATTTGTCTAAAATAATAATTCATAGTAAATTATATCCATTGTTTCTAGAAAATCCAGTTGTAATTTTCTTGTATAATGTGTATTGTTTCTATCTAACATGATAACTTTTGTTAATTAAAATTATTTCTAAAAATTTCGTTTGTAAACTTTCTTTTATTAAGAGTCAATCTTCAATATAAAATGTTAAATTTTATTAATTTTTATTAAATCTAAGTGCTACATTAATTTTATTACTTATATTTGTTACAAAAGCTGACATGCCTACTGTAGTGATCATTCCAACTCAATCATTACTATAGTTTAGTCAATCTTTCGATTTCTATAATTTCGTTTTTTTAAGTATATTTATTCTCTTTCATAAAAACTGGTTTATTATAGAATACATAAAATAAAAAAATGAAATAGCAAAACAAAATGCATTGTGATAATCACTTACAGTTGTAATGATCACGAAACATGTCTGAATCGAACCTTTTTCAAATTTAATTTCATCTTATTAATTTGTTTTGTTTGTATAATGTAATTGTTCTAATATTAATTACAATAACATGAATTTATATTTTTAGTTTTAAAAACGTTTAAAATTAGTATAATTAAGAACATTTATATCTATTCTATTGAAATATTGTAAAAATTGTAAGAGCAAGCATTATATACGGCATATTTATCTAGATCAAATTAATCAAGTTTTTTTAACAAAATTTCCAGAAAATTCTACAACAGCAACAACCTTATGTACCTCGAAATCTTGAAGGCCTTCCAGAAATCGAGTACACTTATGTTGGGTGAGTGCTAATTTTACGTTTCACCCTAATATTTAATATATTAATTAGTGATAATGATATCGAACTTGTTTGTTCAAACATAATCGATCGCTTAATAAAGTTGTTGTTATATGTTTATAATCATTGAAGTTGAAGTTGAAGAAAGGTCAGTTCAATTTATGCTTGAAATGCTTTCACCTAATTTTTCATTAGCCTAAATATTTTTTTTATAATTCTATTAATGCTCTTTCCTAATTTTATGAATAAATGTTTTCGTAGTTGAGTATTAGTTTTGGTGCAATAGATTATTTGGGGTCCTAATAAAATGACGTCCTTAGGGCCAAGGTTAGTGGCGGGTTTTGAGACAGGCGTATCAATAACACCAGATAGCGCTTTTAAATTGGTAGTGTCAGTAAGATATGTCTTTTTGTATTTAAATTTATTTTGCTTTCGTTACAAATGACTGTAATCGCGCATTTGTTGTTTATAACATTACAGTAATTTCCAGTCCATTTAGAGTAAATTATACCTAAAAATAAGGAGTCTTTAATAAAAAAAAAACTTCTGTACATGAACAGGGTTTTGTTATTGGAAGGACCTTACTCATACGCCCGACTGTTTGCTAGCGAATCAATGGCTCCCGCAGTCCTTTCGTAACAATCTCTTACAGCACTAATTCTTTTGCCATAGTGTAATAATGCGTTTATTCGTCATGTCCTTTTGGGATAGTTTAAATGGCGGATATTTGCATTATGCATTACAGATAATTAATATGGCATGTGTTCATTACAGATAAAATAAATATGGCTCCCAACGTGTATCTTACAGAGAAATATAAATGTGAAACCCAACGTGGGTCTCGAAAGACATAACAATAAAGTGACTAACCTCCGACCGAAAGTCACGATAATATAGAGACCATGTTGTTCGAAAGAAAACGAAAAAACTTTTTATGCTTTCGGTATCCCAAAAATTTTCATTGCTTTTAAATTTATAGTTCATGAAAGATCGTTTTCAAGATCGTTACGCATTAAATTAGCAATTCTGAGGGAATAACTTTTAAAACTTTTTAGGAGCTTCATTTACTTGAATGTTCAATAGAGTATAATGACCAAAAACAAATTAATTGTACTTTCGTTCAGTTTTGGGGTTTATTGCATGGCCACCTTGAATGACGAAAGATGTTTGTAGATGTTTGATTTTTGTTCTATCAATGTGGAATTACTTACATCTGAATAAATTTAGGATAACAGAAACTTGCTGTTGCGAGTCTCTGTCCATTTTTATTTCGGCCCATTGATATGGAAGGGGTCTTCCGTACACAACTATCTATATAGCTCAGTTTTGTTACCTACATATTTTATTGGCATAGTGATAACCTATTTTAGCACCTAGATTACTACCAAACTATAAGAAAACACTAAATTCTTATGTATATATATATTTGTATAAAATTATTTGAATTTTTATCTTGCGAAACATCATATATTTTTTTTGGATTATAAATTTTAAATTCTATAGTCTCTCACTATATTTGATTTATTATTTATAGAAAATATTTTTGAATTATTTTTTTAGATAATATTTTAAAGTTTAATAGGATATTGAATTTATTTCATATTGTTTGAAGATTTCTAAATACTAGATTAGTATTTTTGAATTTATTTGTCAAGTAGACTATTAATATGTCACTTCCAAGAACTCCACCACTCGAAGCTATGACTTCTACTGTAGCATCAGCCTCAGTATCTGATTCAGTGTGCAGTGTTTGCGATAGCAATATGACAGAAAATGATCAGTGTTTAACTATAACAGAATGTAACCATTCATTTCATATGAGTTGCATTGAAAATTTTTTTGTCAAACAATTCGATATGTCCATCATGCAAACGTCCATGTGAGTCAGTTGATCTGAAGAAGATTTCTCTTTTAGTTAGTCAAAATCCTACAACTAAAACTACTAACCGAAATAGAAGCCGAGGAGTTTTGGCTAAACAGCGTAACACTCGTAGCCAAGCTAGGAACTTATTTCACGATAATCAATTGAATAATACAAATCTAGAAACGGAAATGAGCGGTACTCTGATTCGAACCACTCGACAAAGTCCTTTAAATTCTCCTAATCGTAATCATTCATTAGCATCAGGATCTACTCGAAATCAAAATATTACCGTTGATTTAGATCAATTGAGCAAACTCATAGAAACAAATACTACCCGGTTATTAAACAACTTTGAAATGATACCAAACCCTAATAATCGTACACAGGCAGTTAGAAATGTGAACAATTACCCAGAACATCGAGGTAGTAATTCTGGTAATAATGACCAGAATCCCACAAACCAAATTGGTAGTTCAATATCAATGAATTCAAACGTTTCTAATTTTAACATGGATAAAATAACGTGAATAATATACAGTTGGAGCATAAAGTTTGATGGCTCGTCATCAGGACTTAACGTGGAAGAATTTCTTTACCGAATTCGATCTTTGACATTTGATAATTTTAATGGAGACTTTGTTCCCATCGTCAAAAATTTTAATGTACTATTAACTGGTAAAGCCAAAGATTGGTATTGGCGGTACAGAGAACAGGTAGAAACTTTTACCTGGGATGAATTTTGTGTGGCTATTAGAAGTCAATATCGAGATTTTAAATCTTCATTTGATATACGGGAAGAGATTAGAAACAGGAAAATGAAAGTTGGTGAAACGTTTGACATGTTTTTCTATGGAATGGAATTAATCGAAATTTTAACTAGAAACTTAAGGCCAGAAATTCGTCAAGATTTATTATATGTCCCAGTGCATTCAGTTTCTTTCTCACTTGAGAAAATTGGTACAAATGAGAGAAGCTTTCTTAAACGACGATCATATTAAGAAAAATTTATCGTTTCGTCAGCATAATAATAATGTAATGGCAAAAAGATATATTGATGAGGTAGATGATGTAAATAGTTCAGAAATTTTGGAAACTAACCACTCCACAGATGAAGAAGTTAATGCTATAAATTTACAAAATCGAATTCTACTTTGTTGGAATTTAGAAGAACAGATCATTTTTGGTATAATTGTCTTGAAGAGAAGAAAATATTTTGTTATGGATGTGGAACAGAAAATATATATAAACCGCAATGCCCAAAATGTTCTGTGAAGAGAATTAAAATTTCAAAAAACTTGAAAGCTCTAGAAACAATGAACACTCCAAAACAAATAATTTTAAATTACCTAAAGATGAATTTATAGAAAGTAAGAATTATAAAGATAAGAAAAGTGAGCTGATAGAAAACCCAATTAACCTTTGTAATAGAGAAAAGTTGAGCCAATGTAAAAGAAAAAATGATATAGAATTATCAAGGTTGATATATCCTAGATTACCATATCATTTAAGATTTGATTATCATATGAGAAGGCGCAATGAAATTTTTAATAATAAAGCAGAATTGAATATAATTAAGAGAAAACCTAAAAGATCTACTCGCAGAATAAGAGAATATTATAAAAAGCGCAGATTTTGTAGAAAATTTTTAGTATCAACTATTGTTAGCAACACGAAGGATCAGCGTTTTTATGCGAAAGTCTTCTTTTTGAATTTTTGTGAATACGGATTACTTGGTACAGGAGCAAACATATCTTGTATAGGTAGTGAACTATCTACGCAAGATTTTTCTAAACTTAGAAACTTTAATAAATGTCTGTCTTCTGTAAAAACCGCAGATGGAAAGAATCAAACTGTGACAGGTTGGTTAGCAGTTGAGGTTGAGTTTAAGGGTCAAAGACGCGTAATAAATCTTTTCATTATACATTACACAACGTTTAATACTTGGCATTGATTTTTGGAACGCATTTGGTCTTATACCAAATATTGTAGAGTCTATAGATATTGTAGACAAATCGTTACTCGATCATTATCCATCAGACATGATACAAGATCCTCACGAAGTAAAGTCTTTAGGAATTGAAAAGTCCAACACCAAAATCGATAAATCTGAATACCCTTTGACTCCTTGTCAAAAGCAACAACTAGACGCTATTATTGCATTATTTCCAAGTTTTGAAAATCAAGGTCTAGGAAGGACATCACTTATTAAACACGATATAGATATTGGAAATTCTAAACCTATTAAACAGCGATTCTACCCGGTTTCTCCAGCCGTAGAAAAACTTATGTTTGCTGAAATTGATAGGATGTTGGAATTAGGTGTAATTGAACCATCCCAAACATCTTGGAGCTCTCCAATTAGGCTTGTTATCAAACCTAATAAAGTTCGTCTCTGTCTTGATGCAAGAAAGTTGAACTCAGTTACTCAAAAGGATGCCTATCCGCTTTCTTCAATTGAGGGAATATTTTCAAGATTGCCCAAGGCTAATATAATATCAAAATTAGATTTGAAAGACGCGTACTGGCAAATAGCTTTGACTGAAGAGTCTAAACCATTGACAGCATTTACCGTACCGGGTAGACCCTTATATCAATTCGTTGTTATGACATTTGGTCTTTGCAACGCGCCACAAACGATGTGTCGTCTAATTGACGAGATAATACCACCTGATCTTCGAACTTGTGTTTTTGGACATCTGGATGATCTTATTATTGTTTCAGAAGATTTTCGTAGTCATTTAGCGGTATTAGTGAGACTCGCTGATCAATTCAGAAAGGCGAATTTAACATTGAATATATCCAAAAAAAAATTTTGCGTTACTAATGTTCAGTACCTAGGATATATGATAGGCAATGGAGGTATTATGACAGACCCAGAAAAAGTTAATGCTATTGTCAATTGGCCCGTTCCGAAGACAATAAGGCAAGTTAGAGGTTTTTTAGGTCTTGCCGGATGGTATAGGAAATTCATCGACAATTTTTCAGATGTAGTTTTTCCAATATCGGAACTCTTATCTACAAAAAAGAAATTTACTTGGACCACGGAGGCTCAAAAAGCCTTTGATAGAATAAAATTACTATTAACTACAGCTCCAGTACTTGTAAACCCAAACTTTGAAAAGAAATTTTATGTGCACTGTGACGCAAGTGATATTGGAATTGGCGCTGTTTTAGTTCAACATGATGAAAATGTAAATGAAAGGCCAATAGCTTTCATGAGTAAAAAACTTAACACCGCCCAAAGAAACTACAGTGTTACAAAACGTGAATGTTTAGCCGCTATTGAAGCCATTAAACGTTTTCGATGTTACCTCGAGTTACAAGAATTTGAAATCAAAACAGATCACTCAAGTCTGTTGTGGCGTATGAAACAACCCGACCTTATCGGACGACTCGCTCGTTGGGCATTTAAACTTCAACCATATAAGTTTACGATTAGTCATCGTAAAGGAAAGGACCATATTGTTCCTGACGCATTGTCGCGTAGCTGTTCTCACGATATTTCCTCACTAACATTAACGGAACCTGAAATTGATTTAAATTCAACAAATTTTCTGGATCAAGGTTACGTTACCTTGAAGGAAAAAGTTTTAGCTGATCAGAGTAAATACCCTAATATTAAAGTAATACATAAATTCGTTTACATACGTACAGAACGCTATAGAGGGGAAGATAACCAAGAAGAAAAATGTTATGGAAATTATGCTCACGGTGGTATGGTAAAAACAATCGATTTGATACGAAGAAATTTCTTTCGGCCAGGATTAGTTAAGGATGTTAGAGATTAGGAAATGCTATGTTTGTAAAATTACCAAAGCACCTAATATTAACCTTAAACCAGAAATGGGAAAACAAGCTTTATCAATTCGTCCATTTCAACGGTTGTACATTGATCTGTTAGGACCATATCCTAGAAGTAAATCAGGATATATAGGACTTCTAATAGTGTTAGACCATCTGACCAAATTTCATTGGTTATTTCCTATGCGAAAGTTTACATCAACATTAATTATTGGTGTTACAGAAGTTATTGTGAGTGACAACGGATCTCAATTTAAAGCAAATGATTTTAACGCATTTTTAGCAGCTACGGAATGCATCGGAAAGAGTAAATAGATCAATAATAGCAGGAATTCGTGCATATTTGAAGAAGGATCACAAGCTATGGGATGAGCATCTGATAAGAATAAGTTGTGCTTACGTAATTCCTGTCATCAAGCGATTTAATCACGCTTTGTTTGGACTAGACTTGGTAACTCATGGTAGTCCTTACGGACTACTTAAGAATCTCAATTTACTTGATGAATCAGCGTATCGTATATCTCGTGATGATAGTCTAAAGTTGATTCGGTGTAATTTAAGGAAGCATATTAAACAGGATTATGAAACAAATCGGCAGCAATATAATTTACGTACAAGACCACAAAATTTCCAAATAGGTCAAGAAGTTTTTAGACGTAGTTTTGTTCAAAGTAGTAGCAATAAAGAATTCAATGCCAAATTATCTCCTTTGTTTATTAAAAGTTGTATTAAAGAGAAATTAGGTAACCATTATTATCTAGTTGAGGACTTAAATGGCAAATCAGTAGAAACCTATCATGCCAAGGATCTTTGATTATAAGCCGTTCTTTTTCTATCTAATAATTTTATGAAATCATAATTATTATCTAGTTTTGTAGTGTACGGTTTTAAAGAAAAAAGAAATAATCTTAATGTCATTATTCTGACACTCGCTTTAGTCGTTTGAACCACTGTAAAACCTTTTCCTTATATGTTAGAAAGAACATAAACTGTTTGATCGCACAAAAGCTTAATACTTAACCTTATCAACATGTTGCTAGTATACAGATACTTGTAGCAATGAAATGTTTATAATGTAAAAGTGCAAACCAACATAAATAATTACTAGATCCTGTATGATTTTTCCGGAAATTAAATATGAAACGATTTTACTAATATTCATTGTTTTTTTTAGTATAATACGAATGTAAAATGTACTAACATTTAGCAGAATAAATTTAATTAGTACAGTACATACATGTATGTTGGTTATAGTGGCAATCATGTTTTATAATTTTTTGATTGTCAAGAGCTTAAACAAGCATTAAGGTTTACTTATACGTGTTTTCCCATTACACCCTTTTTCTGATCGCTAACAGAGGTTTCTTTACTACGAAAATTGAACAACTCGTTCATTTTGATTGAAACTCTGAACTTATAATACAGAAAGTGTAGCAATAATAATTAATTATTTAAAAGAAACAAAAGAGAAATGAAAATTGAGTGGTGATAATTTTTTTATATCTCGTCTGTGGATCCTGGAAATATTTAAAAGGAGCGCCAGGACTTTTCTTGGTGTCTATTGGGCTATAATCGGGACTTCCTAACAAGGAGGTCCCGGGAATTCTATTTTATTCTATTTTACTCTAGTTTATTCTATTTTATTCTAATTTTTTCTTCAATTTAATTCGAACTCTACGAGCCGAAAAAACTGCAATTCGGTGCTGTAAAAACCTTTAATGACAGTTATGTAACAGTTTCACCTCTCTACAACTTGCTTTATTATCTAAAATTTCCATAAATATGTTTAAGATATTTGTCTAAAATAATAATTCATAGTAAATTATATCCATTGTTTCTAGAAAATCCAGTTGTAATTTTCTTGTATAATGTGTATTGTTTCTATCTAACATGATAACTTTTGTTAATTAAAATTATTTCTAAAAATTTCGTTTGTAAACTTTCTTTTATTAAGAGTCAATCTTCAATATAAAATGTTAAATTTTATTAATTTTTATTAAATCTAAGTGCTACATTAATTTTATTACTTATATTTGTTACAAAAGCTGACATGCCTACTGTAGTGATCATTCCAACTCAATCATTACTATAGTTTAGTCAATCTTTCGATTTCTATAATTTCGTTTTTTTAAGTATATTTATTCTCTTTCATAAAAACTGGTTTATTATAGAATACATAAAATAAAAAAATGAAATAGCAAAACAAAATGCATTGTGATAATCACTTACAGTTGTAATGATCACGAAACATGTCTGAATCGAACCTTTTTCAAATTTAATTTCATCTTATTAATTTGTTTTGTTTGTATAATGTAATTGTTCTAATATTAATTACAATAACATGAATTTATATTTTTAGTTTTAAAAACGTTTAAAATTAGTATAATTAAGAACATTTATATCTATTCTATTGAAATATTGTAAAAATTGTAAGAGCAAGCATTATATACGGCATATTTATCTAGATCAAATTAATCAAATTTTTTTAGCAAAATTTCCAGAAAATTCTACAACAGCAACAACCTTATGTACCTCGAAATCTTGAAGCCCTTCCAGAAATCGAGTACACTTATGTTGGGTGAGTGCTAATTTTACGTTTCACCCTAATATTTAATATATTAATTAGTGATAATGATATCGAACTTGTTTGTTCAAACATAATCGATCGCTTAATAAAGTTGTTGTTATATGTTTATAATCATTGAAGTTGAAGTTGAAGAAAGGTCAGTTCAATTTATGCTTGAAATGCTTTCACCTAATTTTTCATTAGCCTAAATATTTTTTTTATAATTCTATTAATGCTCTTTCCTAATTTTATGAGTAAATGTTTTCGTAGTTGAGTATTAGTTTTGGTGCAATAGATTATTTGGGGTCCTAATAAAATGACGTCCTTAGGGCCAAGGTTAGTGGCGGGTTTTGAGACAGGCGTATCAATAACACCAGATAGCGCTTTTAAATTGGTAATGTCAGTAAGATATGTCTTTTTGTATTTAAATTTATTTTGCTTTCGTTACAAATGACTGTAATCGGGCATTTGGTTTTTATAACATTACAGTCATTTCCAGTCCATTTAGAGTAAATTATACCTAAAAATAGGGAGTCTTTAATAAAAAAAACTTCTGTACATGAACAGGGTTTTGTTATTGGAAGGACCTTACCCACACACCCGACTGTTTGCTAGCGAATCAATGGCTCCCGCAGTCCTTTCGTAACAATCTCTTACAGCACTAATTCTTTTGCTATAGCGTAATAATGCGTTTATTCGTCATGTCCTTTTGGGATAGTTTAAATGACGGATGTTTGCATGCATTACAGATAATTAATATGGCATGTGTTCATTACAAACTTCCAGTTAGGCATTTTCTGAAAATCACTTTTGTGAAAGTGTTCAGCTAAGTTGTTGCTGATTTAGAATCACTTGCTTATTTTTTCAGTCATTTTATCGCATAAAGTAATAGCAAACGGCAACAATAGGCAATTACGAACAGAGGCAGCTTCGGTGAGAAGTATCGCAACTTCTTCGGTTTGTCAAATTTTAATTTTTCAGTTCAGCGTTTGAACGACTTCGGACACTGACAGAAAGGCGCAAAAAATCCGGTCAATGCAGGCTGATCTGTTTAAAAGAAGCGCGTTCAGTGGTTTTGTTGGAGCTATGAATGGGAGTTGCATTATGGGCATGCATGGTAAATGACTTCTCTAGAATGAGATGGGGAAGGAGATGAAAAACTCTTCACCTACTGACAACATGTCCGGCAAGTCAAGTATTTGCATTGGCAGTCTGAACCGCTTAATCAGAGTATTTCCAGGGTTGGGAGATAATGGAGAAACTGTGGGTTTACAATGAACCCTATGTGACCTAATTGTGTCCACCAGATTTCTTGGGTGGATAGACACCTCTGCCTACTTAAACTCAAAAAAATGAATTATTTCAGTGGTGTTTACTCACTTTTGGCGTTCAGTGTATATATATTTATATATATGTACCTATACCTTTGTTTTGTACTTATATTTGTTCACAAAAGACTGAGAAAGTTGGTTACGTGCAGCGTTGCCAGTAATTTTTTTTTAACTTTTTATTTCTGGGAAAAACACTTTTTGTTTTTACAAAAAAAATTGGTTTCTTCAAAAGTATCAACATTTTTAAAGGAAACACCGGAGACCGGTGAACTCTATTGGTGGTTCTTTGCTACTTTCGCCCGGGATTAATAAAATACACAATATTTTGTTTAAAAATGTAAATATTTTTTGTTATTGTTGAATTTATTGAAATTTTTTTGTTTTTTGTTGGAAAACAACTTTAATGAAAACTTTTTCGCATCTCAAAAAGCTTGGAAAAAAAGGAAAACTTGGTAAATAGCAACGTAGGTTATGTGACTGCATAAACATGAAAGTACCGAACGGTGTTTGTGTCACATTGTCAGTCAACATACAATTTCGATAATCATTTGCAATGTTATCAGAAACCAACGTACTTTACGTTACGGGAACGTTTGGCTAATTCTACCTTAATACTTCAATTAATTTGTAAATATCAGGACGGCGCGAACGCCATTCCCGGCTACCAATAATTGCACGCCCGAGTTATTCGCATTAGGAATAATCAAGAAGGTCAACATAACCGAAAGTGCAATGGCAAAGCCTCACTCCGGGGGAACCGCCTTCGTGATCACGGTAACAGCGTTGTCAACTATTTGTAATCAAAAAGCGCCGTCCATCACATCAAAACGCGCTAAAAAGCGCTAAAAATTATATTCAAATACAAAAACTCAAATATAAAAAATTTTTTATTAAACATTACTACATATTTGGTATAACAATCCAGGTACAAATAGTAGATTATACATTAACTTACATTTACGTAGTAATTTTTAAATTCAGGTACAAATGCTTTACAAATTTAGATAAATCATTAATATCAAATATTATTTTAAAATAAAAAAAATGGTTTGAAATCAGAGAAGACTAACATTACTATTGGTGATCAAAACATTACTTGTTCATCTTCCAGAAAAAAATATCTTCGTCCTCATAATTATGTTCAATTTCTGGCCATAATATATATATATATTTTGATTTTTTATATGTAATATTTGAATTAATTTTTGGTGAAACATTTGATGGTATCAAATAGTCTTCACAACATGAATTTTTCATTTTGAGGCCATATTTTATGTGAATTAATGAATTTACTGGTCTAGGTTTTCCACAAAATGTGGTGCCAAAATATTTGTTATAATGCTAGTACACTTTGTACGATGTAAATTAAAATATGCGGCTTTACTATCTTTAAAAGCAGAATTGCATAAAGCACCTAGGTGATTTGCTGATCAAAAGGGGCTGTGAACGGCAATATAAAGAGCAAGCATGGCCTGACTATTTTGTTTTTCTGTGGCATTTGTTATAAATGAAAGCTCGGGTTGTCTTAATTCCGTTTCATTAAATGGTGCTCTGCAGTATTCATGTGTCTCGCCAGATCGGATCGTTTTGCATTTATCTGGCATTTACAATAAATATATTTGGCCCGTGTATCGGCTGACTTCACCCATTTTTTAAAAAGTGGATCAGACTCCCACACTTTTCTGTATTTCTAAATAAATGGTTCTTTTTAATTAATACATTTCTAATAACAATTAAAAACTAATTACCATTTAATTTTGACGAGATGTAAATATAATTAAAAAGTCCTTAATTTTTACGCCGCAAATATTTATTTTAAGGTTGTGTAATTGTAGTAAATATATTATATATATAATATAGTAATTTATTAATATTAATATTAATATTAATATTAATATTAATATTAATATTAATATAGTAATATATTAGAAACAGAGTAAAATCAAAAATGCCAAAAATATTAATTGTAATTGAAAAAAATAGTTGCTTTTGTTGCAAATAATTTATAAGAAACACAATACGACAAAAAATTTAAAAGTTCGTTAGAAATTTTTAAATAAACAGTTGCAACCAAAAATGTGTACAAAAAATGTATACACAAGTGTACGCAAGAAAAGAGCTAAATTTATCAACGCTGCACGGTAACCCCTACGCCAGGTAAGTATGCTTTTATTAGTTCAACTTAAAGAAATGCTGTTGTTGTTGATGGACAAAAGGACATTTACTTGTTCACTGTTAAGGTGGTTGAAAAAATAATAATACATATACGCTCTACACAATACTTGCGCATGAGCAACGCTAGTTTACTTTTTCTTTTAAAAACCACCAGCATAAAAATATGACTAGGATATACCTATTTACATAAGTACTTAAAAAATACCGTGCCATCTGTCAAATTCAGCCCGATTTATGCGTCGATTGTGGCTAATTGGTCTATTCTGTTGACCTCCTGTGGTGTACATTTGAACGATGATGTAGATATACAACACATAATTGAATTGATAAGTCTTTCAAAAGGATCAAAAATTTCGTAATTTTTTTACTTTAAAATGGGATGCGCTTAACGAAAGACATGTTAGTTGGAAAGAATATTTATTTATTTTGTTTGTCTTCGTTGTCATTTTCTTTTCAGGTTTGGAGAATTTTACTTTACGTACATATATAATTGGTTATTACAACACTTCAGTCAGGATTATGACCTCCACACACCACTTCTGTTGTGTTTGTTAATTTTATATATAGTTTCGGAAGCTAAAGTCGATTCTGGATGACAGATTTTTGAAAAACTTTACATGGCAATTTTATTTATTCATAGAGTTTTTGGCAGAAATCTGCTGAAAGGAAGCCATCGGAGATATGTCCTTTTATATTTCAGTTCGTTGGAGATGTCTGACATGGAATTTGAATTGTGACCTCACATCTAAAGAACCAACACACTACTTGCTCCGAATTTTACATCTTTTTAAACTGAAAAGTAGGATAAAATTATATTTTTAAAATTTAAAACAGAACCATATATAAAAAGTTATGAGAAAATATTACGAAATAGAAAAATCATAATTTTATATATTATAATACGATAGAATTACATTTGGATTTCAATATATTTTGATCAATACGTTCAAGCAATAATGTTGAACTGTGGACTGTATGGGCGATGTTTATCCGGGAACAGTGTGGGTAATGATGTTGCGGTAATGGAGATCACCTCTTCAGAACTCGAACCGTCACTCTATTGCAATAATAGAAAATAAAGGGAAATGTATGGAAAACAATTCTTTCAAAATATAAAAAAAAAATATCAGCACTTTCCTGATTTTGTCGCAAATGACTCACGAACAATTTCCTCCTTATTCACACACGAACAAATCTTTACGTATAGTGTCTCCTTTTTGTTATGTTGTTGGCTTGAATTTTCTCTCTTCCTTTATTGCACGCAAGGAAAACCAATTGCACTTTTGTCTTCAGTCAAAATGTATACCGTTTTGTTTCTTATAAAACAAAATTATATATATATATATACATATATATACAAATATATATAATTCAAGTGTGATTATTAAAAAATCTTTTATTTTTATTTTTTTTACAAATTCACTTTTATTATAATTTTCTATCTTTATATTTTCTCACAAGTTTTATATTTATTTTTTTTCTCAAACTTTAAAAGAGAAAGTTCACTTTCATCACTTTGGATGTCACAAATTAGAATGATATTTTAATTTCAACTTAAGCAAGAAAGAAGCCTAAAATAAACAGGATTATAGAGTAATGTTACAAAATTCCAAAGCTTTACTTAAATTACAGTATAATGTTATAAATTCCTAAAGCTTTAATTACATTACATTACACTGTTATAACAAAAAACATGAAAGCTTAAATTAATGTGGCGCCCTCTATTGGACGTTAGGACTCTTCTGGTTGATCGCCAGGGAAGGGATTTTTCGATCTCCGGACATAAACATTCCGCCGCCCTTGCAGTACTGCAATCAAGAAAGATGTCATCCATCTAATGACTAACTAAAGAAAGGAAAAAATCAAAAGAAAAACTCTTATGTTAGTTTCTTATTTCAAAACAATAGAAAACCAAACACCAAAAACTTGACAGCTTGCAGCAGTTCCAAGTCTGATACTCCAGAAAGAAAAACGTTGCAATCGAAAAATATATTCAGAAATAAGTATCATTGTCTAAAATTAGGTATTGAATTCTTAAGGCTTATTGTTCCTCTGCTAAATCGGAACTAGAGCTTCAGACGAACTAGGTCTTCCGCTCTCACGATCATTGAACGAACTAGGTCCACTGGTGGATTATCAGGACGAACGAGGTCCGATATTTTTCTTGGCTAGTGGGCGGATAGTCCTCTTCGGTGCTTCAGTTTTTTAACCTAACCTTCCTAGGGACAGACGGACTAGGTCTATTGCCCGGTAAATGGAAGGTTTAACTTCAGCTGCGCACACGTACACCAGGTATGATCGTGGCTCAAGCGACCTTACAATTCATCGCCTTCGACATCTTCACCACTGCGGGATTTCCTCGTTGTACCATGATACTATAAGCTAGAGTTGCGTATTAAAAATATTCAGTTAGTTGGAAGAATTACAAGATTCCCAATCGGCCTTGTAATTATTCCACAGTCAGTTGCTAAATTCACAGCTTTTACAGTACCGTTGTTACCCAAACGTAAATTTCGAATGCGACCCAAACGCCATTTAGTGGTAGGCCCTATACCTTCTCTTATTGCTGCTGTGTCACCAACTTTAACATCCTTCCCTAAATATTGGCAGTAAGTCTTTCTACGAAAAGACCTATCTATATCACCGGAGTGGGGCCTAGGACCATTTGAGAACAATTTATGCCCTCGATTATTCGGCTTCATAATTCTCCTAGATTTTCCGCTGACCTCTATTCTCGCGTAACCTGACGCATAAGGCCCGGTTACAATCCAGCCAAATACGCTTTCTTGTGCCATTAGGTCTCCTTAAATATTCTTCTTGACACCTTCCAACAAGATGTCAGGGTATACGTCACCACCAATAAGAATATCAATCTGACCGCTTTTATCGAATTTCGGATCAGCCAACGAAATCCCCGAAAAGGCTACTGATCCAGAAATATCGACCGTCGACTTGGGCAACATGCCCGTCAATTTGGGTAGTACTAAACCCGTTGTCTGTACCCTAATCCTGTCGTCCAAAGGCGTAGTCAGGACAAACGAACATTGCCTCTGAACTGTACCCGTAGAAGCACCATTCAAACCTGAAACTTCGGCACTCATCCGAACTGTTGGCAATCCTAATTTCTTCTGTAATCCTTCCGAAATGAAGGTAGCTTGAGACCCTGAATCTATTAGAGCCCTAGCTCTAAACGTTTCTCCTCGGTGATAGATACCAACTACCGCAGTTCCCAAAAGTATCTGCCTCGACGTAGCAGCAAAACAACTCTGGACCTCACCATTCGACCTGACTGCACCGCTAAAACTTGGCGCATCCAAAGCGCCCGAAGAGGATCCAGACACCTCTCGATGCAGTAGAGTGTGGTGCTTCAACTTGCACACCGTACAACCAAAAGTACTCTTACACTCATTGAGTCTATGACCACCTGTGAGACAATTGATACAAAGACTGTACCTTTTCACCACCGAAAACCGTCTCCCAGGAGATAAATCCAAAAATTTCGGACAAATATTCATCAAATGGTTCCCCGAACAATATGTACAAACTCTTCTATTCAGCATAGTGGAAAAGGATCGAACTCCCTTTTTCGGGTTAGAGAAAGTTTCAGGGGCAGGCCTAGAACTACTACCTACTGGTTCAAAATTTCGAATTTCAGATACAGTTTCTAGAGACTGAAACCGTGAAGTCAAGAAATTGTCCAAATCCTTCCATTTAGGAATCTCCACTTTGTTCTGGATTGTCTGTTCCCAGAGAGACAAAGTTAGCACCGGCAGCTTGGTGGAACACAAATAAACAAAAATTGGATCCCAATTGGAGATATTAATATCGTGCATCTTAAGTGCCGATATCGAATTGTTAATATCCCGTTGCAACCTCTTGATATCCTGGGCTGCTTCGGATTTGACCGGTGCTAGAGTAAACAAAACCTTCAGCTGGGAATTCACCAAAATCCTCTTATTTTCGTACCTGTCCTTCAGATTATTCCACGCCTCCTGGAATCCATTAACAGTGAGAGGAGATTTTTTTACAATTTCTAAGGCTTCACCACGCGTGAACTGTCTCAAATAAAAGAGCTGTTCCACTTGTGAAATGTTGGCCCCGTTCACATAAACAGCAGTGAACATGTCGCGAAATGATGGCCAAGATTTGTAGTCCCCATGAAATACCTCCATGGTACAAGGGGGTAGCTGCATGCTATGTCGAATGCGGTTATCGTTGCCTTGACCATTGAGACACTGTGTCGATGACATCCCAGCTTGGTTGACCAAGGTCTGGGAAAGTTCACCCATTAGTGAGGCTACAGTAATGTATCCTAACCTACAGTGTCCAAAAAGTTCACGTGCAGCTTCCCGGTCACCTTCCAAATCCTCCTCGTCACCTGTGGCAAAGGCCTCATAGGAATCCCTCACCCTTGCCCACAGCGACTTGAACTCCTCCTTCTGGATCTCAATGGAGAAGGTCGTATTACCTTCCTGAGGAGTAGCATTGAATTCCCTCTCAAAATCCAGGAATATTTGGGCAAATCTCTCAAAAGTCAATAATCTCCTCGACTTCGGCATCTCGAATATTATTAATAGTAGCTAGCAACAACAACAAAAAGTGAAAACCAAAAGGAATTAACTATTCGAAAACTAATTCCCCAAACGAAATGTAAATCCGATACAAATATCAAAAAATCAAATAAATAATAAACTAAATCAGAACACAACTCGAAAAAGTCCGCGCCCTGATCGCCACTAATCACGCGACACGCCACTAGAACCGCAGATATTCCAAAAATTTAAACACAAGGTCACCGTGATCACCCTGATATTTACAACGCGCTACCACGACCAACTTGACGCTTTATCGCAAAATTAATACAAGTGATATATGTCCAATAAAACGGGCATATATAATAAAAAAAAAATTACGCAATTCGCGAAACTAAGCCAACAGGACGAATTTCCAATGGCCAATAATCCGATGACTATTATAGTCCTCAAAAATTCAAATACATGAACAATAATAATAAAAAAAAATACAAAATGTGAAAAGGCAGTTCCAAACAACTACACTCTTTCACTTTTAATTTCAAAAATATATGTAAATATATGTATAGTATATATGTATATAAAATTTGTCACTAGCAAATCAAAAATATTAAATTTGATATAATAAAATTTAAAGAAATAAATTGAAATAAATAAAAATGGTGAATTTAAATTTATTTTCGTTTAAAATTGTTAAAAAATATAAATGATTTCCAAAAGGACTAAATAAAAGAATAAAAAATTCGAAAGGAAACCCACAAATAAATTTTAATGTGTTACTTCACTTCACTTTATTGCAAATCAAATATCCCATTTGCTAACAAATCTGTTAAAAATTCCAGAACTAATACTATGGAAGTGAGTAACAATTTATTATGGGTACCTCTTTCATGTATCCGGTGGATTTGAAGAAGTGTTATAAAAGGTAATGAGCTTCGCTATTTAGCCCACGCACAATCACCAATTATAACCCAACTATCAACTTATAACCGATATCAAATTGGGTAGTTGAATTCGATTTCCAACTGTGATATTCACACCTCAATTTGACATCCTAGTCACTATTGACTTTGTTACAAGTTAAGAAAAGTTGGTATAACAGTGCATAAACTCTGGTTCCTATATTCGATAAATTTACAAAGTGTGCCAGTGCTATCGCAATTATAACACACCACTTTGTAAATATATATGCACTGTTATAAATTCTATATAAAAGCAAAGTTTTGTTGTCTAGTTAACAGCACTTTACTTGTATATAGAATTACCATCAAAAAATCAAAAAAAATATAAAAGTAAAAAACAAAAACACTTTACCTTATGATCTCAAGGTTACTTTGATGGTCGATGATGAAGGTCACACAAAAAAAAAATACAAAAAGAACCGTTCCAAAATCCGAAAAAAACAGGTTCCAAAATCTGGCTCGATTGGACCAAATGTTGAACTGTGGACTGTATGGGCGATGTTTATCCGGGAACAGTGTGGGTAATGATGTTGCGGTAATGGAGATCACCTCTTCAGAACTCGAACCGTCACTCTATTGCAATAATAGAAAATAAAGGGAAATGTATGGAAAACAATTCTTTCAAAATATAAAAAAAAAATATCAGCACTTTCCTGATTTTGTCGCAAATGACTCACGAACAATTTCCTCCTTATTCACACACGAACAAATCTTTACGTATAGTGTCTCCTTTTTGTTATGTTGTTGGCTTGAATTTTCTCTCTTCCTTTATTGCACGCAAGGAAAACCAATTGCACTTTTGTCTTCAGTCAAAATGTATACCGTTTTGTTTCTTATAAAACAAAATTATATATATATATATACATATATATACAAATATATATAATTCAAGTGTGATTATTAAAAAATCTTTTATTTTTATTTTTTTTACAAATTGACTTTTATTATAATTTTCTATCTTTATATTTTCTCACAAGTTTTATATTTATTTTTTTTCTCAAACTTTAAAAGAGAAAGTTCACTTTCATCACTTTGGATGTCACAAATTAGAATGATATTTTAATTTCAACTTAAGCAAGAAAGAAGCCTAAAATAAACAGGATTATAGAGTAATGTTACAAAATTCAAAAGCTTTACTTAAATTACAGTATAAAGTTATAAATTCCTAAAGCTTTAATTACATTACATTACACTGTTATAACAAAAAACATGAAAGCTTAAATTAATGTGGCGCCCTCTATTGGACGTTAGGACTCTTCTGGTTGATCGCCAGGGAAGGGATTTTTCGATCTCCGGACATAAACAAATAATATTTAAGTACGCTTTGATCACGTATTTACCAAATGTTTGCACGTTTCTCTAACTTTGTACAGCCAATCAAAAATTTAAAACTCAAAACAAATTGTACTCGTAGTTTATGATACAATTCACAACGAATCATATTATGTTAGTTCTTTTTCAGCTTTTATTTTTCTTCTTTTGCTCCATTTTTTTTTTTTTTTTTTTTATAAAATGTAGTGGTCAAACAAAATATCTCATTACAAAAATGAAAGACAAACATTTAAGTGGTTGCAATGTAACTTAATAGAAATACGTGCATAAACGTAATTGGTCATAAAAATAGAATCGAGTGTAATAAAAAAAGTTATAACTTAACTAGCTGTACCCTGCACGTGTTGCTGCGCTACCACCTAAACTAAATTTGAAGGAAAGACATTACACAAATGTCCAATTAATTTTGTATTTTTTTTTTTGTCGTTAGCCTGATGATTCAGATGAACGGGCGTGAGTAGTACGCATTCGATCAGTTTCTAATCTCACTTCTTGTTGTTCAAATTGTTCAAGCGAACGGGTTTCAGCGGCATATACTCGAAGATTTTTCAGTCTCAATGCTCGTCTGATACTGAGGCTCGTAATGCTCTTTTCTTCCGTGCTTGAGGTCGACCAATTGCTTGTCATTCATTTTGAATATTTTTCAGTGACGCCATCCAGCGGAAATTAATCACACCAACCTCCGTCGACTCATGCGCAATAACTTTGTTAAAGAATGCACAGTTTACGATTTAATTCATTTTGAGTCATTTTCAGTGGCCCCACCTGTCGGAAATTGGTCATACCAACTTAGAAACCTTTTTTTCGACTCATGCGCAACAACTTTGCTAAAGATCATAGCATGATCAAATGCATAGTTTCCGATTCTATTAATTACATAAAAACAAACATTCATTTTTATATATATAGATAGACTATGGGAGGTGACACGCCCACTATAGCCAATCCGCCCATTTTGTTCATATATACGTCAAAGTCGTCCATACAAAATTTAAGGACTATAGCTGTTGCAGTTTATGAGCTATGCGAGATTAAATACTTATTGGGTATGTGGGCGTGGTACCTCGCATACCTGAAGTTTTAGACATTCACATTCATTTTTATATATAAGAAGATAAAATATTACATAGAGCTGACGGGAGACGTATACGTAATATTTTGTTAGACAATAACACTCATAGTTTTTTTATTTATCTTATTTTATTTTAGTTTATTTGCCTATTTCATCAATAAAAGGAGCCTATAACACCTTCCAGACATACAGTAAGATACTGTGAAAATTTCAAGAAAATCGGTTCAGCCCACAAACAAATAAACATAGATATATTCATTTTTATATATAAGGTTGAAAATGTGCGTACATAATCGTATTTGTTATTTATATTGGTTGATGTATACAAAATAAACTTAATTCTACTAATTCATTAAGGTTTTAAAACAGTATTTGTACTTATGAAAGACTGCAATAAGTAGAAAACAATTAGAAAACAAAGAGTTAATAATAGATTGTTCACACTGGCGGGTTTTAGTTTATATTTGGGTTTTAACTTTAAAACCACCTTTAAACGGTTTTTGATTTTATTAAATTCAGGACTGTTTCCTGAGTGCTAGTGTTGCCAACGTAAAAAAGTTAAAATAAATAAAATTACTTCAACAATAAAAACAAAAATGAAAAAGGAAATAGCTATGCGTTTCTCAAACCTAATATTTTCCCGACTTCTTTTTAATTAAGACACATAATTTACACATGTCTGCAATTAAAAAAAAAATCACCTTTTTTATTACACTCAGTTTCCCAAAATGTTATAATATAGAAATCCATAATTGTTTAGTGTTTCATGTAAATATATTTACCAAAATCTACACATCTCACCATTTCTTTAGCCATCGTTATCCGTAGTTGATTTAAGCCGAAAGTTCATACCATAGGTTACATGCGATTCTTGCATTCTATGTGGTTTTTATTGTAAGTTACACACAATGCGTTATACTCGACTGGTTTTTTGTTGTTGCTGCAAGCAATTTTGGGAAAAATGGAAAATAAAATTGTGATTTTAAAAGTATTTATGGAATTAATCACATGTTTATGAATTTACATATATGATATTTTGTGCTGCTAGGCCTACGAAAGGCTTCAAAAGAACGCAAGGCAAGTGTTTTCAGTTAATTTATCCTCAATTTTTCTTGTTTACAAGTTAATAAATTCAAAAGAGATGACACTCAGTACATAAAAACAATCGATAACTTATTTACAAATTTTTTCATGAAAGAAATGTGTTAAAAAATGTATTTTAAAGTATTTTCCTCTTAAATTATTAGTAAAATTTGTTATGAAATATGTTTTTATTAATATTTTTAGAATGCAAATAAAAAAAAATGCGAAAATAATAATGCACTATTTATATTCATCTAAACATATTTATCGGAACAATTTACAATAGAATGTAATTTGTCATCCCTAAGTTTAAGCAACAGCTGACTTTTTTCGCTGCCGCATGAGTCGCATAGAATAGAAGAAAGTAAACCTACTTGCTGCATTCTATGCGTCTGTGACTTGTGACAAACAACTGCAATGATTCTACTTTTTCGGTATACGCATGAAACGCGTGGTATGGACTTTCGGCTTAATGAGTTCTTTAAGCTCCGTAGTTCATGAATCTCTTGTTCTCGTTTCTTATTCGTTCAGTTTAGAGTTGTGTAGTTCACGAACGAACTAGTTCAATTGAACTGTTCATACAACTGAACTAAAAGAGCCGGATAATTATTGAGTTCTTTTAATGGCGCATGGCGACTATCAAATTTAACTGATCAAATTTTGCATATGTGTTGGTAATATTTCTTTTGCTCAGCGCAGCAACACATCAAAATTGAACCTTCAAACTGCATTGCATTGTTGTTTGTGAAGAGGAAAAGAACATATGGTTTATGCAACGCAGGCAGCGTTGCCCGAAAGGTGCGTTTATGTATATTAAAATAAATAATTATATTTGGAAACTAAATTTTTGTATTTTTATTACATCCCGTGAAATATTTTATTTTATTATATCCCTGTTCATCTCCACAATGATCATGCAATTAGCACTTGTGGAGGTGAGCGATATCAAAGACAAATGAAACTCCGAGAGCTAAAATTAAAGCAGGATGCTCCAACACGATGGAACTCTACGTACGACATGCTTAACAGGATTATTGCCGTAAAAGATGCTGTAATTTCAATCTTGCCGCTCACAAAAGATCTATCTTTGGCACTTCAAGATTGGGAGATTTTATAGGAACTAATACCAGTTCTCGAGCCATTTTTGAGGTTATTATTAGATATTAAATATTTCAGCTGAAAAAATGTAATCCTATCAAAAGTTTTAGTTTTGTGTAATCTGTTAAAATGTGTGATTTCCGATTTTAATCCAACTAAAAATCAAGTAAAGTACTGATATCCGTTATGAACTAGAACGAAGTAGTTTATACGCAGAGAGCAAAATCTTAGATCCCAGATTTAAAAAATTAGGCTTTAAAAATGACAGCTCACATGAAAACGCTGTGAAATTATTGCGCAACAGAATCGTCCTAATTAGACTACTAAATAGATCTGAAATACCTGATATCTTTCCATATCATATTGCTGAAGCTCCAGAAAAAATATTTGGAAAAAATTCTACATGAACTTCAGCTGAATTACAAAATCCGACAATAACCTTGTTGCTGGAATCTGAGAATTCGATAAGTACCTGGAAAGGAAAAAGACTGTCTTGCGTGGTGGAATGAACGCATTTGTATCCAAGGGTGTACATCAGTGACGCTCAAATTCTAAATTTCGTATCACATGTGATAGGCAAAGAAAATTCTGCCGACGCTGCGTTGATAAACCTACACTAAAAGCTTACTTGTATGGTTTTTTATAATGATCGTGTGTTTGTTGTTGTGTGTTGAACTCAGAGAACTACGCAGCAAAATGTTTAATGAAAATTGGGAATATGATTTCTTTTGTGGATGGTAATACACAATGTAATGTCGTAATTTTTTTTTTATAAAAAGACATACATACACACATACGTCAATATATTAATCTAAACATGCATACATACATACATCAATATATTCATCAATACATACATACATTTTGAAGTCGCCGTAGTCTACTAGGTAGTGTGTTGGCTTATTAGACGCAAAAGCCTGGGTTCGAGCCCCAGGCCAGGCATCAAAGACAAAATACAAAAAGTATTTTTTCGGCGACTTCCTCTCAGTAGATTTCTGGCATAAACTCTGAGAGTAAATAAAAATTGCCATGAAAAGTTTCTCAATAAATAAAAATCTGTCGTTCGGAGTCGACTTTAGGTCCCACCACTCATGTATAAAATTAACACACACAACATAAGTGGTGTGAGAAACTAGGACGTTGTACAATGGGTCAATTCGACCTCCGGGTACTGTACTTGTCTTAATTGACAACTACACGTCCTCTAACCTAACCCACATACATACACACATACACCAATATATTCATCAATACGTACATACATATATAAATATATTCATCAATATTTTCATCAATACATATATACATATGTAACAACACATTTCATTATGTAATAACACATACATAAATTCATTATGTAATAACATACACGCAACACAATAAACCAATTTTATTTATTTATTTATTAATTACAATACAATTACAAATTATATCCTAATTATATACGAGCGAAGTAACTTGACTATTTGCTCGGTGTAGTGTAACAGACCAGAGTCTCTGGTGGGAATCGAACCCACGACCCTCACGCTAATAGTCTAGCACACTACCCACTAGACTACCAGGGCGCCCATCAATTTTTTTATTTTTTTTTTATTTTCCCAGTGTACGATTATAAAAATTAAGTTGAATTTTGTTCTCCGCTGCTTTACCAATACAACCAAAATACGATAGTATGTGCTTGAGCACCACTGGCGTACATGTATGCTTTAAAACGCCTTTGCATAGTAGCCATATCGGTACCTACCATGTAAGTGTATTTTTTTAGCAATAGGACAAATAAACGAAAGAAGTAACCTCATGAAACTAAATAAAGTTTCCACTCTTGTGTTTTTACATAATAACATGTGAGCCACTCAATTTTCTTTGTATGTAACTTTTACTATTAACTTTATAACAGAAATATAAATATATATATAGCCAATTACTAATTCGTTTCCCCTTTCGCTTCCCTCTATGCTACAGTGGCCCGGAACTCAGTAGAGGCGGACGTGATGTCGACATATACGGAGTAGAGAATCCATGCAACTCCTGATGGCCTTTGATTTGACGAGTTGACGTCCAAACGCTCTTATTGCTCCTTCACTGTCCACGTGTTCGAAGGGGGTAAATCTCCGGTTTCAACCATATACGCAGCTTGTTAAATAACAAAAATCTTCGTCTGAAATACGCTGGCCTGGCCAGTTTATTGAAATATTCCCCAGATCCAGTTCCACATTCTTTTTTTGAAGCATTGGTGAAGGTCGTTATATCACCGTCACCGATGACAAATTCAACAACCCAACAATGTGGGAGTGTGAGGTTTATATGTTCATCCAAAAACAGTATCCGATACCTACTAGTCGCACCTATAACCAGGGTAATTCGGTTCTACTTCATACAGTATTGAAGCGTGGCCGATCGTACATAAACATAGTATCTGAGAACTAAAACCATAGCACGATTCCAGCAGCCACGTCTGCGGCGTACATTTCAGAGCACTCGTAATGCCCAAGTATGCTCTTTACCCTGTTCAACGTAGAAAGATAGGTCCTATATACGAATAGCCTCCTTCCATATGCTGCTCCTATGGAGAGTATAGTCCGTACAACCCCTGTATATATCCATTGTTGATTTAAAAAAAGTGCTTTCTTCCCTCAGGATGTTTTTACGCTTCTTGGAGCAACAATTTGATTTCCGAGTAGTTCCTCACTTTGTTACAAAATATTAAAATATTTTTTCCAAAATATAAAATACTTTTCATACATTTTGTCAAATAAATTTGAAAACCACATTTAGCAAAATTAATAATGTGAACGCAATGGTTTAAAAAAGTTGTAAGACTTCAATTTATTGAGAATATGAAATTTTTATTCACATTTATTGTATTTGACGTCAATACAAAACAACGTCACTTTTCGGGATTCATATTGGGACTTTGTGCACGAGTATTAAGCCTGTGGAGAATTTGGTTGGCAAATTACATCTTTACATTAGCAGCAGTGTGATTATTTTCATTGCCTCGCTGGAAGTAATAACAATTATGAATTCCTTATTCCTCCAAACTTTTGGTGGTTTCATATCTAATAAGCCAACACACTACCTACTAGACTTCGGCGACTTTAAATATGACGAGTTATATTTTAATAAAGTGAAACATAGACCAACGTACGTTTACATCGTTCTTAGGAAAAATTATACCTATATCTCGGCTATAGTTTAATGCATAGAGAACTAATTGTATGCTGTTAATTGGTTTAAGTGTACAGGCCGTTAGCAATAACATTTCGTTACATCCTGCCAAATCCTATTTCTTACACATTGGAAAGCCTATAAAGGTAGACTACATTACGTATTCTAAAGCAGATACACCTATCCCCAGATTTACACTGTGGATAGGTTCCTTAGAAAACCGCGTAAACCGAAATCGTAGATTTCGCTATGTAAAACCGTGTAAATCAAAAACAAACTAAAATAGGCATAACTCAGTCATTTATTTCAACGTAAAATAAATGTAAATACAACAAAAAAACATAAATAGATAGCTATTAATTAAAATACAAATATATAAAAGTGTACTCCTGCATATGGATATGTTATTCATTTTACATACACAAACCAGAAATATAAATATTTAAAAAATTTTACCAAAAATTTAAATATGTACTGTTATTACTGTCGTAGAATATGTATAATCTTTTCTTCCTGATTGGTATGATGCCACATTCTTCACTCGATAATACTTTATGCGATTCTGTTTCGGTGATAGATGGATCAGGATCAAGTATATATGTATAACATACTTTGACAAAATTCTAATAAATCTTGGATTAATCTCTATTACATACATAATTGGTCATTACAACCCTTCAGTCAGGATTATGGACCTAGTTTCTCACACCACTTATGTTGTGTGTGTTAATTTAATACATAAGTGCCGGCACCTACAGTTTAAAGCCGACTCCGAAAGACAGATTTTTTTGGAGAAATTTTTCATGGCAATCTTATTTGCTCTCAGAATTTTTGCCAGAAATCTGCTGAGTGGAAGTCGCCGCAGAAATATTTGTTTTTAATGTCAGACCTGGGGTTTGACCCGTGGCCTTACGTCTAATAAGCCGACGCACTACTTACTAGACTACGGCGACTATATTATCACGTGTAATAATCCCCGTGAATAATTATTCATCCACCTTTTAACAAAGACATGCTCAGCAAGAGACAAATATAACCGTTTCATAGCATATACAGTGACTTTCCCAACTGTTAATAAAAATGATCTGATTCACAAGGCCAGGGTAACAACACAGTGGCGAAACAACACCAAACGTCATTAGTCTGCACAATCGTCTGTTCTCAAATCAAATCAAATAGAAAATTTATGGAATATACTGAAAAAGAAAATAAGAAGTCCAGTTCCCCAAAATCAGGTAGAGGTGTGGGTAGCTGTAATTGAAGGATGAGAAAAATGCATGGCTATTTTACGAAATTTTAACAACAGTATGACAAAGAGGTCATCTTGAGGCCACGATTCAAACCTCAGGACAGACATCGCCAGCAAAACATAATATTAAAAAAATATTTTTTCGCGACTTTAACTCAGCTGATTTGTGGCAAATTACCATGAAAAGTTTTTAAAAAATCCGTCTATTGAAGTCGACTTTAAACTATGATCCCACCACTGGTGTTTACAATTAACACACATAACGTAAGTAGTGGCAGAAGCTAGTTTTCAATCCTGACTGAAACATTGTAGTGACCAATTGTGCACGCATGTATGTAAGCAAAAAAGATTTCAACAAACTATTAAAGTAAAAGGTGGCCACAGTAAATACTAAAATAGCCAGATTAACGTTGCTCTACAAAAGTGTAAATAATTTAAATAGCAACATTGCGTTGTGAAATAGTATTATAGTTTTTATGCACTGTTATGAAAGTCAATGTACATACGTATGTATATTGCAACTCAAACGACTGTCAAAATGTGTAGGTAGTGTCAACAAGTATAGGTACCACAACAAAATTATAGTCTTAATCATTCTGAAATTTGCTTAATGAACATTTGTCTACATACAATTGAACATATTTATGTACAGTTTTGGAAAAATAATCAAGTGTAAACTCGTCACGTTTCTTTATTCGAATGCCGGAAAAGTCCATTTACAATCTTAACTTAGCTTCAGTTTATTGTTCAATTAAGTTTGCTGCAGTTTAAGGGGGGGGGGGAGTTGCCCGATCGCATAGTAGCTATTTAGTTTTTCTAAATAAATTTTAAAACTTTTTATGATCAGGTAATTTGTATAGCCTCCTTTGGCAGTAACTAGAACTTCTCAATGGCAGGGCTTACGATCCACTAAATATTTACAGTTTTAAGCATATACCACATAAGAGCAGACAATTATTTCAAATTTCCAGGTTACAGACAGCGCCTCTATTGGAAACTCCCCAAAGGTGTGTAATACAGTTAGGATCGGGTGATTGGTACGGCTAATGGAGAACTAGCGGTTTCAGATAACTTATATTTTTTGTTTAGTAAATTTTCAGGATGCTTAGATTCATTCCCATGTTCGGAACGAACGTCTACAATCCGTATTTATATGCAGTGGCAGGTAAGTTAGTACTTAAAATGTTTACATAGGATTGAGCAGTCATCGTACTATTCTACACCCAACCAACCATTTTATTGCGGCTCCCTCAATCGCCATGACTGATGCACCGACAGTCTTTATCATTGGTGTGACATAAATATTTTGAAACTAAATTTTGTCTTTCTTTCGCCAACACATTTCTATCTGATCCCAAACTGTAATTTTGGTGTGACCTGTTTAAAAGTCCTTCTTCCAGTCATCTATCATCCATGAAGCACATTGCTGTGCAAAGTCCAAACAGATAAACTTTACAAGCAGAACATGTTAGACTGACAACGTTGCCCTTTGGTTTTTTATACTGGCATCTATGCAGTGTAGTTCTTAAATTTTTGATGTTCGTTTTGTTTCTATTCTTGTACGTTCCTACATATTTGTTTGTGAAGTTTTTGTATCATACGTACATGATAGAATTTAAGACACTATTTGCGGTTTAAACAAAATTGTCTTCTATTTTGATCAAATACGATATTTATCTTACCTGATTTATAGCGATAAGTATACTAAAACCATCGCCTTTGAAAGGTTACATAGTAATTTTAGAAATTGAGAATTTAAAGTTATTTCTTCTTTCTTTTTGCAAAACCACCTCTTTCATCTAATACGACCACTTAGTCTCTAATATCAGACTTTGTGAAAAGTTTGCAGTTCCTTACTAGCTTCAATAAAAGCCGTATAAAATACAGAATATCGTTTCTGCTGTTCAGATATAACGACGATGTCAGAAATAAAGTACGTGGAAACCACCAAAAAAGTTTAAACACGCCGAGTTGCAAACAATATTGGAACATTTGACAGAAATGTTAAATGTTGCATAACACAATTTCTAACCGTTTAAAAGCTTGGGGAAAGATATAAAAATCGGAGAAATGGTTGTCCCATGAATTGAATGACACACACATGGATAAACAAAAACCTCTTCTAAAATTTTGCTTCAAGTAGAAAATCAGATTTGCATCGAATTGTTACTGCCGATGAAAAATGGAATCATAGATGTAAAAAATCATGGGTTCATCCGAAACAACCATCAACAACTGCAAACCAGGTCGATTCGGCAGAAAGACAATGCTATGTGTAGGGTGGGACTAGGAAGATATTGTGTACCACGTATTCCTAAAACCTGGCGAAACCGTTAAGACAGGTTTGCTACAGACAGCAAATAATAAATTCGAATTGATCCAAATGGGCCACATAACATGAATTTGTAATTATTCAACATTACAATGCACCTACCCACAAAGCAAAGATGCAATCAAAGCTGGATCTGCTATTTACCAGACTACTATTTGTTTCATCGATGGAGCACGCATTGCCTGAGCAGCATTTCGATCCCCACGAGGAAGTCGATAATTGGGTGGCTAATTGATTTCCACAAATTGTCTGAAGGATGAAAAATGTGTAGCCTGCTACACTACTTTAAATAGAATGTCTTTTACTTTCTCATTAAATATATGTGTTTCAATTAAAAAAGCCCTCATCTTCTACTGGTACACCTGTTATGTACATACTTTTGTGTTTTTGATGTTTAAACAGATCAGCAGTTGCAGTCGTTTAAAGTTTTCTTGGAAATAAAAATTCAGTATTGTGGATACAATACTTAAATATATTGAAAATTTTCTGAAATTACCACTTATCTTTTACAGTGCAATAACTTTTTATTCGTTGTCTTAGACATTCCATTAATAATTTCTTCTTGCCAAAAAATTTCTTGGATAATAAAAACAAAATTTTATATTTTATATAAAGTTTGATTGACTTAATGTAAGACTTGAATTCATTCTTACAAGAATTTAAGAAACAAATTCGAATGAAAAAACATATCAAGTATTTTATATTAACAGCTGTCATGGTAATCAATCAGTACTACATATATACAAGTGGTTGTTTAGAGAATGCCGACAATTTAAAGTGGAAAACATCTCAGCGTAAGGTTCTACATTGCTACCAAGAAAGAGCGAAAGAGAGTAACCTTGCTTCGGAACAATTTCAGTTTGAATTGGTTTAATTTTAAAGCCGAAAGTCTATACCATTCGTTTCATGCGGATTTGCTCGGAATATTTCATTCTGAGACCAAAAACTCCTATTCACAGGATTATTTCTTGACTCAAATAGTTCCCTTTTTAAGATAATATGCGGCTTCCACATGACTCAGTTCCTAAGTCCCTTTGCGAAACACTTTCCAAAATCATAGAGTCTCCTGTGGGAAGCGAGTTGCCAATCATTAGATGCCACTATAGGTCATAATACTCGCCATTGGCAGTGATGGCCTAGACAACGGCGTAAAGAAATATGGAAAGATGAAGCGACCAACCTAAAATCCAATGAATGCTTTATACACCTATGCTGATTTTTGTATCGTACTTTGAATTTGATGACCGATGTAGTCTAGTATTTAGTGTGTTGGCTTTGAACCGTGGTCTCACGTCTAATAAGCCACCGCATTACCTACTAGACTGCGGCGACTTTAAGAAAAATAATAAATGATAAAAGCAAATATGTATGACCGACTGTGCAGTGAGTAGTACATTCTTACAAACCTGCATAACTAACGTTTTTATTATATGAAGGCAAATAATAGCTGTAAACCAAACCGCAGGATATCGGTTAAATTTTTAATTGAAAATGGTAATTTTCCGGAACATGAACAATTCATTAAAATTGAGTGAGTTTTACGTCTGTATAATTTTGATATTGAACTCCATATTTCGTTTTTCATTTTGCAACAAACGAAAACAACACAATTCACAATATGTAGTTTCATATTTGAACATCTTCTCTTAATACAACTGATAGCAAATTAACTTTGAAGGAGTGAAAATCAAAATAATAAAGAAAAATACAACACAAAATCAGTGATTGAAGGAAGGAAGCTTCAAGCTTTAGAGACAGAGATTCAATAGTTCAAAATGAAATGAAATGACTACCAACAAATTGATGAAGAATCATAGAACCCTAAAAACACTAGTCCGATATACGAAAAATTACGCAAACGGTTCTTATCTATGGACGCTATGGTGCAGTGCATTGAATACTATAAGCAACACAGACATTATTTCTAAAGTATGTCATGTGATAGTAGAAGCACGTCTCAGGCAGCTCTGAATGTCATTCTTCATTTACTCCCGATTGAAGACTATGTAGGAAGATGGCAGCTAGAGACCTCTTTAGACTGAACAGGCTAGGTTCATTGAGTTTCTGTAGGATGAATCACTCGGCATTGCTGAAATAACTAACGTGGCAGGGTAAGGTAATTTCTACTATCGGAATAACGGACTACACTTCTTCGATACAACGAATGCAATAATACCTGATACGGAAGTCTGGATTGGTTTGGATAAACTCTTCAATAGCTGGGCTGATTTCACGGACATGGAGACCGACTCAGGACAAACTAAATCTCTGGTCGGTTGTTTAGACCACCGAACTGGTTAGTGAGCACATATCAAAGAGCTCAAGAATTACGATTTATGTAGATAACCAGACAACACTAAAGACCCATCTCGTCTGGCAGTGTATAAGGCAAATAAGCGGACTTATGGCAGATTATCAGATTTTCGGCGCTTTTGGCAACAAAACTGTGGGCAAACTAGCAAAATTTAGGATTATTGTAAAAAAAATTATTCAGTCGTAAGCTGGCCTCCGCAGACATACATAAGTAACAATTGTATGCAAAACTGATTTTGTGTCGTGTCTTTGAAGCAGAATTTCACAAGTGGCTTTTCGGTAATACATCTGTCTGTCATTTAATTCATGTGACTTTCAAATTATTTTAATTTTCCCACTACGTTTAAACTATCGGAAATTATTTGTATTTGTTGACTGAAAATGTCATCTTAATCAAATATAGTTTACAATTCATCATCATCAAACTTTTTTAATCATCTCCAATGTTCTACATTTCTCTCATCAAAATCGTTATCTCTGAAGTGTTGAAACCATCTACTGCATGTTGCTTCTGATAGAGAATGATCACCAAATGCCTCGACAAGCATTCGATGTGGCTCTCCAGCACTTTTTTAAACGAAAACAAAATATTAATGCTTTTCGCATATAATCAATTTCTGGTACAAACTTCGCCAGCTTTAACACGATGATGTTGTTTGTTCACAATTATTGCGCTCTATGGAGGCATTTGTAATTTTACTTAATAACGGTACACCTAACATGGTTCATAAATGGAATTGACTGGCCATATCTAAAAAAAAAATGATTCAGGCTTAAGCTAGTAGTCGCCGTAGTCTAGTAAGTAGTGTGATGGCTTATTAGACGTAAAGCCTGGGTTCGAGCCCCAGGCCAGACATCAAAATAAAATACAAAAAGTATTTCTTCGGTGACTTTCGCTCAGCAGATTTCTGGCAAAAACTCTGAGAGTTAATAAAATTGCCATGAAAAGTTTCTCAAAAATCTGTCGTTCGGAGTCGACTTTAAACTGTAGGTGCCACCACTCATGTATAAAATTAACACAGACAACATAAGTGGTGTGAGAAACTAGGTCGTAATCCTAACTGAACGGTTGTAATGACCAATTATGTATGTATGTATGTAATACACGTGAAAAACGACTATAATTAAATATATGCATTGCATTGCATGTTTTCTGTCAAAGTCATCCATCATTCAAAAGAGCAACGAATACAGCACGAATAGTAAAATGCCTACTGAATAAAAGGTAAAACTCTTTTCAGAAGCATTTTTGTGTGTATATTTCCACCTCCAAAAGAATGATTCTATTTTTCTTTTTTAATATGAGAGATTATTCGCTATTTGAAGTGTGATGATTTTATAAAAAAAATAGAGAGTACGAAAAAGGCATTCAACAAAAGTGACAAATGTGAACATAGCAATTGATGTTGAATGAGAATTTCTATAAAAAATTATGCATCTTTTATTTAATATCTCCAAATCAAAATGTTCAGAATTTTTGAAAACAAAATTTCTTTAACATTAAAAATACAAATCTGGCAGTCTTGAATGAAACTACGAAAAAAGTTAAAATAAAAAAAAGTATATCGCATTACTTAAAGCAATCTATGAAAACTTTCCAATACGGGAAAAAGTGGACTGGCAAATTGTAGTTATTAAATTGTATAATATAGTTATATTACAATAGATTAAAACACCTTCTTAAACACTTGTTGTTACACATTTGAAATTTTATGCTTTTTTACTTACATTCTTTCAATATAAAAACAACGATAGAAAATATAAAGACAAATGAGATTTTCACGCTTTTAAAAAATTTATTCAAATTTAATTATCATCAACTGGACCGTTTGATTTGCCTAGTAAACGAAACAAGAAAAGTGAAAAGGAAAATAAAATTTATTCAAGTTATAAGTAGACTACTCAAGTTTACTTAAAATAAATGCAATATTGAAAATTAAAAACAATTTTTTATTTTCATTTTTTGTTTAGATAAATAGCTACTGTTGCTAATAGAGAGTAGTGCGTTACTTTTATTGCATTTACAGAATAGAAAAGTTTGTTGAGACAAATAGCCGCCAACAACAATTTCTGATTTCAGAAAATTTTGTTTTTTTATTGCTTCAACAGTTTTACGTTCAATTCTATTTTAATTACTACACAAATTTAATGCGACGATTGTGATAAATTTCGCGTAGCGGTGGAATCAGATTACAACAGTCTTTAGTGGCGTGATCTGGACCAATCAAGCATTATAAGATCTAATAGAGATTTCGGTGAATGTGGGAAGCACTATCTCGTTACTTGTTATTGTTTGCTTCTTACCAACAGAGTAACTTTTTCAATATATTTGATATTTCTAAAAAACGTCCTTATTACAAAACGAAGAAAATTTATATTCTTAAATTAGACAACGAGGTTGGACATGCTATGCATAAAAGTAAGGTCTGTTTGCAATTCTATCGATCTATAATGGGGAAGCAGCTAAAATATAACCAGAAGATACTCTGCTTTCGACGAGAAATGGTCGTAGTGAGCAAATCACAGAATTCTGCTTGTGTATTGAAATGCAAACCTTTACAAAAAATCCTGTGCGGGGAGAAGGGAGTTGACAAAAGACATGCTCTTAAGCACGTATTTGGAAGCATAATAGTTTGGGATTTAATGTGTGCGAATGGAGTACACAAAAAAATAAAATACTAGATGTGTTAAGAAAAATATGTCAAATTTAGTATTGTGAGAAAGGTGCTTTACTCATCTAGTATGTAGTGAGATGGGCTATTAGCGTGAGGGCCGTGCATTTGGCCAATAAGGTCTAAGTTACTAAGTAAGTAAATTTAATTTGCATTAACAACCTGATTAACGGATTTCGGCCCGCCTTAACACATGCCTCCATGTGCCTCTGCTTCTAGCGCATCTTCGCCAATTGATCACACCCATCGATGACAGGGATTCCTCGATTTGGTCATTTAAACGCAGACAAGGTCGTCTTCTTCGACGACTTCCACAAATTCTTGCATCCTCTTCCATTCTAGAGACATGGCCGCTGGATGTTAAATTGCTGCGCAACTTCCAGGGCGCTGAGGACCCCATACACATACAAACATACATAATTGGTCATTACAACCCTTTGGTCAGGATTTCGACCCAGTTTCTCATACTACTTGTGTTGTGTGCGTTAATTTTTATACATCAGTGGCGGAACCTACAGTTTAAAGTCGACTCCGAACGACAGGTTTTTGAGAAACTTTTGCCAGAGATCTGCTGAAAGGAAGTCGCCGAAGAAATAGTTTGTCATATTTCGTTTAGTTGGAGATATCTGACCTTTTTGAACAGAGGCCTTACGTCTAATAAGCCAACACACTACCTACTAAACCACGGTGACCTCAAAGCTCATTATTATATCGAATGCGGAAATCATCGCCAACTCGCACTAGACCGAAGATCTTACGTAGGACTTTTCTCTCGAGACTGCTGAATCAGTGCTTAGTAGTGTCCATGCTTCTGCGCCATAACGAAGCACGCGGATAATAAGCGAGGGAGGTCTCTGCAACCCAGTTGCTTATTGAGACCAGAATAGGACCTGTTGGCAAGAGTGATGCTACGCTTGATCTCCAGACTGACATCATTTACGGTGGTGACGACGGAACCAAGTTCAACAAATTCACTGACTATGGCGATAGTATAGTTTTCGGCCGAATCTAGGATCCAATATGCCGCATGTCCCTACTTGTCGACAACATAAAATTCGTTTTGCCTTCATTTACTGCCAGACCCATCTTAATGAGACTCCCGTTCAATAGCACTAAAGGCAGCAGTAAGGTGAGCTACTTACCTTGTAATTATTATAACATAACAGGTATGAAATTATCGTTTGTTTTTTAATGAAAATGGAACACTGATTTTTAACAGGAACGTAAAAAAAATTATTTAAGCTATTGGCCATTGCTGTCTATACGTTTTTTCCATCTTTCAGGCGATGTGTGGCCATGCCAATAAAACTCGTCGTCTTTTGAAGCAAATAAATTATTCGATTCCTTGTTTTCAAACTACTTTAATGGCCTTCCACGTACTTCATATCTCACATCAAAATTATTATCTCTCAACCGCCGAAACCATCTTCTGTATGTTGTTCCTGATAGAGCATGATCACCATAGGTCTCGGCAATCATTCGATACGACTTCGACTGAATGCTTTCCGCAAATCATCATTCTCTGGTGACAAAAAATATTGCTATTGTTTGTTCACTGATTTGATGTAGGTATACTGAGTACATTTCACAGATGTCATCGAAAGCACAAAAAAAAAATAATTAAAAGCAGATATTTGTATCTTGGCTCCCACATCATACTTGTCCGCCTGGTAATTTTTAATTGTGTGACAAAAGCAGATTTCTGGCAAAAGCTCTGAGATGTATGTATAACATAAGTGGTGTGAGAAACTAGGTCGTAATCCTGACTGAAGGGTTGTAATGACCAATTATGTATGTATGTATGTAATACACGTGAAAAACGACTATACGCTCAAATATAAATATAAAAATAAATTATGCAAAGTAAAAAAATTATACCTCTTTTAATCATTATTTTAATGACAAATCTTGCTGTCATTAATTTCACGTTACGTGAACTTTTTATAAACTTTAACTAAAACAAGAGTGAACATGGATTTGTTTTCACTTTATTCTGCATAGATTTTCTTGTAGCTAAACTTTATTTCTTTTCTTTTTTTTTTGTTTGTTTCTTAATTGCTTTTTATCACCAGTTTCTTTTCTGCTCCAGTTTTTCAAAATGAAATACATTTCCGTTTCTATTTTTTCATGCGCTTTAAAGTTTTATTTTCACCACAAAGGAGAATTTAAATGATTCACTAGTTCAATGTTTAGGAGCGGAATTTTTGCAGTTTTTAAAGAACTATCATCGAATAAACGAGAATGGAAAAATATTTAAGGTACCAACAAATTTTCTAAATAGGTTAAATGGAATTCCTAACCATAAAGCATATCCTACTAAATGTAAGGAATAACCTTTTAATATATTGGTCCTTTAAATTTTCACCGAATTCTTCTTACGTGTACCTACGCTTTTGCGATGTAAAAATATGGAGTCAGCAGAAAGCATTTTAATTTTTATTTTTCTTTTGATTTGTGGAAAACATTAAACAAATTTTTGTTTTATAATAAAATTGAAATAAATGAATAAAATTAAAATAAAAACATTTATATTTTTTTTGCGCATTATTGCTTAAAATTCATGGAACTTATAATGGTACCAAGACTTTTGCTATTCACTGTATATACAAACATAACATCTGTTATTTTACATTTTGATTGTTTATTTAAGTGGAGCTTATTACTTAGATGGACAGTTTTTTTCCTCTCTATTAGTGGTTTATTGCTGGTTGTTTTTTATACACATGGATATTCAAATGAACATTTCAGTAGAAAAAAATTTTAAATTTTAGTACATTGTTCTCGAATAAACAACACAAATGTAAGTGTAAATGTTGTCATTGAAGTTTTGGCTAACATCGTGTATATTAAGCAATAACAGCAGCATTACGAACATAACAGTATCAAGGCCAATAACAAACTCTATTTAAAATGTTTGGATTGGTGGTCATGTTTTTGATTAAGCCATTATTCATTATGATTTTAAAAAAGTTGAATGGCGAAAGTAAACTAAATGAAAAGCATCTTTTATTTGAAATGATATTTTTCTGTTTTTGCCAAATTGCATTTTTTGTGTGTCTGAAGTTTACAAAAAAATAAACAAAAATATATAAAATAAAAATACAGTATGCCCCGGATATAATAATTCCCCTCTTAGTAGCACTGGAATTTAGGCAATCTAGGTTTTTGCTTAAAAATGTACTGAAACTATTTCGATATATACATTCCGCTTTTAAGCATTTCCCACTTATAAACGCGAAAAATTGTACCGCATATTTAAAATTTACTTTAAAAATAATTCATTATATGCACCCTCTTTGTGATAACTTTCTTTTCAAAATTAATCCTCTAGCTCCTTCGCTCGCATGATTAAATATTTCTAGATGTCTTGAGCCATTGGAAGCCAATTTTCGCCATTAACGCTATAAGGCAGATTTATTGAAAAAATAGTAAGTAAATTGGAAAGCGCATTCTATAGAATGTTCCTCATAGTTTCTTTCTCCTTTAGGCAGAGGCTGCATCCTGTCCCATCCAGAAGACATAACCAACTGAGGCAACGTAATCTAAGATAATTGATTCCTGATGGAAAATCTACAATCCATCAATGTTCACATTTCGTAATTTGTAAAGCTTTTCTTTTACTAATCTGAACTGGTGCAGGCCTAGGGTCTCTCTTGATTTTCCACCAAGTTAATGTAAAATATGTAAAACAAGAATGTTTGTTCTTGTTTTACATAGTATTATTTTCAAATTGTTTTTATTTTTATTTTTACTTTCATTATATTGTATAATATCAATGCTATTTTTTTGTAATCATTATATAATCACATACAGTAATTTAAAAGATTAATTTCTTGTTGTATGTGATATCCTATAAATAAATAAATAAAACTTTCTTTATATTAATTGTATAAATATCGCAACTTGACTATTGACATTGTAAAGTCAAGCTAAATAGAACTCAAAAATTTTATTTACAAACAATTTTTTCTGTTTAAACTTTACACTCTTGATTATTCTGAGATTTTAAACAAAATAAATACTCATTAATCCGAATAATAAAGTTAAGTATGTTTAGATTTTTGTCGCATAGTGTAATGGATGCTTATGAAATCAATTAATGTTTATTATTTATTATAATTAGTGTGTGTTACAGGTATACAAATTATTATGAAACCATGCAAATACGCACTTTTAACTTTTCTAAAGAGATCTGAGATGTACATATTTATATGTATACATAATAAATGGCTGTGTTTTACAGAACATTTCGATTAATAGGACACAATGTTACACTCTGAACGATGTATGTATATACACTGATAGTCATTCGTTTGAATGCAGTAGTTGTTTTTATTTAGATTTGTGTTAATGTAAAAAAACTGAAGGAAATTTGAATATATTTTACATTGTTATTTATAATGCCCGACAAACAGTCAGACAATTAAAAACACCCAGAGTCTATGGAGGGAATCGAGCCCACGGTCGCCGCACGTGAAGTTTAGCAATTAGGACATCGAGGTCTAGTTGTTAATTAAATTTTAAATATCTTCTCACCATATATTTTATGGGCCAACCTTATTTCTAATACCAAAAACATTATATTTGTAATGGAGTTAACGAAGTTTTAGAGGGTTTGAATTTCAATACCCAAACGAATTTTATTGAATTTCACTTCTGCATAATTTATGTTCGATATCTGCCTCCCTTTTTTGTAAACGTTTGTTTCAAAGAAACATACTCATTCTAGAAACATACATATTCTTTTCAGTCCTATTTTGACACATTTGATTTGCATACAAACCATAAGATTTGTAAATAATTAAAAATTTCTGTTTTATGTGTCAGTGTCAGTTTTTATACAAAAAGTTTTTATGTAAAACTGAGTGGAATGACAAACAACATTCGGCATGAAGGTAGTTACAGAAAAAAACAGTACAAAATAATAAACTTAAAAAAAATTAATGAATTATAAGCTTAAAAGGCTATATTTTATTTCTTAAGGGATGTCTACCCATGCAAACTTAATAGGATTTTAGGTTTGGCCGAGCATACAAAGAAGTGTGGCGTAATGTGTGGGCCCTGGTGAACAACGATCCAGGGTCCCAGAAACAATTCTCGCTCTGTGGCTGTTTAGGATGTTCGACCAACTGGATCTCAGCTGTTTTACCACGGTCCTTGTTCCCCTAGGTAGCTGCATTTTGCTATCCTATACTCGATGTTCATTTAGTACAATGCCGTGAATCATTGAAAATTACAAGTTTCTTAGAAACTGAAACACTTCCGGCACAAGTTTCAAAATTGGCAGCCTTAGACAGTCTATCAATACGTACAATAAAAAGAAGCTCATTCATCAGAGATAGTTTTTCTAGACTGAATATGCCATTACCAAAAAATGAAATGGAATCATGTTATTCATTTGGCCGTATTATAAGTTATTTACATTAAAAAATCAAGTTGTACTTATTCTGAAAGTGAATCTGATTATAGTGATGATGGAGTAGAAATGGAAATGTATGATATTGTTGGTATATTTATTATTTGAACTTTTTCTAATTACAAAGTCATCAAAAATTTATAAAACCAATTTTGACACATTTAGTTTTATAAACAAGGATAAAGTAATTACCTAGACTAGTACATATTTAGTCAATAAACTAGTTCATAAAAAGGTCAATAGACTAGTCAGTAGATTACTCTGTAGACTAGTCAATAGACTGGTCTGTAGACTAGTAAATAGACTGTTCTGGAGACTAGTAAATAGACTGGTCTGTAGACTAGTCTACAGAAAGTTGGAAAACGCCATTAATGGGGCTAAAGAAAAAACAAGAAATCTGAAATTAAAAACAGACAACTTATTTAAAAGAGAGCTGGCTTTATTTGAAGCTACTACAAACAGAACCAAAAATTTAGACATACTTTTTAATGCATTGTTAACGCTAAAGCCCACTTCTGTAGAAAGCGAACGTGTTTTTTCGATAGCTGGTAAATTTTCAATAAATTTACGAAATAGAATATCTTATGAGTTATTAAATGCACTAATAATTTTAAAAACTCATTTTTTGAAAACTTAGTTCTTCGAAAATTTTTTATATTTTAATTTTTAAATAATATTTTTAATTAATTCTTAATAATAACTTATCTTAAAATGTTCTCATTATTCTGTTTGTTTTTGTTTATACAGTATGAATTTAAATGTATTGTTTTCTTTTTTGTTAATGAAATAACATTTTAATAAAAATCTTAAGCATTTTACTAGTATTGTGCGGGAATTCCCAAACTCTAATAGGGACCCTTTTTGAGCACTTTTTATCTTTGAATTCAAGTAAAATAAAGTATGTCTGAGATATAGTCCAAATGTTTCATTCGTTTAAAACCTATTGATTCATTATATGTTTATAAAGAGTCTGAGTAGAGAGTATCAGAAATGACTAATTTTCCTATCTCTAGCGCATATAATTTGGCTAATTGAATATGTTAAATTGACTCTGAGAACCACTGTGGTTTACGACTTAGGAAGACCCTGCAAGAAAAAGTCTAACGAGGTTAAATCGCACGCCCTCAATGACCAGGTCACATTACTTCCACTTGAGGTGACCATGCCCGCAAATCGTTCATCCGGAAAATAGAATGTGGCTTCGTGGCACGAAACAGCGTCTTTTTGAAACCACATAACGATGTCTAGATAACCCAATTCAGGCCAAAAGAAGTAGGTAATCATCGATCTATAGTAATCGCCTTTGAAACGGATGGCTTGACGAACGTCATTTCTTAAAGAAATATCCAAACAAAAAATTGACTTCCTGAATGGAATGGAGGCTCTAGGATTTAATTTGAATTAGTATCGCCGCAAAATCAGCAACCGCAACCGATTTATCGATGAAGACCTGCTCCAGAATTCAATCATATTTTCATTCATGCATCAAATAACAACTAATTTCGCAGATGTAAGTTCAACTGTCAAAATTCGGAAGTCTCTGTGGTAAGACCCTTTAACAAGAGAAAGGTAGAATGAGCTATGTTAAAAACACACATAAACATTTCATTCAACTACACAACATAAATCTTATTTACGTACGTATATATATACTTCCACTTCACAGTTTATTTAAAAAGAATTTGTTACTAAATACGACGTGACGATATTTTTTTTTTATAGAAATTGACGTTAAAAGTCTTTTAAAAATGAGGTCGTAGTGAAGATTCTATTTATATATTCAGAATACGTGGGAGGTAATATTATACTTTTATTAAATTTGGACTTAGCAGGACGAAAAAATCCAACATAAATTTGTTTTTGCTTGAGCACAAACAATTAAAAACCCAGTTATAATATTTGAAGGGTTGTTTTACGATATAATTCTGACATATTTTTTCCGACAGCGCTTTCATTCGCTGTTGTTGTAGAGCTCTGTTATGTCAGTTTTGAAAGTATGATAAATTTTAAATCGTCTAAACTTGTTCAGTCATATATTTATGTAGATGTATAGAAATCTTATTTCTAAGATTGTATATTCTATTCATTTAGAATAGAACACTGAAGGGAAAACGCACTGTTTAGGTTTCCTAATTACCTTTGCTTCGAGAACTTCAAAAAAATTGCATCCCGTCCGGTAAATTACTACTAGACAAAGTTGTTCATACTTGGAAGCACCTTATAACCAGTATAGAAACCTTTGACGTTTGACAAACGCTCATAGCAGGAAATTACTAGCCAGTTTAGAGGGAGAAAAAAATGTTATAATGTTTTGCGAATCAAATGTATTAGAAGCAACAGATATACAGAGTGAAAACTGGCGGATAAAGCAGAAAAATTAAATGTAAACAAACATTTATTTTGTTTTAAAAAGGAAAATTTGGAATATTTTTTAATTTTTTCAATGAAAAGTTTAAAGATTCTTAAATATTTAATTATTAATCGAAATGTGTGAAGTTTTTGGTCACAATGAATATAGTTTCTTGTGCAAAAGGTAAGTAAGAATCTAAATATATTAAGATCAAAATAAGACGTAATGCTCATAAAAAATTTTTCTTGCTGAAAGTTGCCAATATTTTTTAATTTCTTAAAAGAAAAAGTTAAAATTTGTTATTATTATTAGTTATTTTATTATTTATTAATAGTTTTATATAAAAATTACAATTTTTATTAACTCTCGCCATTATAAAAAACCCAACCCAAAAACTAAAAAAACATAAATAAACAAACTCTCGCCAATATAAAAAACCCAACCCAAAAACTAAAAAAATCATAAATAGACAAAACAGAGTTACAATCAGAGAGGGACAGAAATACTTTTTGGTAATATTTGCTGTCCCTTTCATAATTCGCTGGTAAACGTCAAAATGGCGTTTCTGTACTGGTCATACGGTGCGTTGAAGGCAAAAAGCAAAGTGATTTTTATTCATTCAATTTGCTCGGTTTATATAGTATTTCAAAACACACATGCATAGGCAGTTCATAAATATAAACAGAGTTGTGTAAAAATATAAACAGAATTGGATGATGATAAAACAGGGTTTCTTTTCATAAAATCTGTTAAATTCAAATTAAGAGCGTTAAATGTTAAAAATAGTAATATGAAAATAAATGATTATAATTCAGTAAAAGATAAGGTTATACATAAAATAAATGAAATAAATGAAATTAATACATAAAACAATATTGAGCTGCTTCAGTCTCCCCCTTTGATGCTGACATCGTCCCGATGAGGCATCAAAATCTATTTTCGTGGTCGACCTCTCGTTCGCATCTTCCTTATTGGTTGCTTGGATTGATTTGTTGACGCTATCACTAGTGTAAGGGCTGAGGCATGGTAGGTCCCAAGTGGGAGATTCAAGTCATCTTCATGGGCTATCACATAGGATGTAGACCCCTTCTTGTCTATGATAACGTATGGACCATCTCGCTTTGGAACAAATTTTGATGAAAGTTTTTTGTTGCTGTTACTCAATACGTGTTTTGTAACCAATACTTTGGATCCAATATCTAGGAGGCTTATTTCGTCTTTGGCTGTTGCTGATTTGTTTGTTATGATCTTGTTGTTTGTGGACGTTTTCCTTGATATCCTTGAAAGTATTTACCATTTGTTGTAGATACGGCGTTATATCTGACAAAAAAAAATTCAGACTGGATTATGGCTTTTAAGTCATGTTGTACGTCATGAAGTGTACGAAGTTCACGCCAGAAAGTTAAATAAGCTGGAGTGTACTTTGTACTTTGTCATAGCGTTGTATTCACTGCAATTCAAATGCTGGGTAATTTATCATCCCAAGATTGATGATCATTTCCAACCAATAGAGAGAGTTGTGCTTTCATATCTCTATTTTTGCGCTCGACAGATTTGGCCTCAGAGTGGTAGACTGGAGTTAGTATGTGTTCGATATTAAGACAGACATGACTGCCGAAACAAATTGAACACCATTGTCGCGGATGACCTTCCTGGGTACCCCATGTCGTAGGAATACTTCGTCGATTAATATTTTAGCGCAGGCATCGGCTGTGGCTATTTCTAAGGGAAAAAGTTCAACCCAACGGCTGGCGATGTCTTTTACAGTAAATATCCATTGAAATCCTTTATGTGAGATGGGCAATGGACCAAAGAGATTAATGGCAACTACTTCAAACCGCTGGCTACACGACACTGTTTGATAAAGCTCCACAGGTTTTAGATTCGTAGCTTTGTACCTTTGGCATTCTAGGCATTCCTTGACATGTTTTTCAATGTCTTTTCGTATGCCTGGCCAGTAATATCTGGATGTGATTTTGGAAGTGGTTCTTTCTATACCATAGTGACCGGCAGTTTCAGCATTGTGGTAGTATCTGAGTAGGTTTAGCCTTTCTTCACTGGAAAATGAGCAAATTTCGCAAGGATTGGAATCGTCATGGTCATCGTCACAGGGTGGTCTTGAGAGCGTATCGGCAATGACATTGGTTCTTCCTGGCTTATATTCAATATTTATATCAAATGGTTGCAGCAGCAAAGACCATCGTGCTAGTCGTCCTGTTGGTGTTTTGATTTTCATCAACCATTTCAAGGGCTGATGGTCGGTTACTAGCTTCACAGGAGCTCCTTCAATATAGCCAAGATACTTCTGGACAGCCCAAACAATTGCGAGCGCTTCCCGCTCAATTGTGGAATAATTCCGTTCTGCATTTGAAAGTAGTCTGCTTGGGTATTCAATAGGGTGTTCGTCTTGGCCCTCCCCCTGGAGCAAAACTGCACCAAGAGCATAAGCACTGGCATCTGTTTTGATTATAAATGGTTCACCATCAACAGCTTGTCTCAAAATAGGTGCTGTCGTCAATAACTTCTTCAAATTGTCGAAAGATTGTTGTTGTTCAATGCCCCAATGCCATACTGCATTTTTCTTTGATAGGGCTGACAGAGGCTTAGATATATCTGCAAATGATGGTATAAATCGACGATACCATGAACATGCCTGTAGAAATGACAAAACTTCTTTGACATTTCTCGGACTTCATCGATTGTTAAGTGCAGATACCTTTTCTGAATCCGTCATAATTCCTTGGGGTGTAAGCAGATGACCCAAATATTTCACCTCATTACACGCAAAACGACATTTTTTTAAATTAACTTTAAGGCCAAATTCTTGTAAGCGTTGAAAAATATTTTGTAGGTCTCGCAGATGATCTTCAAAACTTGGAGAGCAGGAAATGATGTACGCTCCCAAAGAGGCTTTCAAACGGTCATTTAACCTCTGGAATGTAGCTGGCGCGTTTCGTAAACCAAATGACATGCGTTTAAATTTGTACATGCCAAAAGGTGTCACAAAAGCGGTTTTATCCTGATCATCAGCTGGATGAACTCCGATTTGCCAGTATCCACACTGTAGGTCAATTGTTGACATATAACTCGTAACTTTGGCTTCATGAGGAATATCGTCCACTCTGGTTAACGGATAACGATCAGGTTTAGTAATTGAATTTAGCTCCCTATAGTCTATGCATACACGGATTTCACCAGATTTGTTTGGGAACGATAACGACTGGAGCTGCCCATGGAGATTGGCATTCAACTATAACATCAGAATCAAGCATTTTCCGGATTTCGCTCTTTAAGGAAACTTTCATGGCATTTGACAAACGATAAGGCGGTATCGCTATCATGGTCATCAGTGTGAATACGATGTATAGCATAGCGTGTGGCTATGGTCGACGAAAATCCTCTACCAAACCCTCCACGTGGGTGTCGGCTGGTAATGGTGGTTGCCCGATGGGGTGTCCACCAGCCAAGGGGGGAGACCATACTCATTTGATTGAAGGTCGAATGAATTATGGCTCTCACCATAGGATAGAGGTATGGGCTGGACTAAGGTGTTATACGACCCGTGCCGATAGTCAGCCTGGCTGGGGGCCCATCAAAAATATCCCAGTCGTTAACGGAGTATCCTGGATACCGGGCGACCTCCAGGATTAACTAGCCTTACCTGGGCACAGCGGATCCCTGCTCAGGTGGACCTTCCCCTTATCCGCAACTCGTGGGACCAAAAATGAAAAATGAAATAGAAAAAAAATCAATAGAGAAAAATCAGGAAACCGCCTCCACTAGTGAGGACGAGAACGGAACTCGTAAAAATCCGCGTACGGGTGTTAAGCCGACGCCCGTCTCCACAGAAGAGGGAAAAGACTTGGTTGATGCTAAAGCAGACCAAGAACCTAGTACCTCAAAAAATAGTAGAACACAACAAGCCAAAAGCGTCGGCCTTTCCAGAAGCAAGGTTGCTCCAAAAGCCGGACCTTCGTCCAGCAAGAGTGGCCTTGGTAATGTAAAGGTTGACACGGCTCAGAAAATGAAAGAATCGAAGCAGAGGTACAGGGAGCGATTGAGCGCAAAGCGGGTTCTAGACAGGATCTCCAAGATCCTAATAGATAACCGCACGCAGCGCGAAGCGCAATCACTGGCCTGGGCCAAGGAAAAGCTCGAAGAACTAGACAAGACGTCGACCATGGAGGTGGCTGTCAAAAGACAGCGATCTTCTGATGGAGACGCTCCAGGCGCTAAAAAATCACGCAGCTCGCATCGCACCAACACCTTATACAGTGAGGTGCTAAAAGACAGCATAGAAATGGCGGTTGTAGATCGCTCAGATCCAGACGGTAGTATTACACCGTCGAACTGGAGACTTGTAGCAGACGCCCTTGCAGACGTCTTCCTAGAAGTAATGGAGGAGAATCCGGGACCAGTTCCAGTCTACCAAATGTGTGGCTGGCACCAAGGACACGTGAAGCTAGTAACGTGTGCCGATAAGAGAGCCCTGGATCTCTTCTCCATCGCCATAATGAGGGTAGGTGAAATCTGGAAGGGCGCCAAACTAGAAGTAGTGCCCAAGTATGCCATACCTAGCAGACCCCGAACATGCTCTTTGATACCTTTAACTCCAAAGGAGCCAGAAAAAGTGCTAAGAATAATAAAAATGTGCAATCCAAAGTTACCAACACACAATTGGAAAATTGCAAAGTTGGAGGAACGCCATGGATCTCGCTGTGCGACTATCATAATCAATCAGGAATCCCTGGAGCACCTGGCAAAATCCAATGGTGTGGTGGCCTTTGGATTTGAACACATTATTCTAAAAGTATATAAAAAGGATAATCGCCCCATGGAGTCGAGTGACAACGCCCCTCAGGGGGACAAGCCACAAGACGAACACATGGGCGCATCAGAAAAGGAGGAGGATAACCTTACAGCATCCTCAACGCAGATTCATACCCGGTCCAGAGTTAGCTCTCTCTCTTCCACTGGGTCGGATATAGCATCTGCCTTTGATATGCTGTTAAGGGAATCTGATCTCCTGGACGAGGCTGATCAAGAAGATTATGGCCTAGACATTACGATGGTGGAGAGGAGAGAGGTAATCCAAATAAATCTCCATCACTCTAAGGCAGCATCGGCTGCACTACTTCTCCGGCTGGCGAACAGAGGAGAAGACATAGCCCTGATCCAAGAACCATGGTCCATAGCCAATAAGGTTTGTGGATTAGGGCACAAAAATTATAGGCTGGTCCATGCCAAATGTGTAGGTAGACCTAGATCCTGTATACTCATTAAGAACAACTTAATGGCATATTTGCTTCCTAATTTCAGCAATGAAGACCTAACCACACTAACGGCGGAGATCAATGGTAAGCAACATTGGATCTCCTCCTGTTACATGCCGCATGACCTAAGCAGTCACCCACCACCAGATCCAGTGAAGAGACTGGTTACAGAGGCAAAGCGCTCAAATGTTGGCCTGCTGATTGGCTGTGATGCCAACTCTCATCACACTATATGGGGCAGCACGAACGTCAACGAACGGGGTGAGTCTCTTTTTGATTTTATTATATCTAATAACCTATTAGTTTGTAACACGGGTAATAAGCCCACATTTATAACGAAAAACAGAAGGGAGGTTTTGGACATAACCCTTACCTCCGGCAATATTTATGATAGTGTCAGAGATTGGAGAGTCTCGGAGGAGCACTCCTTTTCTGATCATAGGTTTATTGAATTTTCCCTTGGTAGGGGGAACAATACTGTAAGGGCGATTAGAAATCCTAGAAATACGAATTGGGATCTTTATGATCGCCTTGTCAGGCTGGGCTTGGACCCACTCACGAGCTGTAGAATAGATAGTATTTCTGGACTTGAGGCTACAGTAGCTGAATTCACAAAGGTCATAGTAGGGGCTTTTGAAAAAGCATGTCCGAAAAGGGTCAACAGGGGTGGAAACAAACCACCCTGGTGGGACCGGGATCTGGACATGCTCAGAAAGGAGTCACGACGACTCTTCAATGTGGCGAGAAAGTCCGGTAATGCGGATCAGTGGAGGGACTATAAAGTATCCCTTGGAAAATACAAGAGAGTTCTAAGACGGGCTAAGAGGGACTCGTGGAGAAATTTCTGTAGCAACATGGAAACTATCAACGAAACTTCTAGGCTAAGGAGAATTCTCTCAACAACATCCTTTATACCCAGTATACTGCAAAGGGAGGATGGCTCATGGACCAACTCTGAGAAGGAAACTTTGGATCTTCTTGTGGACATCCACTTTCCACCGGGACAAGGTTCGGATGCGCGAACAACCGTCTCGGAGAGTGAATCACAGTGGGAATACTGCTCGATCATGTCTGTGGACGCGATAAAATGGGCGATAGATGGATTTAGACCGTTTAAATCTCCGGGACCGGACGGAATATATCCGGCCCTCTTGCAACGTCTGGAAATGAAACACATCGGAATGCTTGGGGCGATGTTTGTCGCCAGTATTCGGATGGGCCATATACCGTCGGAATGGTGTAAAGTGGGGGTAGTCTTCATACCGAAGGCTGGAAGAAACTCTCATACTACACACAAGGACTTCAGACCCATAAGTCTATCCTCCTTCTTATTGAAGACTATGGAGAGACTCGTGGATGTGAATCTGCGTCAGACCTTGGATGGAAATCTCCTTTCCGGGGGACAACACGCATACACTAAGGGGAGGTCTGTTGAGACTGCCCTACATAGCCTGGTGTGCAGGATAGAGAAATCGCTGGCACAGAAGGAATACACTCTGGCTACTTTCCTTGACATCGAAGGAGCCTTCAATAATGTGGAACTTTGCGCTATAACCAGGGAGCTGGATAGTCTGGGTGTACGATCCACTATAGTGAACTGGATAACTAAGCTACTTTGTGGGAGAACAATCTACCCCACACTTGGGAGCTCACAGACAACCAGGGCTATAGGGAGGGGAACTCCACAGGGCGGAGTACTCTCTCCTCTTTTGTGGAATCTGGTGATGAATGATCTACTAGTGATACTAGAACAAAATGGATGTGAGGCAATTGCCTATGCGGATGACATTGTTCTTGTTATCTCCGGAAGATTTGTCGACACTATCAGAGATAGGATGCAACTGGCTCTGAGGAGGGTCTGCGTGTGGGCATCTGAACGGGGTTTGGGTGTTAACCCGGTGAAAACGGAAATAGTACTCTTCACAAGAAGGTACAAGCCACCGACATTTCGTCCATTGAAACTTAACGGGACGGAACTGAAACTCAAACAGGAGGCACACTTTCTAGGGCTTATTCTGGATAGGAAGCTGTCTTGGAAATCGAATATCATTAACAGAACTAAAAAGGCTTCCATTGCCCTGTATGCTTGTAACAGAGTGTTGGGGAGAAAATGGGGCCTAGGACCTAGGATGACACACTGGATCTACACAGCGGTGGTCAGATGTAGCATGATTTTACAGTTGTCAATACTGGCACAACATTTCATATGCATAAACAAAAGAATATCCAATTGCATATGAGCAGCGACCACTTGACTCAATGTTATTGACCGTCGCGCACATGCGACGATCATTTGACACTTTGTTGTTGTTGCCGCTGACTGCATTGGTTTGCATATAATATGTAGTATGTATGTTGTTGTTGTATGGCATTGCTGGTGATCGTGTGTGACTCTCTTTACACTTCACCGTGGGAATTATTGTGGATAATAGGCGCGTGTCATATAACATCCACTTGTCCCATAATTATTACACACACAAACCAATATAATATAGTTAAACATATAATATACACACAAACATATGTTATAGTATTAAGTCAATACAAAATTGTATTAGAATTAAGGGTTTGATTTGGAATTGTCAAATCAGCCAAAATTTAGTATAAAAGAAGGGACATTTTCCCTCAAGAACACAATCAATAAAACTTAACAAAATAGTGCGGTTCAACTGCACTTAGTTAAAATTATTGGTCTTTTATTTAGAAGTGCTCCTTGAGTGCACTTTATTAAACAAATAAAATAAATACGTTACATGGCGATCCTGCCACTATTCTAGAAGTGCTCCAGTTATTGCACCTAGAATATAACAGTGATCCTGCCAAACTCTGAAGTGCTACAACAGCTAGCACTCAGACAATAATATAACACAAAAATCTTGGAGTGCTCACGGACAAAAGTCCTGCGTCCAAAATAAATAAATCCTGTAGTGCTACAGATTTTATCTAGCACACACGGAAATAATAAACAACAAGAGCCTGGTGGCACAGCCAAAATAGCCACCAGCTGCAATAGAAGGAAGAAACTGTCTGGCCGATAGACAGTGGGTCCAAAGGACAATGACCCCACCTAAAACAACGGAAGGACCGAAACCATTGTCAATCGACGAATACTGGGCAAGGAACAGGAAACAACACAACCCTCCGGAGCCAAAAATACCAGTCGTGAATAAAAAGAAAAGACGAGGAGGAAGAATTCAAAAATTAAAAAGGGAGAAGGCGAATCTTCAGAGACTAGTCCACTCTCAGCCACCACCATCCTGGGAGGAAGCCAGCACAATTTGGAAAAGAATTGACAACGTGGAAAAATTGGTAAAATTATTATTAGATGAAAAAGAAATATATATAAAAAATTAACATAAAATCTTCTCAATTTTAAACCAACGTGCTCCTCAAAGGTTGCACTGGCAGGGCCTATAAGCGTAAACCGCTCGAGGCAACTTAGAAATTAAAAAAAAAAAAAGTATATATATATATATAAATAACAGTATATATTTAAGTAAATTCAATATGGTATTAAATTAAAAATTAAATTAAATAAAATAAAATTAAAATTAAATAAAATACATATAAAGCAAATAAAATAAATTGGATACCTCTAGTATGAATAGGGTAAAAATTAGGCCTAAAAATCCCATTGTGGATAGTCCACAAATAAAAACAAAAATTTCAAGTGAAGAATATTTGGTATGGTTGACCAAATATTGGAAGTCAATAGGAATGAATAGAGCTCCAACTATGGAGGACGTAATTAATAAAAATTCCATAGAAGAAGAAACAATTAGGATGTTAAGACATTTTAAAATTTAATAATTTCTTTTCTCTTCCTTTTTCTTTGAATATGTGCAAGACACAAACTAAGTTAGATAGGCCAACGGCCAATGTTATAAATGAGGTAGAAGTACTTCAAAATAAAATAAACTTAGATAAGATTGAAATTTGTTTGATTATAGTAACAATTTTGTTAGGATTAAATTTTGTATTAAAGGTATACAGTATGCATACTAGAAGTCTTAGAAAGAGATATTCAAGTAGAGCCAATGAATTGGACAAGATCTAAATGGACTGGCAGGAAATAATTAAAAGGTTAAGACTGTTAAAAGACGATTTTGACAAATCATATAAATGTTTAAATTTAGAAAGAAATATAAAGGACGAAACGGTAGTAAAGCATCTGAGGACTTTGTTTGACAGATTCGAAAGAATCAGAGTAGTTGTTAATGTAAATTTCAGTAAGCTTACAACAGCCCACAAAGCAGCAGCCGAATGTTTCTTTTCTGATGTAAGGAGTAGGCTAATAAGCATTTTATCAAAAAAAGGTTTATATATTGAATTACCAACTACATTCCATGAGGAAGTATCTTATAAACTAACGACAGACCAAAAATCTAACGAAACATTGGTTCTATTGTATAATCAGGAAACAAAACCTGAAATAATTTCAACAAACATGACCCAGACAATAGTAGAATTTCTAAACACAGCATCAAAGCTCGTAATCGACTTTGATGGCAGGTCAGAAAACCTGAGAGCATTTATAGACTCCTTGCAATTGCTGAATACAATTAAAGGTGACAATGAAGCGATAGCAGTGTCTTTAATAAAGACTAAATTAAAAGGAACCGCTAGGAATCTGATTGATAATGAAGGTACAATATTGGAAATAATCAGTAAATTGCGCGCTACGGTCAAGGGCGAGTCGGTAGAAGTACTGACAGCTAAAATTATGAATACTAGACAAAATAATAAAACTGCAAAAAATTACTGCAGTGAAATAGAAAACTTAACAAAATCATTGGAAAGCGCATATATATCAGACGGTTTGTCATGTGAATTAGCAAACAAGTATTCAACGCAAGTTGCCGTTAAGGCATTAACGAAAAATTGTACCATAGATAGGGTAAAACTTATTATGGAGGCAGGCCAATTCAACAACATGAATGAGGCAATCACTAAATTTGTTAACAGTTGCACAGAAGCAACTGGCCAGCAAAATGCGTTGCTATATTTGGGTAGGAAATATAATCAACCTATTGATAGAGGAAATAATAATCAGTATCGAAGAAAATATAATAATTTTCCCAATAACAACATTAATAACAATTTTAGACCTCCACAAAGACCAGGAAATAACAGAAATAGGCAAGGTTTCAACAATAGACGTAGAAATGGAAACTACGTAAGAGCAACCGACTCATGCGAAAACGGTTCGGAAAACTCCGACAACCCCCTAAGATAAGCTCAACACATAATAAAATATACAACCTTAATCCCAACTTGAGTTTTTTTGTGCATATGGAAATTAATAACACTAACCACATAGTAACGTTGTTGGTGGACACAGGAGCAGATATTTCAATCGTAAAAAATAATTTTTTCAAACCCCAACAAATAAATAAAAACATTACTACAACAATAACTGGTATAGGACAGGGATACCTGAAATCCATAGGAAAAATATTCTTGGAAATGAAATTTAAAAACTTTTTAATACCACATTACTTTCAGGTGGTTCAGAACAATTTTCCCATACCTTGTGATGGAATTATTGGTTTAGACTTCTTAAAAAGATATAATTGTTTATTGGATTTCAATGAAGAACATGACTATCTTGTTCTAAGACCCTCTAATCTGCAACATACAATAGACATACCAATAACAAATAATTATAATGAGATAACACTACCACCAAGGTCAGAAGTAATAAAACAAATTAAATTTGAGAATCTTAAAAATGAAATATTGATACCAAATCAGGAAGTAACAACAGGGGTTTTTATACCAAATATTCTAGTTAAATCCAACAAAGCTTTTATTCGTTTTTTAAATACTAATGACAGTATAATTTCAATCAAACAGAATAGCATTAAAACCGAAAACATCTCTAACTATCATGTAATTACACAAAGGTTGAACAAAAATGAAAATAGACAATCAAAGGTTATGGATATTTTAAAGAAAAACTTCCCAGAACAATTTAAACCAACACTAACGAAAATTTGCAAAGAATATAGTGACATTTTTGGTTTGGAAACGGAAACAATATCTACTAACAATTTCTATGAGCAAAAGTTGAGATTGAATGACAAACAGCCGGTATACATAAAAAACTATCGTATACCACATTCGCATAAGGATGAAATTAACAAACAGTTTAGAAAACTGATAGATGATAAAATAGTTGAACCATCATTTTCGGAATACAATAGTCCAATTTTATTGGTTCCAAAGAAATCGCTTCCAGGTTCGGATGAGAAAAGATGGCGACTTGTGATAAACTACAGGCAAATAAATAAAAAATTGTTATCGTATAAATTCCCATTGCCTAGAATTGATGATATTCTAGACCAACTTGGCAGAGCAAAGTATTTTTCTTGTTTAGACTTGATGTCGGGATTTCACCAGATAGGATTAGAGAAAAACTCCAGAGATTTGACATCATTCTCTACGAGCAATGGTTCCTACAGATTTACTAGACTACCCTACGGCTTAAAGATAGCACCAAATTCCTTCCAAAGAATGATGACAATTGCTTTCAGTGGTCTGAAGCCGGATCAAGCATTTCTATATATGGATGACTTGGTCGTATTGGGATGCTCAGAAAAGCATATGCTTTCAAATTTGAAGGATGTTTTAATCTCTGTCGTAAATACAATCTTAAGCTAAACCCTGAAAAGTGTTCATTCTTTATGAGAGAGGTAACCTACCTTGGACATAAGTGTACTGATAAGGGAATACTACCAGATGATAGTAAATACTCGATAATCGAAAACTATCCGACACCCAAGGACGCGGATAGCGCAAAAAGGTTCATCGCTTTTTGTAATTATTACCGAAGGTTTATCAAAAATTTTTCGGAATACTCTAGACATCTTACACGATTGTCCAGAAAAGGGGTGCCATTCGAATGGACAGAAGATTGCGAATTTGCATTTAAATACTTAAAGAAAGCATTAATTAGTCCAACATTGCTTCAGTACCCCGACTTCACTAAGGAATTTTGTATAACAACGGACGCGAGCAAGCATGCATGCGGTGCTGTTTTAACTCAAGAACATCAGGGTAAACAACTTCCTATAGCTTACGCTTCAAAGACATTTACAAAGGGTGAAAGTAATAAATCAACCATTGAACAGGAATTAACTGCCATACACTGGGCTATCACACATTTCAGGCCATATATCTATGGAACACACTTTTTAGTTCGTACTGACCATAGACCTCTTTCTTATCTGTTCTCAATGAAAAACCCAAGTTCCAAATTAACGAGAATGAGACTGGATCTGGAAGAATATGATTTTACAGTTGAATACCTTAGGGGGAAGGACAATTATATCGCGGATGCGTTATCGCGAATTACTATAGAAGATTTTAAGGAAATGAATAGAAAGGTATCACGCGTGTTGAGAGTCACGACAAGGTCAGTGACTAAGCAAAAAGACAGTAGTAGGATAAATAATCAGCATAGAGAAAATAAAACAGATGTATTAAATGAGCCCAAAATATATGTACCAATTAAGAATAGTGACGTCAGAAAGTATTACAAATTAAAGATTTATCCCAATAAATGCTATATAAAGAAGGGAAAATCAATATTAGCTAGCATAAATATAAATGATATATTTACTAAAGAGGAATTTGACTTAGGACAATTTTTCTCTAGGCTCGAGAAAGCGGCCAGTAAATTAAATATCAATAAGCTACAAGTAGCACCTAGTGAGAAAATTTTCGAATTTGTCTCAAAGTATGAATTTAGAAACATGGGCAATAAGGTACTAAATAGAATTAAAATAGCGCTTTTAAATGAAATAAAGATACTTGATATAAAAAATTCTAAGGAAATTCTAGAAGTCATGCTGAAATATCATGATGACCCTATCGAAGGAGGTCATTGCGGCATATATAGAACCGCAGAGAAAATAAAAAGATACTACTACTGGAAAAATATGACAAAGGACATAGCTAAATATGTAAAAGCATGTCACAAATGTCAAATAACGAAAACTACCAAGCACGTTAAAGGCCCGATGATAATAACAGAAACACCTAACAAACCGTTTGATACAGTGTATGTAGACACAATTGGACCATTTCCAAGATCAATACATGGAAATGAGTACGCAATCACATTAATATGCGACTTAACTAAATACCTGGTAACAATACCTATACCAAATAAATCGGCTAAGACGATCGCAAAAGCGATATTCGAAAATTTTGTACTTACCTATGGCCCAATGAAGACGTTCATTTCGGACATGGGTACAGAATATAAGAATTCTATATTAAACGAATTGTGCACTTTGTTGAAAATCGAGAAACTAACATCAACAGCACATCATCACCAGACCTTAGGTACAATAGAAAGAAGTCACAGAACTTTTAATGAATACGTACGTTCTTACATATCTGTAGAAAAAGATGACTGGGATGAATGGATTAGGTATTTCACATATTGTTTTAATACAACACCATCAACTGTACATAATTATTGTCCTTTTGAATTGGTTTTTAGCAAAGTACCAAACAGTTTCAAAGATTTCAATGAGGTAGACACAGTTACTCCACTATACAATATTGACGATTATGCCAAAGAGGCAAAATTTAGATTAGAACTTGCACTTAAGAGAGCAAAACATTTATTAGAAATAAATAAAATCAAACAGAAGGATAACTATGATAGAGATATATTAGATTATAATTTTAACATAGGAGATTTAGTTTTACTTAGGAATAATACAGGACATAAACTAGAGGAATCATATAAAGGTCCATACAAAATTAAAAATATAGATTTAAGAAATAATGTAACTATAGTTGATAAGAAAAATAATAAAGAGCAAGTAGTTCATAAAAATAGACTTAAGCTATATAACAAATAAGTTTTATTTATAACACTAAACTGGCCAGAAAAGTGAAATAATAATCTTTAAGATAAGATTTATTTTTTTTAACTACATAAGTAAACTTATCACTAAACATTTATTAAAAACAAAATAAATATTAAAATTAAATAAGAAATAATATTAAGATTGGATTATGTTAAACTAAGATTAATATGTAAAACATTATTAGTCATTTAAATAGATACTTTACATTTTAAGTTCACTAATAAAATATAATTTGAAATAGACGTAAAATCATTGTACTGTGTTGTGTAAAAGAATGTCCATAGAACAAAAGTTATATGAACATTCTTGTAAAGGGTGGAGGTGTAGCATGATTTTACAGTTGTCAATACTGGCACAACATTTCATATGCATAAACAAAAGAATATCCAATTGCATATGAGCAGCGACCACTTGACTCAATGTTATTGACCGTCGCGCACATGCGACGATCATTTGACACTTTGTTGTTGTTGCCGCTGACTGCATTGGTTTGCATATAATATGTAGTATGTATGTTGTTGTTGTATGGCATTGCTGGTGATCGTGTGTGACTCTCTTTACACTTCACCGTGGGAATTATTGTGGATAATAGGCGCGTGTCATATAACATCCACTTGTCCCATAATTATTACACACACAAACCAATATAATATAGTTAAACATATAATATACACACAAACATATGTTATAGTATTAAGTCAATACAAAATTGTATTAGAATTAAGGGTTTGATTTGGAATTGTCAAATCAGCCAAAATTTAGTATAAAAGAAGGGACATTTTCCCTCAAGAACACAATCAATAAAACTTAACAAAATAGTGCGGTTCAACTGCACTTAGTTAAAATTATTGGTCTTTTATTTAGAAGTGCTCCTTGAGTGCACTTTATTAAACAAATAAAATAAATACGTTACACAGACCTATCTTGACCTATGGATGCCTAGTTTGGTGGAAATCCCTTGAAATTAAAACTAATTCGAAACTAATACAGCGACTGCAGAGATCTGCCTGTATTATCATTAGTGGTGCCTTGCGCACTACACCTACGTCGGCACTGGAAATAATTTTGGGCCTCTTTCCGCTTGACCTTTTCTGTAGGGGAGTGGCTGCTGAAATAAGTAAACGTCTCTGGGCGACTGGACAGTGGCATGACTCGGGCATAGGCCACGCAAGAATCCTGAGGGAAGTTGGAGCTGTCGGGAGCAGTGACTACATGACACCGAGGTACGACTTCACGAAGAGATTCAGGACATCGGTTCCGGATAACGGAGCCTGGAAGGGTGGTGTGACCCACCTGTCTAGAGACTCCGTACAAATCTACACCGATGGCTCTAAGCTGAACGGAGCGGTTGGCAGTGGAATTTTTTCGGAATCAGTTGGAATAGCTCAGTCTATAAGACTACCAGACCACTGCAGTGTCTTTCAGGCGGAGGTGGTGGTCATACAGGCTGCGGCGAGTATTATTGGGGATGGAAGGGTCTCCAAGCGGAACGTTACCATACTTTCTGATAGCCAGGCGGCTATCAGGGCTTTGAGTTCTAACGTGATGAACTCCAAGACGGTGTACGGCTGTCGCAGATATCTCGACGAGATAGCGGAACGATATGACATCCATATCGTATGGGTACCGGGACACAGTGGTATTCCGGGCAACTGTAGAGCTGATGAACTTGCCAGGCGGGGCACGACCATCGAGCTCACCGCTGAGTTCTCAAATCTAGGCCTACCAATGAGGACCTGCAAGCTCATAATTGATAATGCGATCGTCGATTCCGTCAACGACAGGTGGGCGGCCTCGGACACGGGTAGAACGGCTCGTAAAATCTGGCCAAGGCTGGATGAGGGGCGCACAAAGAGTCTACTCAAACTCCAAAGAGGCGCGCTCAGTGTAGTTGTCGGTGTCATTACGGGGCATTGCATTATGGGTACGCATGCGAGGCGCATTGAACTTGGACACCTTGCCAACGACTTCTGTAGAAGCTGCAGAGATGAGGAAGAAGAGGAGACTGTCTCTCAACTGCTGGGTGCATGCCCGGCTCTTTGTCAAAGGAGAAGGAAGTACTTGGGTACTTACTACATGGATGATCTGGAGGAACTGTCAGAGATTGACATTGGCAGCCTAAATCGCTTCATCAGGAGCTCCGAATGGTTTCGAGACTAGGGGACAATGGATGACTGTGGTAGCACAATGGGCCCAATGCGGCCTAAGTGTGTCCATCAACAAGAAAAATGTTTCTTGGATGGGCAGCCACCTCTACCTACCACCATAGCGTGTGGCACTGGTGGGCTCATCAAATATCGATTCATTTTCAACCAACAAGTCATCCAACTCCAGCCTTTGGCTAATAGTAAGACCAACACCATCAGATTCCTTCAACATTTTAATGTCCAATGAAAATAGGGGAGTAAAATAGTTATCGATATCTTCCCTTCGCTGAACTTTCGCTGGCGTAGTGGTCACACTGGAAATATCGCTAGGCATTTCTTCAATAGGCTTTGAATCCCTAAATATGGATTGGATGTATTGTGGCGAGTAATCTTTACCATGGCAAGGGCGTAATGGTGATGAGAATAAATTTAGTTCGTTAAAACTATCAGCCGTTACTATATCTCTCAATAAGTAACCATGTGGTGAGTCATTATTCTTAATGAATATTGGCGTTTTAGGTAACGATTGAATTTTCTGTGAGGAGTAATTTTCACCAAAGGAAGAGCGTAATGGTGATGAAAATAAACTATCAGCTGCTAATTTATCTCTCAATAGATGAACATGAGGTAAGTCATTATCTTTAACAAATGTGGGCGTTTTAGGTAACGGTGATTGTTTCTGAGGGTCGGTCTTTGAAGTCCCAGGTAAATGTGACAATACATTCCTAGATTCCATAAATCGGATAAAAGGAGACATCTCTTTGATTGCATTTGTACATGGCGATATGTTCTTTTTGATTTCCAGTGAGCAGACCTTAGTTTGGATTGAACTGGTAAATGCGTATTTCTGCTTGGGCTCGTCTTCGAAATGCCAATATTTTTGAGCCATATTCAATACGATGCCGGCCTGCTCTAGAAAATCTGTTCCAATTAGAGTCCGATTTTTCGTTGCATTTGGGAGGTATAGCAATCTTATTTTCCGCATTCGATTTCCAATCACTATATCGCAAATAGTGGACAATACTTTACCTGTAGTAACAGAACCATCTGCCAGGGTAACTTCAGTACGTACCTCTTGGAAAACACACTTATTTTCGGTAAGAATTTTCTTCAATTCTGGACTGGCACCGCTGGTTTTAGCTGCACTGTCGAATATCACTTCATCTTTAACACCGAAAAATTCCACATGAGCTGTTGGTAGTGCATGTCCAATAACTGTTGATGAAATTGCATTAAATTGCAGATACTGTGGGCTGTCTTTACCACTTGTTTTACAGGTACCACAGTTTGACTTGTAAACACCGGGTGCACCACATCCATAGCAGGAGAAACTAGGTTTTCTAACAAAATTAGATTGATGGGCTTGTCTAGGTTGATTTCCAGATGAATTTTGATTTTGTTGTTCACCGGCTTGTCGTTCATCACGTTTTTTCTTTTTGTAGCATGTATCTATTGTATGCCCTTTTATACGGCAGAAACTGCAGCGGTTTGTGTTCGAGACATCTTTTCTTTCGTCCTTTGGGTTTGTCGTTGATGGGTGAGCTCCAAAGAAAACCATTTCTGCTTCACGACTGGCAAAAATCAATTCTTCGAACGATTTAATACTCTCCCGGTGGACACGGTCTCTTACTTTTATGTTAAGTAGGCCGTACACCATACTTAATTGGATTGACTCACCTGGCGGCTGTTTGAGTTGAGAGAGGAGAAGCCTTTTCTTACATATAAAACTATCTGTTGGTTCGTTTTGTTGTTGTTTCACTTCAAAAAATTGCATAAATATTCGCCAATCAGCAACAGGAGGCGTGAATGTGGTCCTAATAAGGGATACAGCCAGCTCAAATGTTTGTACACTGTCCTTCACACCAATCCACCATGATGCGGAATAATCCTCCAACAATAACGGCATTCCTTTCAAGCCATCAGGGTCAGATATTTTTTCAATATCTTTGTATGTGGTTATTGCTGACAGCCGCTTCTTCGACAGCCGCTGGATCTCTCTGTCCTCTAAAACGAGCAGTACATTGCGTAAATGATCCACCTCTGACGTTACCACCCATCGCAGCTAATGTCTGCTGAAATTGCTCTGCCGAAAAGGTAGCCATCCCTCCTACGCAGTCCTCAAACAACACGTTGACTTCTTCCTTAATTGTTACGTCTTCCAAATCAGTTGTGTGTGTGGTTGTATCCGAAGCCACTGATTTGGGCGCCAATGTAGAAATCTTATTGCTAAGATTGTATATTCTATTCATTTAGAATAGAAAACTGAAGGGAAAACGCACTGTTTAGGTTTCCTAATTACCTTTACTTCAAGAACTTCAAAAAAGTTGCAACCCGTCCGGTAAATTACTACTAGACAAAGTTGTTCATACTTTGAAGGCAGAAAGCAAAGTGATTTTTATTCATTCAATTTGCTCGGTTTATATAGTATTTCAAAACACACATACATAGGCAGTTCATAAATATAAACAGAGTTGTGTAAAAATATAAACAGAGTTAGATAATCATAAAAGAGGGTTGCTTTTCATAAAATCTGCTAAATTCAAATTAAGAGCGTTAAATGTTAAAAATAGTAATATGAAAATAAATGATTATAATTCAATAAAAGATAAGGTTATACATAAAATAATTGAAATTAATATATAAAATAATATTGAGCTGCTTCAGATGGCTATTATCTCTCGTCATGACAATGTTCACAAGTTATCTGCATCTTCATATTTCGGGGCCGACTTTTGGATAAATTTTGTCGATTCTTTCAAAAATAATTCAAAAATTTCTCAATGTTTAATTTAATTTACATTTCTTGTTTGGGGTGCCGTGGTGTCTAGTGGGTAGTGTGCTAGACTATTGGCATGAGGGTCTTGGGTTCGATTCCCACCAGAGACTCTGGTCTGTGACACTACATCAAGTTACTCCGCTCGTATATAATTAGAATGTAATTTGTAATTGTATTGTAATAAATAAATAAATAAATAAATAAATAAATACATTCCTTACTTTTAAACTTTACTTTACTTTCCGCTTAAAAATTTCAGTTAACTGATTGATCCCTATACTTTTTAATTTAATACAGCTTTCTTAGTTTTTTTGTACCTTTAAGTCCGTTATGTAAGTGAACCAATTTTACTGTGATACATTGTATCTACATTTTGGTTTCATTATTGGCAAATAATACTAATATTAAATCAGTACATAAATCGTTTTAGAAATGAACGTCATTATTTTAATATGATCCCAATCCACATTTTATACAATTTCAAATAATACTTGAAAAAAGGACGAACACATGCATGCTATTATTGGCAGTAAATATTTATAAATTCAGGTTCTCTTGCATTAAATAGACGAGACGTTTTTATAAACAAATTTTAAGCACTTAATGACTTTAGGAATGAAACCAAACCGTACTTGAGTTAAGTGAATGATAAGAGTTAATGACATGAAAAACCTTAAAATAGTTTGAAGTGTTTACGCAATGGGAAACCAGCTAATTGGTCAATATGTCAGGCATCCATATGTTTAGTCGCAAGTTATCATGTATAAGCAATATAATGAAAAGGATAAACAGTGTAGTGTTAGAAAAAAAATTTTAAAAGATTGCAGTAATACATGGAAAACTTTTAACAAATATTGAACTTTATGAACCATTTTCAATAACTATGTAGACATCATAAATAATGTTCACAACATTAAACATTTTAGAATTTTCTCCTTTGCAATAATTCATTAATATTTTTATGACTCTTAGGGCCATTATTACAACTTGCCGTTAAACTTGAGTTTAATTAAAGGTACCTTAGCTAAAGGGAACTGTATCATCAATAATGCTTCACGTGGTTAATATCTTTTTTGTGTTTTTGTCTAATTGGTTCAAACAGTTAATCTTTGTTTCATTGGACTATAACAAACTACAAGGCATAGAACAGTTTCATTCTATCTTCGATTTATCATTATAAGAACCGAGTAATCCAATGACAGCCTGACTGTCATATAGTATTGCTATTTCCTGTCTTTTGTACCGCCTATCCAAGTTGAGGTAAGCACATCCTTCTATGCTATAGACTTCCGTTTGGAAGACGCACTCGAGTTTCTTTACGGACCCGGAATACTTCATTTTTGCACTACGTTGAGCTTCCAGCGCTGTTAAAAGACAGGCTCTCATTGTCACCGTTAAGCTAGTCTATGTACCTTGTTTAAGTACATTTCAATTGCTACTAAATTTACTCTGTCTGCCTAAACAATCGTTCCAATCATGGTATATATTCAGTGAATAATTGGGGTTGCATCCCCAAGCAAGCATTCCGCATAGCATGTTGGCATGTCTGGTCTTCCCTGAGATGCTCTTTACATAATTCCTTTATGTTAATTTATGTAGTTAGATATTTACGCACGTACATAATTAGTCATTACAACCCTCCAGTCAAGATTAACACCTAACTTCTCACACCATTACATTGTAAAACTTTCTAATCACCATTAAATTGCAAGAAATCTGCTGCAATTAAGAGTCATATGCCTTTTAAAACACTGCAATAAGGAAAACGAAAGTTCAAAATCAACAAAAAGCAAATTAAGCATATCGTATAACCAGTAGAGTAGAATGAAAAAGTTCGCATCAATGATAGTTATTAATGGTCTGTGAGTGGGAAATCCTATTCTTTAAAATCCGTCTTAAATGCGTGAATTATGTAACCAAAGAAATGGTTAAACATATCGATGTTAGACGATTATTGGCATGTTAAGTCGGAAAAGAAGTGGATAATGGAACACACAGCTACTTATAGAATGTTAATCAATTCTGTAATGTATTTGTGAACAACAATTTGCTGTAATTAGGGCCCAACGATAGTTTTGTCATATTTTCGGATGTTTTAAAAGTTTTAGATTTCCAATATAAATAGCCGTTTGCTATTTCACTGATGAAAAATAATGTTTGTAGTAACATTTCTAAACTTAATTGTTTTTCTAGGTTGGAAATTGACCTTAAACTGTAGCTATTCTATAGAATTTACACGCACACAAGATATGTGGTGTGAGAAACTAGGTCATAATCCAGACTAAAGGGTTGTAATGACCAATTAAGTAAGTACAGTATGTATGTATGTATGAAACAAGCTTAACCGTAAAGATAATAGCACGATTCTCAATTTTATTCCACACTACGTGTTTATTTGTTAAGTTGACAATTAACACTCTACATAGATATTCGATAGGGAGTAGCAACCGCGACATTAAAACAATAATTTCACAGTTTCGTTATTTTGAACAAAGTGCAATTTCAACATAACCTTATCCGCGGCATATGTTAACGTTTAATCCAAGGAGATGAAACTGTCAAGTCTACCAACACGGAGTATTAAACTTTGATAGCTTGGACCTAGTTTCTCACACCACTTATGTTGTGTGTTAATTTTATACATGAGTGGCGGAACCTACAGTTTAAATTCGACTTCGAACGACAGATTTTTGAAAATATTTTAATGCAATTTTATTTGCTCTAAGAGTTTTTACCAGAAGTCTGCTGGGAGGAAGTCATCGAAGTAATATTTTTCATATTTTCGTTTTGATGTCAGACCTGGGGTTTGAACCATGGCCTAACTTTTAATAAGCCAACACACTACCTACTAGACTACGGTGACTTCAATATCAATAATAAAAGCAAATATGTAAGTATAACCAACTGTGCAGTACATTCTTACAAACTGTCATAACTAACATATTTTTGATATGAAGCAAAATAATAGCTGTAAACCAAACCGCAGGAATCGGTTAAATTTTTAATTGATAAACGCAATTTTCCGGAACATAAACCATTCGTTAAAATTGAGGGAGTTTTACCTATAACTTTGATATTGAACTCCATATTTCGTTTTTCATTTTGCAACAAATGAAAACAACACAATGCACAATATGTAGTTTCATATTTGAACATCTTCTTTTTCTACAACTGGCAGCAAATTAACTTTGAAGTAGTGAAAATCAAAATATTAAAGCACAATACAACACAAAATAAGTGATTGAAGGAAGGATTCACGCTTTGGAGACAGACATTCAATAGTTCAAAAAGAAATGAAGTGACTACCAACAAATTGTGAAGAATCGTAGAACCCTAAAAACACTACTCCAATATACGAAAAATTACGCTAAAAGTCCACGGGTAGGAACTGGGGTGTTACATCTAGTATGGTAAACGGTTCTTATCTATGGATGCTATGGTGCAGTGCATTGAATACTATGATCAACAGAAACATTATTTCTAAAGTATGTCTTCTGACAGTAGAAGCACGTCTCAGGCAGTTCTGGATACCATTCTTCATTTACTCCCGATTGAAGACTATGTAGGAAGATGACAGCTACAGACCTCTTTAGACTGAACAGGCTAGGCTTATTGAGTTTCTGTAGGCTGAATCACTCGGCATTGCTGAAGGAACTAACGTGGCAGGGTAAGGTAATTTCAACTATCGGAATAACGTCCTACACTTCTTCGATACATCGAATGCAATAATACCTGATACGGATGTCTAGATTAGTTTAGATAAACTCTTCGATAGCTGGGCTGATTTCACGGACATGGAGACCGACTCAGGACAAAATAAATCTCCTGTCGGCACATATCAAAGAGCTCAAGAATTACAATTTATGTAGATAACCAGGTAACAATAAAGACCCATCTCGTCTGGGTTGTGTAAGAGGCAAATACGGGGACTTATGTCAGATTATCAGACTGTGCGGCGCTTTTGGCAACAAAATTGTGGGCGAACTAGCAAAATTTAGGATTATTGTGAAAAAAATTATTCAGTCTTAAGCTAGTAGTCGCCGTAGTCTAGTAAGTAGTGTGATGGCTTATTAGACGTAAAGCCTGGGTTCGAGCCCCAGGCCAGACATCAAAATAAAATACAAAAAATATTTCTTCGGTGACTTTCTCTCAGCAGATTTCTGACAAAAACTCTGAGAGTTAATAAAATTGCCATGAAAAGTTTCTCTAAAATCCGTCGTTCGCAGTCTACTTTAAACTGTAGGTGCCACCACTCATGTATAAAATTAACACACACAACATAAATGGTCGTAATCCTGACTGAACGGTTGTAATGACCAATTATGTATGTATGTATGTATGTAATACACGTGGAAAACGAATATAATTAAATACATGCATTGCATTGCATGTTTTCTCTCAAAGTCATCCATCATTCAAAAGAGCAATGAATACAACACCAATAGTAAAATGCCTACTGAATAAAAGGGAAAATTCTTTTCAGAAACATTTTAGTGTGTATATTTCCACCTCCAAAGAATGATTCTATTTTTCTATTTTAATATGAGAGATTATTCGCTACTTGAAGTGTGATGATTTTATAAAAAAATTGAGAGTACGAAAAAGGCATTCAACAAAAGTGGCAAATGTGAATATAGCAATTGATGTTGAATGAATGCATGACAAAAGCAGTGTATCAACGAATGTTTAGCAAACGAGAATGCATTCCAACAGTTCTCTGATCCATATTATAATATTTATAATGAAATTGCTGAAAGCAGATTTGAAGTCTACAAGTATATATCTATCTGCTATTGAATTTGGCGTTAATGAAAAATATTTCGTTAGAAGAATTTCTATAAAAAATTATACATCTTTTATTTAATATCTCCAAATGAAAATGTTCAGAATTTTTGTAAACAAAATTCCTTTAACATTAAAAATACAAATCTGGCAGTCTTAACTGAAACTACGACAAAAGTTAAAATAAAAAAAAGTATATCACATTACTTAAAGCAATCTATGAAAACTTTCCAATACGGGAAAAAGTGGACTGGCAAATTGTAGTTAACGTTAAACAATAGATTAAAACACCTTATTAAGCACTTGTTGTTACACATTTGAAATTTTATGCTTTTTTACTTACATTCTTTCAATATAAAAACAACGAAAGAAAATATAAAGACAAATGAGATTTTCACTTACTCACTTAATGGGCCATAACAACCCGATTAACGGATTTCGGCCTGCCGCAACACATCCTTCCAGGCGCCTCTGCTTCTTGCGCGCCTACGCCAGTTGGTCACACCAATCGAAGACAGGGCTCCCTCGATTTAGTCCCTCCAACGGATACAAGGTCGTCCTCTTCGCCGATTTCCGCAGATCCCCGCATCAAATACCCGTCTCGCTGGAGCATCCTCCTCCATTCGAACGACATGGCCGAGCCAGCGCAGCCGCTGGATATTAATACGCTGTACAACGTCCATGTCGTTGAGGAGCTCATACAGCTCACTATTGTATCGAATGCGGAAGTCATCGCCAACACGTACTGGACCGAAGATCTTACGCAGTACTTTTCTCTCGAACACTCTCAAGGCTGCTGCATCAGTACTTAATAGGGTCCATGCCTCTGCGCCATAAAGAAGCACGGGTAGGATGAGCGTCTTGTAGAGTGTTACCTTCGTCGTACGAGAGAGGTCTCTACTACTCAATTGCCTATTGAGACCATAGTAGCACCTGTTGGCAAGAGTGATCCTGCGCTTGATCTCCAGACTGACATCATTTGTTGTGGTAACGGCGGAGCAAAGATAAATAAATTCCTTGACTGTTTCAAAAGTATAGTTATCGGCCGTAACCTGAGAATCAATAAAAAATAAAGGCAGCAGTAACATCTCGCTTCGTACGCCCTATGATGTCAATGTCGTCAGCGTACGCAAGCAACTGGACACTTTTTTGAAAAATAGTACCACTACGATGCAATCCTGCCTTTCGCAGAACACTCTCCATGACGAAGTTGAAGAGGTCGCATGATAAGGGGTCGCCTTGTCTGAAACCTCGCACGGTATCAAAAGGCTCGGAGAGGTCCATTCCTACCTTGACGGAGCTACAGGAATTGCTCAACGTCATTCTGCATAGCCTTATCAGCTTCGCAGGTATACCGAGCTCAGACATTGCGGCAAAAACACGATCTCTTATGGGGCTATCAAAGGCAGCCTTATAGTCGACAAAAAGATGGTGTGTGTCGACTTGTTTCTCGTGGGTCTTTTCCAGGATTTGGCGTAGTGTGAAGACCTTATATGCGATAGGGAGAAGGCTTATACCCCTATAGTTGGCGCATATAGTAGGGTCTCCCTTTTTCAGGACAGGACAGAGGACACTGAGGTTCCAATCGTTGGGCATACTTTCCTCTAGCCATATTTTGTAAATAAGCTGGTGCATGCGCCCTACCAACTCATTACATCCGGTCTTAAACAATTCAGCGGGGAGGCCATCAGGACCTGCCGCTTTATTGTTTTTAAGGCGGGTAATCGCGACTTTGACCTCTTCATGGCTAGGCGGCGGGATCTCCACGCCGTCACCATCGATCGGGTTCGGAACATCATCTCTAAAGGCGGTATTGGTGTCGTCATCGCCTTGTAGCAGAGTAGAGAAATGTTTCCTCCATAACCTCAGTACTCCCTGCGGATCTGTTACTAAGTTTCCATTTTCGTCCTTGCAGGAAGACGCTCCGGGTTTATAACCCTCGGTTAGACGCTTAACCTTTTGATAGAATTTTCGAGCTTCATTCCTACATCTATGCATCTCGACTTCCTCACGCTCACGCCTTTCCTGCTCCCTCTTCTTGAGTCTGAAAAGGCGTCTCTCATCCCTTCTCTTCTCTCTATAGTTATTGACAATGGCTCGCGTAGCGGCTGACTGCAACGTTCTCTTGTATGCGGCGTTTTTCGCTGCAGTTGCCTCGCGACACTCCTCATCGTACCATTGATTTCGTTGGGGTGGGCGTTCGAAACCAAGGACTGTTTCCGCAGTAGTGCGCAAGGGAGATGTTGCCCCACAGTCCGCCAATGTCGTTGAGATTAGATGGGGAACGACGGAGCTTATCCGAGAGTTGAGCGGAGAACGCCTCAGCTGTCCTTTGTGATCGCAGCTTCTTAACGTCCAGCTTTCGCAATGCACTAGAGTGCGCAGACCTCGAAGCGCTAATGCGCAATCGTAGTGGCTGCGACAAGGTAGTGGTCCGAGTCGATGTTTGGACCTCTAAATGTGCGGACATCTAGTACACTGGATACGTGCCTTCCGTCTATCACAATATGATCGATCTGGTTGGATGTTGATCGGACATCGGGGACATCCATGTGGCCTTGTGAATGTCGAGATGTTGAAACTTAGTGCTACATACTACCATGTTACGCGCCGCGGCGAAATCGATCAGCCTCATACCATTGGAGGTAGTGTTAGAGTGGAGGCTGAACTGTCCGACAGTGGGGCCAAAGATACCTTCCCGCCCGACCTTCGCATTGAAATCTCCGAGGAAGATTTTGGCGTCATGGGTCGGGCACTTATCCTTATCTTGTCCTCGAGTTTAGCGTAGAAGGCATCCTTAACCACATCGTCCTTTTCTTCCGTCGGGGCGTGAGCACAAATTAGGCTGATGTTGTAGTATTTTGCCCTGATGCGGATTGTGGCTAATCTTTTGTTCACAGGCGTGAACCCAGAGACAAGGTGTCGAAGTCTCTTATTAACCACAAAACCGCATCCGAATTCGTGCTTATCAACATGGCAGCTGTAATACACATCGAAAGATGTCAGCCTTTTGCATCCTTGCCCTATCCAGCGCATTTCCTGTATGGCAGTGATGTCCGTCTTACATTTCTTGAGGGCATCCGCCAGCTGGGCGGAAGCGCCTACCCTATAAAGGGTGCGGACGATCCAAGTGGCTATTCTTAAATCGTTATCCTTTGAACGTTTGCCGTGGTCGTCAACTTTTGAGGGGATCTTTTTTAGGTCTGTTGTTCCGGTTTTCATTGGAGCAAATTTTTACGTGGTGGGTTCCAAGCCCTACGCACAACCCAAATTTAATGTCCAGGGGATTAGACTTCGCTGCACGCATTAGTTAACATCTAGCGGGTGCTAGAATGCCATCCAGGAGGGGCCACGAGGAGGCTGCGTGTCAATTTGAATACAGCAAGACAAGGATCGTCCTGGTGGTCGCCAAGTTGACCACAATCAGAAACTTTACCTTATTTGCATGCATTCCATCCCCCCAATGAGATTTTCACGCTTTTAAAAAATTTATTCAAATTTAATTATCATCAACTGGACCGTTTGATTTGCCTAGTAAACGAAACAAGAAAAGTGAAAAGGAAAATAAAATTTATTCAAGTTATAAGTAGACTACTCAAGTTTACTTAAAATAAATGCAATATTGAAAATTAAAAACAATTTTTTATTTTCATTTTTTGTTTATATAAATAGCTACTGTTGCTAATAGAGAGTAGTGCGTTACTTTTATTGCATTTACAGAATAGAAAAGTTTGTTGAGACAAATAGCCGCCAACAACAATTTCTAATTTCAGAAAATTTTGTTTTTTTATTGCTTCAGCAGTTTTACGTTCAATTCTATTTTAATTACTAAACAAATTTAATGCGACGATTGTGATAAATTTCGCGTAGCGGTGGAATCAGATTACAACAGTCTTTAGTGGCGTGATCTGGACCAATCAAGCATTATAAGATCTAATAGAGATTTCGGTGAATGTGGGAAGCACTATCTCGTTACTTGTTATTGTTTGCTTCTTACCAACAGAGTAACTTTTTCAATATATTTGATATTTCTAAAAAACGTCCTTATTACAAAACGAAGAAAATTTATATTCTTAAATTAGACAACGAGGTTGGACATGCTATGCATAAAAGTAAGGTCTGTTTGCAATTCTAGCGATCTATAATGGGGAAGCAGCTAAAATATAACCAGAAGATACTCTGCTTTCGACGAGAAATGGTCGTAGTGAGCAAATCACAGAATTCTGCTTGTGTATTGAAATGCAAACCTTTACAAAAAATCCTGTGCGGGGAGAAGGGAGTTGACAAAAGACATGCTCTTAAGCACGTATTTGGAAGCATAATAGTTTGGGATTTAATGTGTGCGAATGGAGTACACAAAAAAATAAAATACTAGATGTGTTAAGAAAAATATTTAGTATTGTGAAAAAGGTGCTTTACTCATCTAGTATGTAGTGAGATGGGCTATTAGCGTGAGGGCCGTGCATTTGGCCAATAAGGTCTAAGTTACTAAGTAAGTAAATTTAATTTGCATTAACAACCTGATTAACGGATTTCGGCCCGCCTTAACACATGCCTCCATGTGCCTCTGCTTCTAGCGCATCTTCGCCAATTGATCACACCCATCGATGACAGGGATTCCTCGATTTGGTCATTTAAACGCAGACAAGGTCGTCTTCTTCGACGACTTCCACAAATTCTTGCATCCTCTTCCATTCTAGAGACATGGCCGCTGGATGTTAAATTGCTGCGCAACTTCCAGGGCGCTGAGGACCCCATACACATACAAACATACATAATTGGTCATTACAACCCTTTGGTCAGGATTTCGACCCAGTTTCTCATACTACTTGTGTTGTGTGCGTTAATTTTTATACATCAGTGGCGGAACCTACAGTTTAAAGTCGACTCCGAACGACAGGTTTTTGAGAAACTTTTGCCAGAGATCTGCTGAAAGGAAGTCGCCGAAGAAATAGTTTGTCATATTTCGTTTAGTTGGAGATATCTGACCTTTTTGAACAGAGGCCTTACGTCTAATAAGCCAACACACTACCTACTAAACCACGGTGACCTCAAAGCTCATTATTATATCGAATGCGGAAATCATCGCCAACTCGCACTAGACCGAAGATCTTACGTAGGACTTTTCTCTCGAGACTGCTGAATCAGTGCTTAGTAGTGTCCATGCTTCTGCGCCATAACGAAGCACGCGGATAATAAGCGAGGGAGGTCTCTGCAACCCAGTTGCTTATTGAGACCAGAATAGGACCTGTTGGCAAGAGTGATGCTACGCTTGATCTCCAGACTGACATCATTTACGGTGGTGACGACGGAACCAAGTTCAACAAATTCACTGACTATGGCGATAGTATAGTTTTCGGCCGAATCTAGGATCCAATATGCCGCATGTCCCTACTTGTCGACAACATAAAATTCGTTTTGCCTTCATTTACTGCCAGACCCATCTTAATGAGACTCCCGTTCAATAGCACTAAAGGCAGCAGTAAGGTGAGCTACTTACCTTGTAATTATTGTAACATAACAGGTATGAAATTATCGTTTGTTTTTTAATGAAAATGGAACACTGATTTTTAACAGGAACGTAAAAAAAATTATTTAAGCTATTGGCCATTGCTGTCTATACGTTTTTTCCATCTTTCAGGCGATGTGTGGCCATGCCAATAAAACTCGTCGTCTTTTGAAGCAAATAAATTATTCGATTCCTTGTTTTCAAACTACTTTAATGGCCTTCCACGTACTTCATATCTCACATCAAAATTATTATCTCTCAACCGCCGAAACCATCTTCTGTATGTTGTTCCTGATAGAGCATGATCACCATAGGTCTCGGCAATCATTCGATACGACTTCGACTGAATGCTTTCCGCAAATCATCATTCTCTGGTGACAAAAAATATTGCTATTGTTTGTTCACTGATTTGATGTAGGTATACTGAGTACATTTCACAGATGTCATCGAAAGCACAAAAAAAAAATAATTAAAAGCAGATATTTGTATCTTGGCTCCCACATCATACTTGTCCGCCTGGTAATTTTTAATTGTGTGACAAAAGCAGATTTCTGGCAAAAGCTCTGAGATGTATGTATAACATAAGTGGTGTGAGAAACTAGGTCGTAATCCTGACTGAAGGGTTGTAATGACCAATTATGTATGTATGTATGTACGCTCAAATATAAATATAAAAATAAATTATGCAAAGTAAAAAAATTATACCTCTTTTAATCATTATTTTAATGACAAATCTTGCTGTCATTAATTTCACGTTACGTGAACTTTTTATAAACTTTAACTAAAACAAGAGTGAACATGGATTTGTTTTCACTTTATTCTGCATAGATTTTCTTGTAGCTAAACTTTATTTCTTTTTTTTTTTTTGTTTGTTTCTTAATTGCTTTTTATCACCAGTTTCTTTTCTGCTCCAGTTTTTCAAAATGAAATACATTTCCGTTTCTATTTTTTCATGCGCTTTAAAGTTTTATTTTCACCACAAAGGAGAATTTAAATGATTCACTAGTTCAATGTTTAGGAGCGGAATTTTTGCAGTTTTTAAAGAACTATCATCGAATAAACGAGAATGGAAAAATATTTAAGGTACCAACAAATTTTCTAAATAGGTTAAATGGAATTCCTAACCATAAAGCATATCCTACTAAATGTAAGGAATAACCTTTTAATATATTGGTCCTTTAAATTTTCACCGAATTCTTCTTACGTGTACCTACGCTTTTGCGATGTAAAAATATGGAGTCAGCAGAAAGCATTTTAATTTTTATTTTTCTTTTGATTTGTGGAAAACATTAAACAAATTTTTGTTTTATAATAAAATTGAAATAAATGAATAAAATTAAAATAAAAACATTTATATTTTTTTTGCGCATTATTGCTTAAAATTCATGGAACTTATAATGGTACCAAGACTTTTGCTATTCACTGTATATACAAACATAACATCTGTTATTTTACATTTTGATTGTTTATTTAAGTGGAGCTTATTACTTAGATGGACAGTTTTTTTCCTCTCTATTAGTGGTTTATTGCTGGTTGTTTTTTATACACATGGATATTCAAATGAACATTTCAGTAGAAAAAAATTTTAAATTTTAGTACATTGTTCTCGAATAAACAACACAAATGTAAGTGTAAATGTTGTCATTGAAGTTTTGGCTAACATCGTGTATATTAAGCAATAACAGCAGCATTACGAACATAACAGTATCAAGGCCAATAACAAACTCTATTTAAAATGTTTGGATTGGTGGTCATGTTTTTGATTAAGCCATTATTCATTATGATTTTAAAAAAGTTGAATGGCGAAAGTAAACTAAATGAAAAGCATCTTTTATTTGAAATGATATTTTTCTGTTTTTGCCAAATTGCATTTTTTGTGTGTCTGAAGTTTACAAAAAAATAAACAAAAATATATAAAATAAAAATACAGTATGCCCCGGATATAATAATTCCCCTCTTAGTAGCACTGGAATTTAGGCAATCTAGGTTTTTGCTTAAAAATGTACTGAAACTATTTCGATATATACATTCCGCTTTTAAGCATTTCCCACTTATAAACGCGAAAAATTGTACCGCATATTTAAAATTTACTTTAAAAATAATTCATTATATGCACCCTCTTTGTGATAACTTTCTTTTCAAAATTAATCCTCTAGCTCCTTCGCTCGCATGATTAAATATTTCTAGATGTCTTGAGCCATTGGAAGCCAATTTTCGCCATTAACGCTATAAGGCAGATTTATTGAAAAAATAGTAAGTAAATTGGAAAGCGCATTCTATAGAATGTTCCTCATAGTTTGTTTCTCCTTTAGGCAGAGGCTGCATCCTGTCCCATCCAGAAGACATAACCAACTGAGGCAACGTAATCTAAGATAATTGATTCCTGATGGAAAATCTACAATCCATCTATGTTCACTGTTGCGCCATAACTGAACTAATAAATACTAATATAAACTAATTAACCTTAATCCTAATATTATAATATTAATACTTAATAATAATAAATAATTGAATTAAATACATAATGAATTTAATAAATATAAATAAGTATCACCCTAATATGAAGTAATTTTAAGGTTCATGACCATATGAACACAAGGTCGTTAAATTATAAGTAAAGTAAATAAGTAGGCAACGGAGTTGCTGAATAGAATAATACAGTTAGGATTAAGTAAATAGAATAAGTTAGAGTTAAGAAAAGACTGAAATAATAAAACAGTGGAATTATAACATCTAACTCAATCGGTTGATTTTTAAATCGAAAGGTTTGGTCTTAGTGTCCTTTTTACAGTGTCCCAATAATTTTAAAATTATAAATTATTTATTAATATCCTTAAAAAACATTAAGGACTAACATTTTGGCGCCCGAGCAGGGACATAAAAAATATAAGTGACAAATATAATAAATTTGATAATTTGCTTCAATTTATACTTATATATATAAAAAGACCAAATTTCGCGCATTTGATAAGTTGTTTCAAATAAATTGTGCGAAAACTAAAAATTTTATAAAGTGCTTAAAATTTAAATTGTTAATAAAAAAATACAATAAAAACCATACAATACATGTAAAACCTAAATTAAAAATAACAACAATATACGTCAGGATTTACCAAAAGTTAATAAATGAATTCAAACCAAAATTTCAGTGAGTAAAATTTAAATTGTTAAAAGAAAAAATACAGAAAACAATATATAAAACAATAAACGATAAAATAAACTAAACATACTAAAATACAGTACAGTGAAATAAATAAAACAGAAAAATAATAACAAATAAACATACAGAAAAATATAAAAAAAAACAATATTCATATATTGGTTATTGTTGCGGGAACATACGAACATAAGTACAGCAAAATAGAACAAAAATAAAAAATACAAAAAAATACAGTATAATTATTTAGTGAAACATATTCGCGAGTGTTAGTATTTTGTATTTATTTCGAATTACACTAACAATTCGTGTCGTTATTCGTGAGAGAACATTCAGCATAGCATTTGCAGTGTTGCCACCAATAGCTTTATGAATTACACACAACTGGCATCGAAATTACACATATGAAAAAAAATTACACACAAAATTCTGTTTTTACAAATATTGCATACATATATTATGTAAACAATAAAATTATATATTCATGTAGCTACTTAAAATAATATACCTATAACATTTCCAGCTTTTAAAGATTTGCTTCTATTTAATTGTATATCGAGTTCCGAAAAATTGGTAAATGTACAGTATTAAATAAAGTGCAGCAGCAGATTTATGCATGCATAAGCAGTGATGCCAACTCTTAGGACACCAAACGCGTGAACAAAAATAAAAAACGTGCTAAATTGAAAAAAATACCTTTTTTAGTACAATACAATTTCATTTAATAGTCTTTTCATATAAAAACACCAACATTTTTAATCGTTTTTTCGTTTCTGAATGTCTGACCAGGTCATAGTGTTTAGCGGCGATTTGCGTGTTGCAGTAAATACATACTGCTTTAGATTCATCTTTACAAGGCTTTATCCATTTCTTAAAAAGGGGATTTGTCTTCAAAATTTTACGATATCTTTGCGTTTAGCGCTCCATCTAAACATAGCATAACATTTACTTTAAAGACACATCGAAGAATATTAAATTATAACTTACTTACAGTTATACACTCATATACTTATTAATATGTTTTTTTTTTCAATGTCTAATTATTAGGTAAATACAATTTTAAACTTTCAGCAAAGCTTGTGTTTCTCGGTACTTTTGTTAATTCTGTGTAAATGACAAAGAAGAAAACAAGAAATAGAAGAAAAAAGTGCTGACACATTGGCTTACAATCCAACATTGCCAGAGAAACATAAGATAATATTGTCATATAGAGTTAAAGGAAAAACGGGCAAAAAGGGCTAAACAAAAATACCGAAAAATGCTGAAATTGCGCTTTTTTAGTTTAGGGCTAAAAAAAAATTTTCGCGTTGAAGGTACTTCAAAAAGGGCTAAATCTAGCCCGAAAAGGGCTAAGTTGGCATCACTGTGCATAAGTATATGTATGTATTTATAAATAAAAATGTAACGTAAAACTCAAATAAAAGTATTCTGCTCTTTTTCTAACAAAAGACATGTAAATGCTTATGTGGGCTCTAGGAGTCCACTAAACTCCTAGGGTCTATAAAAATCAGTTCAAGAATGGGATACGTATGTTCTGGAAATCCCCCAATAAAATAAGAAGGCGTTTTGTTTGAACTTAACCTTTATTGCCTTAGTGGAGGTTTATTAACAACTGATGGTAATTATTTTCAACAGGTTTTACGTAAACAATAAAAATTTTGAATTTACCAATATATAATTCATAAAGTGGCCGTAGTCTAGTAGGCAGTGTGTTGGCTTATCAGACGTAAGGCCACGGTTCAAACTCCAGGTCAGACATCAAAACGAAAATATGAAAAAATATTTCTTCAGCGACTTCATCCCAGCAGATTTCTGGCAAAAACTCTGAAAGTAAATAAAATTGCAATGAAAATTTTCTCAAAAATCTATCGTTCGGAGCCGACGTTAAACTGTAGGTCCCGCCACTCATGTATAAAATTAACACACACAACACAAGTGCTGTGAGAAACTAGGTCGTAATCCTGACTGAAGGGTTGGTTGATATGGCTAATTATATATATTATGTATAATTCATAAAATATATAATAAAAAACAGGTACGTAATATTCGTAAACGTTAAAAACCCGATTAAACAAAAAAAAAAAAATAATTCACAATATGTTTGTACTACACTAAGAAAAATATGTTGAACACAGTTCAACAGCATATATCAAACATTATCCTTACATGTATTTAAATTAGTAAGAGATCAATGTAGGTATTTATTTTTGCAAACCAGTGTTGGAAATTACAATAAATTTTCAAAACAAATCAGTGTTAACAAATATACTGTTAAAAATTAGCGATTAAAGAAAAATGTGACCAAAAAATAAAATTACACACAAATTACACACGAAGTTAATTACACACACGCTACACACAATGAAAAATTACACACAATATGTGTAATTACACACAAGGTGGCAACACTGAGCATTTGTGTTGTTTTGTTCATCTTTCTTTTTATTTATTTTTCGTAATTTCGTTTCGATCAGCGTTCCGTTCCACGCGTTTCTATATTGCTTGTATATAAGTTACACATTACAGCTGTGTACAGTGATCACACTAGAACAAAAATCAAAACAAATAATTTCAATAAAAATTGTTAACACAAATATCGGTTTTCGAATTATTATTTCATTGTTATTATTAATACGCTGTGTGTTCATATTGAAATTTGATTTTTGTTTATTGTTTACAAATCGATTATTAAGCGATTTTACTTGGTAAATTAAAATAGTTTTTTTTTACCGACGGCTGTGTGTAAGAATTTTTTATTTTTTACTTTCTGAGATCAAGTAAGTTAATTTTGACTCAATTAAACTCACTGAAATTTTGGAATCGGAACTTTCGGGTATTGCGTGTCCGAATAATATCGATAAAATGCTATTGTCCAAAACAAGTAAATACTATTAAATTCGAATATAGTCTGACCGATAATTTACTTTGGTCAATTTTTAATTCTTGTTTTGAGGAATTTTTTTTAGACAACAATCATAATGACTAGTAGGGGCTCGAAACGCCAAGATTCTCCCTCCAGAGCTGAAAGCTGGGAGAAATTACTCGCGAAAAAAGCGAAGGTCATTAAGAATATCGACAGGTCTGTTGGCCAAGAATAGGCAATCGAATGTGCCTGAAACTTTGTTTAGCGTACAGGCTCACCATTCAACACTCCCAAATATGAACCTCCTTAATTTCAATGGTAAATACGCGGATTATAAGAATTTTATGAGCCTATTTGAGAACCTGGTCCACAACGATCCGACTTTGACGGATATTGAGAAATTCAATCACTTGATCTCATGCTTATCCGAATCGGCCTTGGGTACAGTAAAGGCCTTTCAGATCTCCGAAGAGAATTACCCCAAAGCAATAGCGAGCTTGAAAAAAGTGTACGATAACGAATGCTTGATATTTTTCGATAATATTGCAAAACTTTTTGATTTGCCTGAAATCACCAAGCCTTCGGCTGTTGCTTTGCGAAGCATGATCGATACTGTTTCTGCCATTTACGATTCGTTATTGTCAATTGGTGATGACAAGAAAATAACTAATACAATATTAATACATTTAGTGATGTCGAAAGTGGATCCAATCACCAAATCAAAATGGGAAGAACAGCTTGATTTTGAGAAGCTCCCATTGTGGTTAGATTGCGAAGCCGCCTTGATAGACGTTACCAGCATATCTCTGCTGACGAGTCCTCTAATTCAAAGCCAAGGGTTAATAGACCTAAAAATGAACATTTTAATTCTAAAACCAGTCTAACATCATTAAATTGTACCAAATCGAAACAATTTGCTGACAGATGCCTATTTTGCAAATCGACGCAGCCTTCGACTTCTCACGCTTCTGTTAACTATTCGGCGAAATCAAAGATCCTGTTGCAAGAGCTTTGGATTCAAAAGCTTGACTGGGATGAATCAATTCCCTTGGGGTTGAATACTTCATGGGAAAACTTCAAAGCTAATTTAATGGAAGTTGATTCAATTAGTATCCCAAGATTCGTCCATACCACATCAACATCGCGAATTCAGATTCATGGATTTTCTGACGCTTAAATTCGAGCATATGGGTGTTGCATATACATTCGAAGCTCCGAGACGGACACGGTCGTCTCGAGACTACTTACGGCTAAATCCAAAGTAGCTCCTTTCAACTCTAAATCACTTCCTAGACTTGAGCTATGTGCTGCACACCTGCTGGCTAAGTTATGGAATAGAATTAAGCGTATGATGAATTTCGAAATAGATGATGTTTATTTCTGGACGGACTTCGAAATAGTACTGCATTGGATAAAAACGCATTCATCCTCTTTGACGACTTTTGTGTCAAATAGAGTCGCTGAGATTCAGGAGTGGTCGGACCAAGTTTCGTGGCGCCACGTGTAGAATCCAGCTGACATTGTGTCAAGAGGATCCGATGTAAAAGATTTGAAAAAATCAATATGGTTTATAGGACCGTCGTTTCTTCTAGATGACAGTTCCAAATGGCCTGTTAATGAACATTTTGAATTAACAGAGAACCAAAAGTTATTGGAAACGAGAAAGGTGAATGTATTTCTTGCAGTAGAGGGGACTTCTAACTGTCTACTGGAAATGATATCGAAATACTCTTCGTATAAGAAGTTACTGCGGGTAACATGTTTCGTACTCAGATTCATTGATAATCTAAAGAAACGAAAATTAAATCAAAGTATCATACCTACTGCAACGGAAATGAAATGGTCATTTTATCGCCACGTAGAGGATATCCAGAAAATTAATTTTTCTGAGGAGATTTCTAAATTACAGAAATATCTGATCTTACCGTCGAACATATAGAGACTTGCACCTTTCATTCATACATTCACTGAGAATGGGAGAACATTTTCACTATTAAGGGTAGGTGGGAGATTGCTTAATGCAAATTTGCCATATGATGCAAAATTTGCGACATCTTCATTTCGAGAATTGACATGCCGGCACAAAGGCACTCATTGCTCTCGCTAGAGAGAGAATCTGGCTAATTAACGCCAAGGAGGAGTGCAGTAGAATTGTTCGCAAGTGTGTACACTGTTTCCGCTATAAACCAAGACTTATGTCCCAAATAATGGGAAACTTACCCACCAATAGAGTGAGAGCTACCCGACCATTTCTTATGGTCGGCGTTGACTTTTGTGGTCCCGTTAATGTCTCATTGAGAATTCGAGGTTGACCACCATTGAAAATGTATATAGCGGTCTTCGTGTGTTTCACATCAAAAGCTGTGCATTTAGAGTTAGTGTCTGATTTATCGACTAATTCTTTTCTCTTATCTTTTAAAAGGTTCGCTGCAAGAAGAGGTCTTCCGAGGGAAGTGCTATGCGACAACGCGACGAACTTCGTGGGAGCCAGCAACGTCCTCAAACAGCTACAGCAAGCATTCGACAGGAGTCGACCCGCCCTCGAATTTTACGCAGCGTCGTCCGGGGTGAAGTTCACCTTCATACCACTTCGGGCGCCACATTTCGAAAGGCTGTGGAAAGCAGCCGTCAAGCAGGCGAAGTTCATGTTTCTGCGCGCAGTGGGCAACGCATCGCTGATGCAAGAAGAAATGGAGACGATGCTCGCAGAAACAGAGGCGGTGATCAACAGTCGGTCCATTGCACCGCTGTCTCCAGACCCCAATGACGGAGAGGCACTAACTCCAGCACATCTGCTAATAGGAGAGAGTTTGCGTTCGCTACCGCTCGAATCCGTAGGCGACGAGAAACTCAAAGAACCCAAATTATGGAAGCGTTGGCGATTACTTTGCGGACTCAAGCAGACCAGGAGAGTCGTCAAGGTCATAGAAGGAGAAGACGGCAAGGTCAGAGTGGCGGAGGTCGCAACGCGCAACGGCGTTTATAAGCGCCCAATCCACAAACTGGCTCCACTTGCAAATGATTGAAGAAGCTCAGTCCTTCAATGGGGCCAGAATGTTGCGCCATAACTGAACTAATAAAAACTAATCGAAATTAATTAACCTTAATCCTAATATTACAATACTAATACTTAATAATAATAAATAATTGAATTAAATACATAATGAATTTAATAAATAAAAATAAGTATCACCCTAATATGAAGTAATTTTAAGGTTCATGACCATATGAATACAATGTCGTTAAATTATAAGTAAAGTAAATAAGTAGGCAACGGAGTTGCTGAATAGAACAATACAGTTAGGATTAAGTAAATAGAATAAGTTAGAGTTAAGAAAAGATTGAAATAATAAAACAGTTGAAATTTAACATCTAACTCAATCGGTTGATTTTTAATTCGAAAGGTTTGGTCTTAGTGTCCTTTTTACAGTGTCCCAATAAATTTAAAATTATAAATTATTTAATTTTTTATTAATATCCTTAAAAAACATTAAGGATTAACATTCACATTTCGTAATTTGTAAAGCTTTTCTTTTGCTAATCTGAACTGGTGCAGGTCTAGGGTCTCTCTTGATTTTCCACCAAGTTAATGTAAAATATGTAAAACAAGAATGTTTGTTCTTGTTTTACATAGTATTATTTTCAAATTGTTTTTATATTTGTTTTTACTTTCATTATATTGTATAATATCAATGCTATTTTTTTGTAATCATTATATAATCACATACAGTAATTTAAAAGATTAATTTCTTGTTGTATGTGATATCCTATAAATAAATAAATAAAACTGTCTTTATATTAATTGTATAAATATCGCAACTTGACTATTGACATGGTGTCTATGGTATTGTAAAGTTAGCTAAATAGAACTCAAAAATTTTATTTACAAAAAATTTTTTCTGTTTAAACTTTACGCTCTTGATTATTCTGAGATTTTAAACAAAATAAATACTCATTAATCCGAATAATAAAGTTAAGTATATTTAGATTTTTGTCGCATAGTGTAATGGATGCTTATGAAATCAATTAATGTTTATTATTTATTATAATTAGGGTGTGTTACAGGTATACAAATTATTATTAAACCATGCAAATACGCACTTTTTACTTTTCTAAAGGGATCTGAGATGTACATATTTATATGTACATATAAATGGCTGTGTTTTACAGAACATTTCGATTAATAGGACACAATGTTACACTCTGAACGATGTATGTTTATACACTGATAGTCATTCGTTTGAATGCAGCAGTTGTTTTTATTTAGATTTGTGTTAATTTAAAAAAAAACTGAAGGAAATTTGAATATATTGTACATTGTTGTTTATAATGCCCGACAAACAGTCAGACAATCGAAAACACCCAGAGTCTATGGAGGGAATTGAGCCCACGGCCGCCGCACATGAAGTTTAGCACATTACCAATTAGGCCATCGAGGTCTAGTTGTTAATTAAATTTTAAATATCTTCTCACCATATATTTTATGGGCCAACCTTATTTCTAATACCAAAAACATTATATTTGTAATGGAGTTAACGCAGTTTTAGAGGGTTTGAATTTCAATACCCAAACGAATTTTGTTGAATTTCATTTCTGCATAATTTATGTTTGATATCTGCCTCCCTTTTTTGTAAACGTTTGTTTCAAAGAAATATACTCATTCTAGGAACATACATATTCTTTTCAGTCCTATTTTGACACATTTGATTTGCATACAAACCATAAGATTAGTAAATAATTAAAAATTTCAGTTTTATGTGTCAGTGTCAGTTTTTATACAAAAGGTTTTTATGTAAAACTGAGTGGAATGACAAACAACATTCAGCTTGAAGGTAGTTACAGAAAAGAACAGTACAAAATAATAAACTTAAAAAATTAATGAATTATAAGCTAAAAAGGCTATATTTTATTTCTTAAGGAATGTCTACCCATGCAAACTTACTAGGATTTTAGGTTTGGCCGAGCATACAAAGAAGTATGGCGTAATGTGTGGGCCCTGGTGAAGAACGATCCAGGGTCCCAGGAACAATTCTCGCTCTGTGGCTGTTTAGGATGTTCGACCAACTGGATCTCAGCTGTGTAACCACGGTCCTTGTTCCCCTAGGTAGCTGCATTTTGCTATCCTATACTCGATGTTCATTTAGTACAATGCCGTGAATCATTGAAAATTACAAGTTTCTTAGAAACTGAAACACTTCCGGCACAAGTTTCAAAATTGGCAGTCTTAGACAGTCTATCAATACGTACGATAAAAAGAAGCTCATTCATCCAAGATAGTTTTTCTAGACTGAATATGCCATTACGACGTAAAAAATATAATTTTGAAATATTACAAAAATGTAGCAGACAGCATTATAAAAGAAATTTCAAAAAATGGTACATTTTCGTTAGTATTAGATGAATGGACAAACATTTCACAACGAAGATTTCTAAATATATGTATGTTTACACGGTAATGGATCATTTCACAATTTGGGATTAGTACCTATAACAGGAAGCTGTTACGCAGATAATATAAGAATGTTGGTGAAAAAACGTCTAGAAGATTTCAATTTGTGTTTTGAAAGTCACATTGTAGCAACTATATCGGACGGACCCAATGTGATGGAACGGTTTGTGGCAGATAGTCCAGTAGAAGGCATTTTTTGCTGGAATCATGTTATTCATTTGGCCGTATTATAAGTTATTTACATTAAAAAATCAAGTTGTACTTATTCTGAAAGTGAATCTGATTATAGTGATGATGGGGTAGAAATGGAAATGTATGATATTGTTGGTATATTAACTATTTGAACTTTTTCTAATTACAAAGTCATCAAAAATTTATAAAACCAATTTTGACACATTTAGTTTTATAAACAAGGATAAAGTAATTACCTAGACTAGTACATATTTAGTCAATAAACTAGTTCATAAAAAGGTCAATAGACTAGTCAATAGATTACTCTGTAGACTAGTCAATAGACTGGTCTGTAGACTAGTAAATAGACTGTTCTGGAGACTAGTAAATAGACTGGTCTGTAGACTAGTCTACAGAAAGTTGGAAAACGCCATTAATGGGGCTAAAGAAAAAACAAGAAATCTGAAATTTAAAACAGACAACTTATTTAAAAGAGAGCTGGCTTTATTTGAAGCTAGTACAAACAGAACCAAAAATTTAGACATACTTTTTAATGCATTGTTAACGCTAAAGTCCACTTCTGTAGAAAGCGAACGTGTTTTTTCGATAGCTGGTAAATTTTCAATAAATTTACGAAATAGAATATCTTATGAGTTATTAAATGCACTAATAATTTTAAAAACTCATTTTTTGAAAACTTAGTTCTTCGAAAATTTTTTATATTTTAATTTTTAAATAATATTTTTAATTAATTCTTAATAATAACTTATCTTAAAATGTTCTCATTATTCTGTTTGTTTTTGTTTATACAGTATGAATTTAAATGTATTGTTTTCTTTTTTGTTAATGAAATAACATTTTAATAAAAATCTTAAGCATTTTACTAGTATTGTGCGGGAATTCCCAAACTCTAATAGGGACCCTTTTTGAGCGCTTTTTATCTTTGAATTCAAGTAAAATAAAGTATGTCTGAGATATAGTCCAAATGTTTCATTCGTTTAAAACCTATTGATTCATTATATGTTTATAAAGAGTCTGAGTGGAGAGTATCAGAAATGACTAATTTTCCTATCTCTAGCGCATATAATTTGGCTAATTGAATATGTTAAATTGACTCTGAGAACCACTGTGGTTTACGACTTAGGAAGACCCTGCAAGAAAAAGTCTAACGAGGTTAAATCGCACGCCCTCAATGACCAGGTCACATTACTTCTTCTTGAGGTGACCATGCCCGCAAATCGTTCATCCGGAAAATAGAATGTGGCTTCGTGGCACGAAACAGCGTCTTTTTGAAACCACATAACGATGTCTAGATAACCCAATTCAGGCTAAAAGAAGTAGGTAATCATCGATCTATAGTAATCGCCTTTGAAACGGATGGCTTGACGAACGTTATTTCTTAAAGAAATATCCAAACAAAAAATTGACTTCCTGAATGGAATGGAGGCTCTAGGATTTAATTTGAATTAGTATCGCCGCAAAATCAGCAACCGCAACCGATTTATCGATGAAGACCTGCTCCAGAATTCAATCATATTTTCATTCATGCATCAAATAACAACTAATTTCGCAGATGTAAGTTCAACTGTCAAAATTCGGAAGTCTCTGTGGTAAGACCCTTAAACAAAAGAAAGGTAGAATGAGCTATGTTAAAAACACACATAAACATTTCATTCAACTACACAACATAAATCTTATTTACGTACGTATATATATACTTCCACTTCACAGTTTATTTAAAAAGAATTTGTTACTAAATACGACGTGACGATATTTTTTTTATAGAAATTGACGTTAAAAGTCTTTTAAAAATGAGGTCGTAGTGAAGATTCTATTTATATATTCAGAATACGTGGGAGGTAATATTATACTTTTATTAAATTTGGACTTAGCAGGACGAAAAAATCCAACATAAATTTGTTTTTGCTTGAGCACAAACAATTAAAAACCCGGTTATAATATTTGAAGGGTTGTTTTACGATATAATTCTGGCATATTTTTTCCGACAGCGCTTTCATTCGTTGTTGTTGTAGAGCTCTGTTATGTCAGTTTTGAAAGTATGATAAATTTTAAATCGTCTAAACTTGTTCAGACATATATTTATGTAGATGTCTATTATCTCTCGTTATGAAAATGTTCACAGTTATCTACATCTTCATATTTCGTGGCCGACTTTTGGATAAATTTTGTAGATTCTTTCAAAAATAATTCCAAAATTTTTCAATGTTTAATTTAATTTACATTTCTTGTTTGGGGTGCCGTGGTACTCTAGTGGGTAGTGTGCTAGACTATTGGCATGAGGGTCTTGGGTTCGATTCCCACCAGAGACTCTGGTCTGTGACACTACACCAAGTTACTCCGCTCGTATATAATTAGAATGTAATTTGTAATTGTATTGTAATAAATAAATAAATAAATAAATACATTCCTTACTTTTAAACTTTACTTTACTTTCCGCTTAAAAATTTCAGTTAACTGATTGATCCCTATACTTTTTAATTTAATACAGCTTTCTTAGTTTTTTTGTACATTTAAGTCCTTTATGTAAGTGAACCAATTTTACTGTGATCCATTGTATCTACATTTTTGTTTCATTATTGGCAAATAATACTAATATTAAATCAGTACATAAATCGTTTTAGAAATGAACGTCATTATTTTAATATGACCCCAATCCACATTTTTACAATTTCAAATAATACTTGAAAAAAGGACGAACACATACATGCTATTATTGGCAGTAAATATTTATAAATTCAGGTTCTCTTGCATTAAATAGACGAGACGTTTTCATAAACAAATTTTAAGCACTTAATGACTTTAGGAATGAAACCAAACCGTACTTGAGTTCAGTGAATGATAAAAGTTAATGACATGAAAAACCTTAAAATAGTTTGAAGTGTTTACGCAATGGGAAACAAGCTAATTGGTCAATATGTCAGGCATCCATATGTTCAGTCGCAAGTTATCATGTATAAGCAATATAATGAAAAGGATAAACAGTGTAGTGTTAGAAAAAAATTTTTAAAAGATTGCAGTAATACATGGAAAACTTTTAACAAATATTGATCTTTATGAACCATTTTCAATAACTATGTAGACATCGTAAATAATGTTCACAACATTAAACCTTTTAGAATTTTCTCCTTTGCAATAATTCATTAATATTTTTATGACTCTTAGGGTCATTATTACAACTTGCCGTTAAACTTGAGTTTAGTTAAAGGTACCTTAGCTAAAGAGAACTGTAAAGTTACCTTTAACTTGTATTCGTTATTACAACTTACAGATAAAGTAAAGTTAACTTTTTCAAAAATATGGCAGAGCTGGAGCAATGTCGATAACATTGATCAATTAAACAAGTTTTTATTAAACGCAGTGGCAACGTAGCGTCTCTTTTTTGTTGTCGTATTTGTTCCTTTTGTTTATATTTAAAGTTGCCATTTTGAAAATAATATCTATATATTATGGCAAGTTCAAACTTAAACTTAACTTTAAAAGTTACATTTACGATGATCCTCCCTTTAGTTTAACCTTATTGCCCACTTATAATAATGAAAAACAATTTATCTGCCCGTTAAAATCCTCCCTTTAGTTAACGACAAGTTGTATTAATGGCCCTTAGTGCTATTATTGGCAAGCAAGCATAGCCACATACTTTTTAAACCTTTTTTTATAGTAACCTTCTAATTCATTCCTAAAGTTTTGTTAAGTGAAATGAAATGCATCTAGTGACATTGATATACCTTTATAAATAAAGATCGAATATTTTAATTATTCAGAGAGCCTCTATGTAGAATTTTGTAAGCGCATTTATATAGCTCTCTTCCCTTTAAATTCGTCAAACAAGATCCCCACCGATGTTGTTACCTCCAACAATAAATTTTATGTCTTGTAATAAAATAGCAAAAGTTTTAATTTCATTGTTATTGCATGATATTTTTTACACCTGTAGTTTGCAAACAAGTCTTTTCAACTGAGGAAAGTATTTCTTATTTAATATTAGATTTTATCAAAATACCACGATGATTAGCATTAACTAAGTCATAGTCCTTAATTATAAAAAAGTTTTTATTTGTAATAAGAGTTTCTGATATTAAAAAGATAACATTTTACCTAGTTAATTTTAATGAAAATTTCTATGTCATTTGTAATTTTCCATATAGCTCCAGAGCTCATTCTGTGTAAAGTCGTCCATGGTGATATGGAAAAACAGACTGAATAAATTATAAAAAATTTGACAGATATAGCTTCAAAAAGATTACTATTATAAGCTATCAATAATAAAGTCTTTAAAAAAAATCCTATAAAAAAAACTTGCTCCCAATGTGGGTACTTTTCAAAATATGGGCACACTTATGTTGTGTGTGGTATTTTATACATGAACGAAGGGATCTACAGTTTAAAGTCGGCTACGAACGACAGTCTTTAAAAAAAATCCTATAAAAAAAACTTGCTCCCAATGTGGGTACTTTTCAAAATATGGGCACACTTATGTTGTGTGTAGTATTTTATACATGAATGAAGGCATCTACAGTTTAAAGTCGGCTTCGAACGACAGAATTTTGAGAAACTTTTCATCACAATTTTAATTACTCTGACAGTTTTTGCCAGAAATTCGCCGAAGAAATATTTTTCATATTACGTTTTGTTGGAGATGTCTGACCTGAGGTTTGAAACGTGGCCAGCACACTATCTGCTAGACTACGGCGACTACAAATCAATTACATACTAACTGTGTTTTTTTCTTTTTTTTTTTTTTAATGCTTTACACAATTACTTCAGAGTCGACGTTAAACTGTAGGTCCCGCCACTCACGTATAAAATTAACAACATGAGTGGTGTGAGAAGCTAGGCCGTAATCCTGACTGAAGGATTATAATGGTCATTTATGTATGTATTCACTACATTGTATTGAAACAGATAGATTTTACATTCGCCTTCATTTTTTCTAATTATTCAAATGTCTAAAAGCCTAAATTGGAGACATACCTACCGAGTGTACAGCTATGAATGTCTCCATAGGAAATAAACACTTTTGAAACATTATTTTAAAGCCACGATAGAAAATCAGTATTGCATCGAATTGTTACTGGCAATGAATAATAAATTAGTTTTCAGAATTCTACACGCAAAAAGTCATGTTTAAGCCCGAGACAACCATCAATTTCTGCTGAAATTGTACAGGAATTCTGTGTGTCTGATGAGATCAGAAAAGTGTGGTGTACCACGAACTTCTAGAACCTTGTAAAACCGGTTGTACCGACAACAAATCATAATTTGAACTATATATTGATTGAAAAACAACCAGAATGGATTACCAGACACGATAAGCCAATTTTAAAATAAGAGAACGCACCTGCAAACCGGTTCAGAAACAATCATTGCATTAATTTGGGAGCTGCTACCGCAACCACCATGTTCACCGGGTCTTTGGGGATACCATTTATTTTCTTAGATGAGGCGCATATTGACTGAGCAGTAGCTTAGTTTGCATAAAAAGACCAATAATTTATTGGCGTGAATTGCTTCAAAGATGAAACAATTGGTAGCCAGCAATGACATGATGAACGCAGCCGTTAAAAAGCACTGTTTATTGCTCATAAAAAATTTAATCATTTGTTTTTAAATAAGACTAATTTTGTGTTCTCTAGAAGCTTAAACTTAAATTTTATTACTTTTCATGAAAATGACGTTGACTTTACTAGGACTTAAGTTTTCGTATTTCTTCATATTATCTTTGACATCAACTCAAACAAATACGAAATTTTATATATTTTTAACTTGTAATAATCATAGTAAAATAAAATAAAATAAATAAATAAAAATATGAATATTACATGAATAATGAAATACTAATTACCAGCTGCTAGTAGACGAGCTATATCTGATATTTAAAACAAGTCTTAAGAACAACAAGTCAAAGATTAACATGTTTTTCTTTGTCCCTGCCAAATTTAGTAAATTTTTATAAAATTTATAATTTCTCCACACAAATGATAATGCATACATATGTAAAATCGACCAGCGGTTTTCGTTTGTAAAACGGTTTAAAACCGTTACTAATTAGTTTGATTGTATAACTAAAGTACTGACGACATAAATGTTGTTTAAGTTTTTTCTATTTTAAATTACAACTTAAGCTTAAAATTGTTAACTTTATGTTAAAAAATTAATAGGTTTCTTTCCCTATTGCCATTATAAATTCAAAACTAAATAAATAAAATTAAAACTAAATAAATAAATTAAATTTTCACAGTCTATCCAATGAGATGATCAGATTCCCGTATATTCGATATAGTATTTGAATCTGTGTTTTAATCTAGAAGGTCGGTGAGTGAGTTCTGACAACGAGCGATGTGAGTATCAAAGAGTACGTCCAGGGTATTTTTACTAATTGGTAGCCCATTAGATTTCAGAATACTGTAGACCTTGCTGATAAAATTTTTTGAAGACGATTTCTCTTGGAAGAACTTTATACGTTACTACAGAAATCCTCCTTTGTTATGGGGAAAAACAGTTTTCTTCGTTTGCTTGCCATAATTCGAGTGGCAGTCCGAATTCAGCCTACATGTAGTCAAAAAAAGCACAACCTCTGATCTTGATTAAGCAAGGATGATGTATGATGGCATAAGGAGCATAATATTGTGACTTCATTTTTCCTGTTTGTTTCATTTAAGCCAGAATGTGTTCAGTAATATATTTGAAACTTGTAGAACATATCATTACCACAGCTCTTGTTGAAAATTCTAAACACCGCCGTATTTTTCAATGAGGTAACGGGGCAGTATATTTTTCGCTTGAAGTCTAGTAAGTAATGTGTTGGCTTATTGGGCGCAATACCTTGATTTAGACTCCAGTTCAGACATCAACTAAATTAAATAAAAAAATAAAAATATTTCAGCCTGTTTTTTGCAAAAAGTCTGAGAGCAAATATATTAGCGATGAAAAGTTTCTCAAAAATGTATCGTTCGGATTCGACTTTTAACAGTATGTTCCGGCACTCATGGTGCGAGAAGCTAGGTGGTAACCCTGACTGAAAAGTTATAATTAAGTAAGTAAGTATATGTTTCGCTCAAAAATAAGTATTGGTTTTCTTCCATGGCCGATATACAGTTCCGATTAAAATCTCTAATCCTTACAATTAAAGTTTATGATATCAGGAAGGCAGATTTTGGCCTAAAATTAAATAATTTTTGTTGTATATTGAAATTCGTAAAGCAATGAGAGATATGATATTTTTGGTTATTAGTAACTAGCTAAAACCCGGTGTGCTTCGCTACTGCTATGATATGAAATATAAATATTCAAAATACATTGAAATACATTTTTTTATATATATTTTTATTATTTTTAGTCATTAACCTCAACGTAATAAAATAAGAAGTCTGGATTTTAAGATATTTATTTTGTTACTAATGTGTACAATGTTTCATAATACATAATTATTTCTTATTCTCATCAGTTCTTGATCTTGATGATTGGGATCGTTTTCTTCTAAGACGTGCATCATGTTGATCAGGTGTTGATGCTCATATCCTCTATCCTTCGACGCGTGCATCACGTTGATCTGGTGTCTCCGCAGCTCTAGATGTTGATGCTCGTAGTCTTTCTCCTTCTAGGCATTCATCACGCTGATCCATTGTCTCATCAGTTCTTGACCTTGATGATTGGGATCGTTTTCGCTTAAGATGTGCATCACGTTGATCAGGTGTCTCAGCAGCTCTAGATGCTGTTGCTCGTAGTCTATGTCTTTCTACACGGACATCTCGTTGATCTGGTGTTTCTGCAGCTACTGCTCTTTGCGATCATATTCTTTCCCTTTCTAAACGTTCATCAGGTTGAACTGGAGTCTCAGCAGCTCTAGATGTAGAGGCTCTAGAGCTTTCAGCACTCAGACGAATATTACGTTCTTCGGGGAATTTCGTCAGCCCTTTATGATTGTAATTTAACTGCATTTTTGGTTTTTTAATTTATGTTTTTAATTTATCACTCGCAAAATAAATGTCGTTTAGAATCTGGGATTCAATTTATTTGCGAAAAAGATTGTAAGTACCATTTAAGTTCTTCCTTTCAATCACTATTAGGCAAAAAAAAATTATTTTTAAGATCAAAAATCTTGGACAATAGAAAATATTTAATATTTTTTATTAGGGTGACCGTAAATGACCTGACCATAAAGGTTTGGTCTGTATTGTATAACCACAGGTCACAATTAGTTCTTTACAAAATTATGTATGCTGAAGGTAGTTAATAAATTAAGGCAGTATAGTGTCATCAATGGTCTGTGTCTACTGTTAATGGTACCTAAGTTACACATGTCCCTCTATGCGTATTTTTACAAACATATAGTAAGACAGGTATTGAAATGAACAGGCAATACACATGACTTTAGCTGCAATAAATATATGATGTTTAGTATTTACTTTCTGTCAAAGAATTCATATAAAAATAGAGTCCATTTATTTACCTAACCCGAAATGTTCATATATGTGTCAAAGTGGTTCATGCTAGATTCTAGCTATAATAGTTTTCCATGTACACGATGGGAGGGTCTGGCTTTTATTGCTAGCCCGGCAATTTTTTTACAAATTATTCATATGGATTTCAATATTGCCCGTGTACAATTTGATGATTTTATCTATAATGATTTCCCAGATATAAGAAGTTTTAAATTTAATTCATATGGGAAGTACCACGCCCCCTTTTCCTAGTCAGCCCATTTTTGTCTAAAATATTCATATTAGTACTAAAGTGGATTGGACAAAATTTTAGGACTCTAACTATTATATTTTCTTATTAATATTTTAATTAATTAATATTTTTATAGAAGGTGACACGCCCATTACAGCAAGTCTACCCATTTTGTTCATATAGATGTCAAAGTTGTTCATACACAATTTGAGGAATTTAGCTGTTGCAGTTTATGAGATATGCGACATTAAATACTTATTGGGTATGTGGGCATGACACCTCGCCTACTTGAAATTTTAAAATAAAAAGTAGCCTATAGTTCCTTCTAGACATACAGGTGGGTACTGTTAAAATTCCAAGAAAATCTGTCCGGCCGTTTAGCCGTCTATAGACTTTAAACAAACAAACCCACAAACAAATAAACACACATTCATTTTTATATATGTATATAGATGTATTTCAATTACTGTCGTTTATAAAATATTACATAGAGTTGACGGGTGACGTATCCGTAGTATTGTGTTAAACAATAACATTCATACTTTTTTACTTATTTTATTTTATTTGCCTATTTCAACATAAAAAGTAGACTATAACTCCTTCCAGACATACAGGAAGATATTGTGAAAATTTCAAGAAAATCTGTTCAGCCGTTTAGTTGTGTATAAAGTTCAAACATACAAACAAATACACATTCATTTTTATATATATAGATTATAATATCTTGTTTATTTCTCAAGTTTCCATAACAATCGGACCAATTGCTCGGTTCGAAATAGCGCTGACAAATTTTATATCAGAAAAGGAATTTCCTTTGCCAGTTTAAGTTCATTGAGAAGATTTTCGTGCGTAAATTCATCGCTTTTCTTCAACCGTCTTTCATCCAAAAGCGCTTCGCAGTTTCCTTTTTTGTTTTTTACTTGCCTGCGGCAGGGCAATGGCTATGAAACAATCATCATCTCATATTTAAAAGAAATAACTCGACACTAAAAAACCAAAACAAGAATATTTTCCGATAAAAACCATATATTGTTTTCTTCTTTAAGACACATTTGGACAATAAAAAACAGAAACAGAGAGACCTGCCAATTAAAAACCCTGTTTTTCAGAAAGACTAAAAAATATTTCCAAAAAAAGAAATCCATAAAAGAATATTTTCCGATAAAAACCATATGAAATTTGAAGGCCTAAATTGGATGTGTTGCTGTGCTAAGCAAAACAAATATTTCCAACACATATAAGAAAATTTTATCGTCGCCATGAGCCATTATACTGCCCCAGAGAGAAATGTAGATTAGATATTATAGTGAACGCTATTTTCTCTGTTATTAGTTAATTGAACATTTTTTACATAACGTTTTCAGGAAATCGAGATGAATACTTTATATGGACTAAAAAGGTTGTCGACAATCTATGTGGTTCGAATACGGGAATAGAAAATGAAGTATGTATATCGAATTTTTAAAAATAGTCATTATTGTACAGTGTACATGAAAAAGAGAAAAATGAATGAAAATATTTCTATAATTTATTTTTGATTATTTTTGTAGAATTCCTTCATGAGGTTATCCAACTTTTGTGTTTCCTCTACAGTAACAGCGTTATAAAGTGATGCTCTAATACCTCCGACGGAACGATGGCCTTTCAGTTGAATCATGCCCTCACTTTCAGACTTGAGCAAGAATGACTGTTCAAGCTTTTCATCACCCTGAGGGCTGCCAATTCTAAATGGTACATTCATTCGAGATCGTACATTTTTTCCACCGGACAGTAGTAAAACCCATTGGACTGGTCTATTATATCATAAACAAGTTTCGATTTAACTTCTCCTTCTAAGCCGCCATTCTGCGTTATCCACTGAAAAACTAAAGCCGAAAGTCCATAACATACTTTTCATGCATCATTGCGAATCTTGCGAATTTTGCATATTATGCCGTTTTTTTTGCAAGTTACATACATGCTTTTTATGCGACTGATCATCAGCTGTTGTGAAATTATTATACATAAGAAAAATAAGAATAGTTGTGAAATTATTACAAGGAAGATAAGAATAGTTGTGAAATTATTATAAGAAAAATAAAGATAAGAAAAATGGCAAGTGATATTGTGTTTTTAAGACTTTATTGAATTAATGGAATTTACATATTTAATATTTTGTGCTGCCAAGGCGTACGAAAACCTTCAAAAGAATTCAAGAAGATTTTGGGTCCGTCCCTTGTATTTGGAACGGGATGTGAGTGGGTTTTTTGTATCAACATTTCATAAATTAAAAAACAGTGACCATGAGCAGTTTAATATAGCGACGAGAATGTCTCCAGCCATCTTTGATTGCTTACTCAACATTTTAAGGGATCGTCTTGAAAAGAATTCAAGTAGAGCTATTGCACCAGATTGCCGTCTCTTCTTGACTTTAATGTAAGTTTATAATTGTCAATAATGAACAAATCAATAATTTTTTTTCCATACAGCTACTTAGCCCATGGTACCAGCAGGCAGTACCTTTCACTCACATTTAAAATGTCGGTTACAGTGGTAAGACGGATTGTATTGGAGACGTGTGACATTATATGGCAGGAATTAAGTGGCTTTTACTTGTCTCTGCTGAGTACGTATGAATGGAGGCGAATAGCGGAAGATTTCAAGAATATGTGGGATATGGCGAATTGTGTTGGAGCCATCGACGGAAAACACGTAGCCATTACATGCCCACCGCGTTCTGGCTCAATTTTTTATAATTATAAAGGTATGTTCTTAAATGTATTTTACTAAATAATTTTTAACTATATCATTAAAATATTCAACACTTTAGGAACATATAGTATTATACTGATGGCACTGTGTGAAGCAAATTATGTGTATGTTATTATGTTCTTAAATGTATTTTACCAAATAATTTTTAACTATATTAACCTTTAACTTATGACGTGGTGGTAAATTTTACACTATCTTTTTTATTTTTCTAATAACTTCTATTTGTTGCACTCTTTTAAGCTGATATTGCCAGTACCCTCATATTATACTATGCTTTTATTGACAGTCTAGTTTTGTCTTTTAATTGTTACAGCATCGCGGAGATTTATGTGTTTGGGTGTAAAATTTACTACACGTCGTCGTTTGTGAAAATTTTTAATAGAAAATATTTTACTACCACGTAGTTGTTTGTGTGATTTTTATATAGAAAATATTCTACTACCACGTCTAATCTAACGTTAGTAACACATGTAAAAAAATACTACACGTCTTCGTAAGCGTAAGTATTTTTTTAATTTTTGTTTTCACTTTATTTTGAGTTGCTGAAAACTGTTTAACTTTTTTTGTATTATTGTACAATTAAATAGTGGAAAATGGCACATTCAAAAAATACGGTCTGATTCTCTTCCCCAGCCTGTGATCCAAAAACATACAAAAACGAGCAAATTATGCTATATATGATCCAATAAATTAAAAAGGAAAACTACACATACATGTTTAGAGTGTAATAAACCACTGTGTATGGGCTGCAGCAAACGGCTATGCATTAATTGTACTAAGAATGAATTTGACGAATGATAATTTTACCTCAAAAGACTGATTGTTATTTTTTTATATATATAAGATATTGAAATGTTCCTTTTTATTTTAATAAGTATATAGCTTAGGCTGTTGAAAAATGTCATTTATTGTTTTTGTTTAACATTAATTTTCTTGATGTACAAGTAAATGATATACCTATTTTTTTTGTTTGCGTAAATGAGGCTTGTGAAATAAAGTAAAATTTTTTTTAAATAAATTTGAATTTGTTTCCTTGTTTTTGTTAATAATGCGTTTAGAAGCAATCAAATTCGAATAATATAAGTATAACATTATTATAATATATACACATTAAAAATTATATGAAAAATAATTCGGGTGTATAATTTACACCACCTCTTCATATACGCTAAACAATTTCACGTCATATGTTAAAGGTTAAAATATACAACATTTTAGGAACATATAGTATCGTACTGATGGCACTGTGTGACGCAAATTACACCTTTACCGTAGTCGATATAGGTGCTTATGGCAGTCATAGCGATGGTGGTGTGCTAAACAACTCAAAATTTGGAAAGTTCTTAAAATCAGAAAACCTTAATTTCCCGGCTGACACTATATTGCCAAATAGTGACGTGAAGTTCCCACATTACATAGTTGGCGATGCTGCTTTTCCTCTCAAATCATACCTTATGAGACCATATCCTGGTTTATTATTATGTGAAGAGAAGCAAAATTATAACAAAAGACTATCTAGAGCACGCAGAACCATAGAAAACGCCTTTGGCATTTTAACAGCTCGATGGAGAATATTGCGTGGGACTTTGAATATGACTCCACAATCCGCCGAAAAAGTTGTTTGCGCTACAGTTGTTCTTCACAATTTCCTAAAAATGCACGATGGAACTTATTGTCCACCAGATTTTGTAGACAGAGAGGAAAATGGTTCTGTTGTAGAAGCATTATGGAGACGAGAAACACAACCATTACGCAGAAGTCCCAAATTTTTTTCCAATAACTCGCCTAGGAATGCATTCCAACAAAGGGATATTTTTTCGGCTATGCAAGATGAGACCAAAGTGTTGGTAAATTGTTTATTTCAAAACTCGCATTTTTCGCTTTAAAATGCTGGTGACTCCATATTTTTCCACCGCACAAGTATAGGTACCAAAGAAGAACACAGAGTAAAATAAGAACTATGCCTTTCCTACACATGGACCAGCACCTGTGGACCTTTGCTGCCCCATCTTTAAAGTTCTGTTTCCATTTTAGTTTCCTATCCAAGATAAATCTTCTTCATGAAAGGTAGGAGTTGTACTAACGCTCTGGTAAATGTAGTTGAGGAACTTAGGTCGGAACTTGATGGGAATAGTGTGGCGTTCTTGGTTCTGCTTGATTACTCTAAGGCTTTTGATACAGTCGATCATGCGGTTCTATTGAAAAAGCTCCGAAAACTGTTTTATTTCTCCGAAACTGCCTGTAATCTAATTTATTCTTATTTGACGAACAGATTTCAGAAGGTTCATTTCAATGGCAAAGTTTCGGATCCACTTACTATTAGTAGAGGTGTTCCCCAGGGGTCTATACTTGGACCTTTGCTGTTTTGCATGTATATAAATGATCTACCTGATGTTTTGGTTAACTGTAATGTTCACATGTATGCTGACGATGTGCAGCTTTACACATATACTCCAAGGGAGAATATTTATTCTTGTTTGGACTACATTAATCGTGACTTAGCAAGGATTGACGGATGGGCCTCGGCCAATGGACTATGTATCAATCCTTCTAAGTCTAAATGTATTACACTTTCGAGAACAAACGGATCATTTGTCATACCTGAATTGAGTATCAGGGGAAATAAAATTGAATTTGTCAGGTCGGCTACTAATCTGGGTATTGTCTTTAATGACAAATTATCGTGGCCTACCCATATAAGTGTCATTGTTGGCAGAATTTATGGCATGCTTCGAAATTTGTGGGCTGTCATAGATTCAACTCCTTTTGTCATTCGCATGCAACTTGCTAAAACGTACTTGATTCCGGTACTTTTATGTGGATGTGAGATATACGCAAATTGCAGTTATGATGACAACCAGAAACTTAACCTGGCATACAATAACATAGCCAGGTATGTTTTCCTTAAGGGGCGTCGGGATCACATTTCTCATTTAGCTTACCTGATTCATGGTATCAAATTTGATAATCTCCTGAAAATTAGATGCCTCCTTCTACTTCATAAAATAATTTACACGAAACAGCCGAAGTATTTATATTGTAAAATTAAGTTTGCCAGATCCCACCGGGGTGTGGGGATTATACAGCAACGATTCAGGACTCTTCTGTCTCAGCGACAGTTCTTTATACACACCATTATTCTTTGGAATTCCTTACCAAATAACATCTAAAATCTGGGCAATGCAAACGCGTTCAAAATTAAAATTTTAATCTCATATTTGTAAATTTTGTGATTTTATTTTTTAGGTCATCATTATTATTGTTCTTATTATTATTATAATTATTATTATTATTCTTATTATTGTTATTATTATTATTATAATTATTATTATTATTATTATTATTATTATTATTATTATTATTATTATTATTATTATTATTATTATTATTATTATTATTATTATTATTATTATTTTTATACTTTACCTTATTAATTTAATTTAATATTTAGATACATAAATTAACTTTCTCTAATTTTTTATATTTAATTAATGTTAATTTTTTATTTATTGATTGTAAACATAGCACTGTCACTTATAAGATTTAGTATCTTGTTGTGCTATGTAGATCATTATAAATCAAATATATAAAAATAAATAATTAAAAAAAAAAAAAAAAATACAAGTACTTCACCTGGTTGGATATTCGAATGTCTTTATCAACAATGAGGGACTACCAGTTGTGCCCAATTGTATGTTGAGTTCGGAGTATGTTCCGTCTTCCTGTATAGGTGCTTCGGGTTCATACATCTATTGTCCACGTAGCAGACTCTTCTGGTGATCCACATGAGAGGTGAAAGCATGCCTTACTGGAGTGTTCCCGTTTTCACACAATCCCTAATCGTTACGTTATATGCATCGCAATGTATTTATAATAAACTAAGCTTTAAGCTCATAATGAAAAGCTAGTATAATATTCAGAAGAAAAAAATAAAATAAGAATACACCATTGAAAAAAGTTAGTAATTTTTTTTCAAATAAATGAATAATACATATAAACAAACATTTTGCATTGTATTCAACAGTCTAGCATGTGCCCAGGTGCGTTCCTTGAAAAGCTAAAACGCATTTTTACAGTGGGTACATTGAGGAGGTAAATTACATTGTTCTCTTAGTTCAGCAGTTATGTATATGGAAAAATGGAGAAAGAAAGTATTTTACCTTTAAAAAACAGCGCTATGTAAAGTATGATTCCAAAATGTTCATAATGCACAGATGTACGTTTTAAAATTTCAAGTAGTTGGAATATGTAGCTTCTATCGCAATTTTGTCCATTTCTGCTGTCTTTAAAATTTTAAAAATAGACAGGAATACACTTTTTTATGTAATTAATCGCCGTTATTTTCTGACATTATCAAATAGCTCCACCAAATCAGGGAAAAGGAAGAAGTTGGTCAGTGCAAGGGCTGCACATTTACTCTGGGTATATAATATTTAATTTTATATTTTATCCACCATTATCGGAGCCTTCTTACACTTAGACTGATCAGAAAGGTTTAATTTGCAAAATTATTTTTTTTTCTTTTGTGAACGAATGCCAACAAATAAAATATTGTATTCTAAAGCAGTGACGCTCAAAGTCGAAATTTCCTATCACATGTGATAGGCCAAGAAAAATCTGCTGACGCTGCGTGATACACCTACAATATAAGCTTACTTTCGTATAATGATCGTGTGTTTGTTGCTTTGTTTGTTGTTTTGTGCTGATCTCAGGGAACAAAATCAATTCGGTTGTTGTTTAGCACATGATGAAGCAAGACCTCGCTACGGAACTTTTTTGAATGATTTTTTGTTTTTTGCAAATACACGCAGCAAAATGTTTGATGAAAATTGGGAATATGATTTTTTTATAGAGAATATGGATGGTAATGCACAATGTATTGTGTGTTGTCGCACTTTATGTCGTAATTCTTTTTTTTATAAAAAGACATTACGAAGCTAGCCCTGGATTTTTCGACAACATTAAAGGGAATGATAGGACTTTAAAATTATTGCATCATCATCAATACATTCATACATACATACACACATACATCAATATGTAATATAAGTTTGAGTTAGTTTGTGTATGTTTTAACTAAGATCCTATAGAATTCTAGTTTATTTGAGAAAACCTCAGAATTGTAGAATTCTTTATATCATAGCAAAGTTAATTGCCAAAGTTCTTGAGAAATAAGAACAACTATTTTTAAAGTCAGAATAATTTCTAATTTTATTTATAAATTTCTTCAGCTTCTATGTTTTTTACAATAATCTTAAACTATTTCGCCTACTTATTCTCATTCTATGTTTTCTATTTTCTTTTCCCCTTAATCCATTATTTGTTTATAGTTTAGTGACCTACAATAATATTAATAGTAATATCGAATTCATTTGTAATGCATTTCTAGTGACCCTTATTAATCAACTTTGCATATTACGATTATATTTTTGTGAAGTCACTTTGCATTTGTTTACTTTTATTTTTTTTTATTTTAGTTATTTCCTTAATTCTATATATGGGTGAATGCATACATTACACTTAGTTAGGTGGCAAAAATTTGATTTATGAAACTGAAATAAAACAAACAAAGAAACGAATAAAAGAAACAAGCTTATGCTTTCTAATAGTCCAAAAGTTTTGTCAAGGATAACGACATACACATATATGTTTATCAGACGCTGTAATATCTATATGATATTAGCTAGAAAATTACCTAGCACTCGACACGTCGCGAAGATGACTTCATATTCATATTCAATTCGAATTAAACGTAATAATTTGAACTCCTGTAAAAGTGGTGAAGTGGTTACTAATTGAATGCCCTAAATTCAATTATGAATTTATGAGTCATTTATTTATTCAATTAGGAATTTTACGAATACGACAGCAAATTTTTTTATTGATAATAAAATGGGAGTAAATTCTCTTTAAACTATTATTTACTTATTATTTAGTATCAAGGCTTATATTATTTTTTATGTAAAAGCCACTATGACATCTATTTTATATTTAAACACTAAAAAATTAATTCCAGTAGCGCTAGTCAAATTTTATATGGCAGACACAATACTTTTTCTATAGTGGATAAATCAAATTCGCAACGGAGAGTAATTTTTTATTTTATTTTATTGTAGGTAACCTTAGTAAGAAATATTACTTTGCATGCAGCAAGTTCTTTAATCCAAACTTAAGCTTGCTTCTGTTCTATTAAACCAAATTGCGTGTGACAGAGGTAGTGGCAGCAGAAAAGGAATGATCAAGTTCACAGTAACTGAATAAGTAAAATGGACCCTTCTTGGAGACGCACAATGATTTAATTATTCATTAAGGTTTGCAAGCAAGCATCGCTAAATTTCAGCGAGTAAGTCTTAGGGTGCGAACAGAGTGAGCGCTGAAAGCCGAGCCGACATTGTCATTGCGATAAAGATTATCAGTGCGATAAAACTGATTACATACAAGTCAATACAAATAAGCTTGTATATAACACAGTGAACGCCGACAAGAGCAGACATCAAAGCCTATGAATGCGAGAAAACAGTTTCAAAGCGTTTTGCGCGCTTTTTAAGATTGTTGATGTTTATTTTTAGTGTGCAGTCGGAAATATTGTTGAAATTTAGCACCCCTAGGGTGCGAACAGAATGAGCGCTGATGCCGAGCGGAGCCGAGCCGAGCTTATTGATGCTTATTTTCATGCGAGAAGAAAATTTTATATAACACAGTGAATGTGAAAATCAGCGCTGAAATTCTGTTTATTGCATGTGTTCTGCTTTTATGTCATTTAGTCTTGTTGTTCATTTGTGTTTACAAATTTGCTGTACACTCTAATGGATTCCTCTGATGAAGAGTATTCTGCTTCTCCTAGTGTGATTAATGCAATTATTAACACAAAAGAATTTGGAAAACATCCAATTACACTAAAAAGGAAAGAATTTGGCGAATTTCTTCATTTATATAATGATTTAAGAAAATATCCAGTTAAATTTCAACAATATACCCGAATGAAAATTGAAACCTTTAATTACGTTCTGGACAAGATAGGTGTGAAACTAAACAAAAACTGGACAAATTTCATTACGGTGACAGTAACTTCTTGCGAAAGATTGATAGTGACTCTGAGGTAAAATAATTCTTTAATACTTTGTTTAATTTAATTTTATTTCATGTAATAATTTGTATTTATAAAAAACTATTTATGTATCGAGTCAGTATAATAAATTGCCGTCTTCTTTGCTGTTTGCATTTGGTCCAATGATGCCTCACTTCCAATTTGTATGGAGGCTGATAAATCGTGGACTGTATGGATGTCGATGGTGGCGAAGATGCTGTTGTGGTGGTTGGTGGTTGTGGCGACTCCCGTTGACCAAACTGATGTTGAACTTTCTAGCAATAAAAATTGAAATGATAAGAAAATATCCTTTCTTAATATAAAAAAAAAATCTCGCACTTTCCTTTTACGAGAATATCCCTTTTTTATATTTTGTCTTTCACTCACTGGGGTTGTCGATAAAGAACCAAAAAAAAAAAACCAACTTATTTTCTATGTATTATTTTTTTTCCAGAAAATTTGATTATTGTATTCTGTTTTTTTGTTTCTTTCAAATTTTATATTTCCTTTTTTTTAATTACAATATTTAGGTAAAAATTCACTTTTTCAATTCTCAAATCAAATAATTTATTACAATTCGTTCAATATTTAAGTTAAAAGACACAATTTTCTTTTTTTTTACACAACTCTTTGTTTTTAACGATATCAATCTATGCTGGGTTTTATGCGAATGATTCTTTTTGAAAAGATTTCATAACTCAAAGGCCTAAGTTAGTTTAAGTTACAATGAAATGTTAGAAAGTCCCAAAAGCTCTAATTACATTACATTATATTGTCTAAAGAGAAAAAAACAAAAATACAAGAAAGCTTAAATTAATGTGGCGGCCTCTATTGGACGTTAGGACTCTTCTGGTTGATCGCCAGGGAAGGGATTTTTCGATCTCCGGACATAAACATTCCGCCGCCCTTGCAGTACTGCAATCAAGAAAATGACTCCAAAATGAATGCTATATTAAAAGGAAATAGAAAAGAACAAAGAAAACTATTATATTAATTCAAAATAAATTTATTTCTCCAAATTCCGATGAACAAAAGAAATGGAATTAAAACTACATCAGCTCACGATTCGTACTTCAATGGGTATCCGTCAGCTGCATTAAGGGGAATAAAGAAATTATAACTATAAATGAAAATTATATTTAATACGTATCATGGTTCAGAGCGATGTGTTGCCTACCTATGTATTATACGGAACACAATCCCGAAATTATGTAGCCGAAAATAGAAAACTGGGCCAAAGGTTTGCCCATCGTTCCACCAAATACACCATTGCGAATGATTTTGCTGTACACATCACAGCCCAACTTAATTCCAACTGGGGCTGCTATAAAAAACGTTGGGTCTGCCAGTTGTAGCTCCGGAAACTCGTCCACTATCCTCCCGTCCATCGACCTTGACGGTGTGAGACCATCCACCTTGCTTCGCACCTCCGCATATGTCTCGACCGTGTCGCTGTTGCCGTAGTTACCTCTAACTACCAGAAGAACCCGCTCTGAGCGTCCAACCCTGATGGTTTTTGCACCTAGCCGACGAACCACCTTTTCAGAAACGAGGGTACGCTCCGCAGTAGGGTCGATGACAGCTCTTTCTGTGACGTATCGTCCATGCGCTGCAATGTTTACAACAGCAGTAGGTTTAAGAAGAACGCTGTCCGTTAACGTATACGATGAAGATGGTAAAGTTTCACCAACTGCTGAACGAGAGATTTCTCGTGGCCGATGAGATTGGAGGTTCCTCGATCGACTTGGAACCAGAGCGTTAGACGGACTAGGTCTTTGGCTCTCACGATTATTGGACGGACGAGGTCCCCTGGCGGAGTTTCGGGACGAACTAGGTCCTTTATTACCGGTGCGAGCAGGCGTTTGGCGATTGCGCTTACCGTCTTTCGATTTCGCGACCTTCTTCGAACCAGACGAACGAGGTCTAGTGTCCGGCTTGTGGAGCAGCGTATGATGCATATCCCCACAGCGCTTGCACTTGCCCGTACTAACGCACGTCCGCCAGGTATGATCGTGACTCATACAGCCAGCACAATACTTGTAGATAGTCACCAATTTCATTCGCTCATCATAGTCTGCCCTCGAGAATCTTTCGCAAAATCGCAATGGGTGGTTCTTCAAACACACACGACATACCATTTTCTTTTGATTGTCGCCTCGCTTGTACTTTTTTGCCGAAACCATGATACTATTAGCTGAAATTATTAAATATGTAAAGTTGAAGATGTCGGAAGAATTACCAGTTTCACAACTGGTCGAGTAATTGTTCCACGTGACGTCTTCAAATCCACCACCCTAACATGATCATCTTTACCCGAATGCAAATTCACTACGCGACCTAGGCGCCATTCATTGGTAGGCACGTTGTCTTCGCGGATGACCACCATATCACCGACCTCTAAGTCCCTTCTCAAACACTTCCACTTGTTCCTCTTCTGTAACTCCTTCAAATATTCCTCCTTCCAACGGAGACATAAGCGTTGGTTTAGAGCCTTGACTCTTTGCCATCGGTTTGTTATTGAGGGTAAAGGGTCCGCAATCTCCAATTCCGGTGGGGACAGTAAAGGACCACCAATCAAGAAATGACCTGGCGTAAGAGCATCCAGGCAATCGGTATTATCTGCTACAGGGCATAATGGGCGCGAATTCAAGCACGCCTCGACACGTGCTAGGAGAGTGGAGAACTCCTCAAAAGAATATTTCAAGCTCCCTGCCAACCTCTTGAAATGGTGTTTAAAACTTTTGACACCTGCTTCCCAGAGACCTCCCATATGAGGTGCACCAGCAGGGTTGAAATGCCATGTTAACCCCCTAGGTCCGTAAGTAGCATTGACCTGGGAACCTGATTCCTTAAGAAAATTCCGAAATTCACTTCTTAAGATTTTCGACGCTCCTACAAAATTGATCCCGTTGTCGGAATACATATCCGTAGGGTATCCACGGCGAGAAATGAATCTAGCCAAAGCAGCCAAGAATGCAGACGTAGATAAATTACTAACCGCTTCCAAATGAATAGCCTTCGTAGCAAAGCAAATAAACAAACACACGTAGCCCTTAGTTATAAGACACGCTCTGCCTGTGTAATTTCGAATGTCAAAAGGCCCAGCAAAATCTACACCAGTGTTAGCGAAAGGACGAGTGAAAACGGTACGAGACGTAGGTAAAGCTGCCATTATTTGACTCTGAGTCATTCCCTTATAGATAGTACAAGTCCTGCAACGTCCTACGATGGTCTTTATCAAATTCCTAGACCTGCGCATGTAAAATTCAGTCCTCAAGACTCTCAGCATTAACTGGTTTCCGCCATGCAAAGTCATCCTATGGATAAAATCGATCAACAGATAGGAGAACCGACTTGCTGTTGGTAAAAGAATCGGAAACCGTTCGTTGTACCTGGGATTAGTCGCATTAGCCAGCCTGCCACCGACTCTCATCAAACCATCTCCATCTAAAAAGGGATTTAAATTCAAAAGTTCTCCTTCAACAATCTTCTCTCCATCAGATAATCGCCGGTATTCTTGAGGGTACCAAGCTCGTTGAGCTATTTTTATCAGCTTTCCTCTCACCCTCTGGATTTCGTGTGGAGTAATCTCCAAAGAACAACAACGCGAACCTTCTCTATCAAAAACTCTAAAGACTAAGGCCATCACACGCAACGCCCTCGAATAGGAAGAAAACCGATTCAAAAGGTCATCGAACTCCTTAAAATAAGTGAAGAAAACCATGTGACACTTTTCTTCCTCCTTAGTGTCATATTCCTTGGAATAGGATTACGCCACTCGTCGGTAGGAGAACCTAACCATTGGGTACCATGCCACCACAGATTGTCCGTCGCCAAATCCTGCGGTCGAGCTCCTCGACTTATCAAATCAGCCGGATTCTGCTCCGACCGAACATGCCTCCAACAGGCCTTATTCAGGTGCTCTGTCACCTTTGCAACCCGATTAGCAACAAAAGTTTTCCACGAACTAGGTGGTTTTTGAAGCCAAGCTAAAACTATGGTAGAATCTGTCCACCCATAGAACTTTGTTCTTGATGCGTCAAATTTCAAATTCGCCTTCACAGCTTCCATCAACTCAGTCAATAAGACAGCCCCGCAAAGTTCAAGCCTAGGTAACGAAATTGTCTTCAAAGGAGCGACCCTCGACTTAGCCAACAACAGATGGGTTTGAATGGCACCTAAATCATCCTCTATACGAATGTATATGCACGCCCCGTATGCTTTCTCCGAAGCATCAGAGAACCCATGAACCTCCACATTATAATCGGGTCGAAAACCTACCCAACGAGGTATTTTTATATTGTTAATGAAACTATATTCATTAAGAAATTGCTTCCATTTCGCAAGGCTCTCCGGGGTCAAAAATTCATCCCAATCAGTCTTCTCGCTCCAAATTTGCTGCATGAGAATCTTTGCAGTGATAATGACTGGACCTAACCATCCAGCAGGATCGAAAAGCTTGGCTATGATCGACAATACCTCCCTTTTCGAAAAATTCTCTTTAATTTCGATCGCTGTAGTCGTAAAGAAAAACCGATCAGATTTGGCATTCCATCGTACGCCCAGAGTCTTGATCGAGCTAATATCCTCGAATTCCAAAAAATCTTCCCTCAACAAGTGATCAGAGGGCAATCCCTGAAGAATTCTCTTGTCGTTTGAGGTCCACTTCCTCATCGAGAAACCCGCAGAAGTCAACGCCGCTCTTAATTGGTCCCGAGCGGCTATCGCTCCAGAAACATCATGAGCCCCAGCTAACGCATCATCTACGTACATCATCTCACGTAAAATTTCAGAGGCTAAAGGCCATTTTGCCTCACCGTCGTCAGCGAGTTGAAGCAACGTTCTTATTGCCAAAAAAGGAGCACAATTTACCCCGAACGTGACGGTTCTCAACTCGAAATCCTCTACTTCCTTATCCAATTCCTTACGAAAAACTATTCGCTGATACTTTACGTGATCAGGGTCCAAAAGAATCTGCCGATACATCTTCTCAATGTCCCCGTTAAAGACATATCGGTAAAAACGCCATCTAACAATCAAAAGTTTCAAATCATTCTGCAATACAGGCCCCGTAAATAAGGTGTCGTTCAAGCTCAATCCACATGATGTTTTACTAGAGGCGTTGAAAACGACCCTAACCTTTGTGGAAGAGCTTTCAGGCTTCAAAACCGCGTGATGAGGTAAATAATACGAATCGCCTTCCCTCACATCCTTAAAATTCACCTTCGCCATATGACCCAAAGATTCATATTCCAATAAAACCGCATCATAATCCAATTTGAGAGATGGGTTTCGAAGTAGGGAAGCTTCGTTCCGCAAAAACTGTTTGTAGGCCCTTGGGCGAGAAGAACCAAGGCAAGCCAGGGAATCATACTGCGGCCTGATAGGTAATGATACCATGTATCGCCCAGCCGAATTCCTACGTACTGTTTTCTTAAAATATTCCTCACAGTACTCATCATCAGGCGACATCTTCGAATGTCTTGGAGGTTCCTCCAATTTCCAGAACCTCTCCAGCTGCTTATCCAATTCCAATTCAGTGCAATACGACACGAGAGTTGTATAGCTTTTGGAACGCGGTTCGGGTAGTGACCCTGTCAGAACCCAACCAAATATACACTCCTGGGCCATCAAATTCCCCAGAAGATTTTTCCTAACACCCTCCAACATCACGCTAGGATAAGTGTCGCCTCCAATTAGGATGTCCACTCGATTGCTCTCATTAAACTTAGGATCAGCCAATGTGATCCCCGAAAAAGCTGCAGATCGCGATATGTTAATAGTTGAACTGGGTAACATTCCGGTTAACTTCGGCAACACCAAACCGATTGCCTCCACACGAGGTTGATCGCCCGACAGAGAAGTTAAGACAAACGAACATTGTCTTTGGACTGCACCAGCACATGCTCCATTCAAACCAGAGACCTTAGCATGTATATTCACCGCCGGCAATCCCAATCTCCTCTGTAATCCTTCCGAAATGAAGGTAGCCTGAGACCCTGAATCTATTAGGGCCCTAGCTCTAAACGTTTCCCCTCGGTGGTAGATACCAACTACCGCAGTTCCCAAAAGTATCTGCCTCGACGTAGCAGCAAAACAATTTTGAACCTCACCATTCGACCTGACTGCACCGCTAGAACTTGGCGTATTCAAAACGCCCGAAGAGGATCCAGACACCTCTCGATGCAGTAGAGTGTGGTGCTTCAACTTGCACACCGTACAACCAACAGTACTCTTACACTCATTGAGTCTATGACCACCTGTGAGACAATTGATACAAAGACTGTACCTCTTCACGACCCAAAACCGTCTCTCAGGAGGTAAATCTAAAAATTTCGGACAAGTATCCACCAAATGGTCTCCCGAACAATATTTGCAAACTTTCCTATGCAGCTTAGTGGAAAAGGATCGAACTTCCCTTTTTGGATTAGGAAGAGTTTCAGGGGCAGGCCTTGAACCGCTAACAACTGGTTCAAAATTTCGAATTTCAGACACAGTTTCTAGAGATTGAAACCGTGATGTCAAAAAATTATCCAAATCCTTCCATTTGGGAATCTCCACCTTGTTCTGGATTGTCTGTTCCCAGAGAGACAAAGTTAGCACCGGCAGCCTGGTGGAACACAAATAAACAAAAATTGGATCCCAGTTGGAGATATTAATATCGTGCATCCTAAGTGCCGATATCGAATTATTAATATCCCGTTGCAACCTCTTGATATCCTGGGCTGCTTCGGATTTGACCGGTGCTAGAGTAAACAGAACCTTTAGCTGAGAATTCACCAAAATCCTCTTATTCTCATATCTGTCCTTCAGGTTGTTCCACGCTTCCTGGAATCCATTAGCAGTGAGAGGAGATTTTTTTACAATTTCTAAAGCCTCACCACGCGTGAACTGCCTCAAATAAAAGAGCTGTTCCACTGGTGAAATGTTGGCCCCGTTCACATAAACAGCAGTGAACATGTCGCGAAATGATGGCCAAGATTTGTAATCCCCATGAAACACCTCCATGGTACAAGCGGGTAGCTGCATGCTATGTCGAATGCGGTTCTCGTTGCCTTGACCATTGAGACACTGTGTCGATGACATCCCAGCTTGGTTGACCAAGGTCTGGGAAAGTTCACCCATTAGTGAGGCAACAGTAATGTATCCTAACCTACAGTGTCCAAAAAGTTCACGGGCAGCTTCCCGATCACCTTCCAAATCTTCCTCGTCACCTGTGGCAAAGGCCTCGTAGGAATCCCTCACCCTTGCGCATAGTGACTTGAACTCCTCCTTCTGGATCTCAATAGAGAAGGTCGTGTTACCTTCCTGAGGAGTAGCATTGAATTCCCTCTCAAAATCCAGGAATATTTGGGCAAATCTCTCAAATGTCAATAATCTCCTCGACTTCGGCATCTCGAATATTATTAATAGTAGCTAACAACAACAACAAAAAACGAAAACCAAAGGGAACCAACAGAATAGCTGAGTTTCTGTTCCACACTATTCGAAGACTAATTCCCAAACGAAATTGAAATCAAGTAAAAATTCTCAAAAATTAAATAAATAATAACCTGAACCTGAGCAAAACTAGAAAACGTTCGTAACTAATCTCGCGATGCAGAACCAAAAACGGAAAGACTCAAAAAAATAAACAAAAGGTCACCGCGATCAACTTGGCGCCGTACCGAAAGCCTAACAAAGTAATATATGTCCAATGGAACGGGCATATATTTCCAAAAATATGACACGCTTCGCGAAACTAGGCCAACAGGACGAATTCCCAATGGCCAATATCCCGATAACTATTATTGTCCTCCAAAATCAAATAAAGGAACAATAAAAAAAAAAAATACAAAGGGTGAAAAAGCAGTTTCGAACAACTACTCGTTCTCACTTTTAATCCACTTTGTATATATAGTATGCAAATATATGTATATAATATTGATATATAGTTAAATAAATTAAAATCAAATTATAAATTAAATCAAATTAAAGAAAAAACACAGATTTCAGAAAATTAAATTTATGTAATTAAAATTAGATTAAAAAAAAATTACAAATGTAATGTTATCAAAAAATAAAAATAATCCCAAATGAATAAATATAAGAACAAAGAAGAGCAAACGGAAGCCCATAAATTAATTTTAATGTGTTATCTCACTTTTACATTAACTTAAAATTCGTTAAAAAATGCGAGATCTAAGTGAATAACATTTAATTTGTGGGTACTTCTTTCATGTATCCGGTGGATTTGAAATATTATTATAAATGGTAATGAGCTTCGCTATTTAGCCCATGCACAATAACCAATTATAACCCAACTATCAACTTATAACCGATATCAAATTGGGTGGTTGAATTCGATTTCCAACTGTGATATTCACACCTCAATTTGACATCCTAGTCACTATTGACTTACAAGTTACAAGTTAAGAAAAGTTGGTATAACAGTGCATAAACTTTGATAAATTTACAAAGTGTGCCAGTGCTATCTCAATTATAACACACCACTTTGTAAATATATATGCACTGTTATAAATTCTATATAAAAGCAAAGTTTTGTTGTCTAGTTAACAGAACTTTTTTCTTATATAGAATTACCACCAAATCAAAAAAAATATAAAAGTAAAAACAAAAACAACTTTACCTTATGATTCTTCTTCTTCTTATGTACTTCATTCGCTCATCGTAGTCTGCCTTCGAGAATCTTCCGCAAAATCGTAACGGGTGGTTTTTTAAACAGACTCGACACACCATCTTTTTATTGTTGTCGCCTTGTTTGTACTTTTTCGCCGAAACCATGATACTGTTAGCTGAAATTATGAAATATTTGAAACTCAAGATGTAGGGAGAATTACCAGTTTCACAACTGGTCGAGTAATTGTTCCACGTGAAGTCTTCAAATCTACCACCCTAACATGACTATCTTTACCCGAATGTAAATTCAATACGCGACCTAGGCGCCATTCGTTGGTAGGCACGTTGTCCTCGTGGATGACCACCATATCATCGACCTCTAAGTCCTTCCGCAAACACTTCCACTTGTTCCTCTTCTGTAGCTCCTTCAAATATTCTTCCTTCCAACGGAGATATAAACGTTGGTTTAGAGCCTTGACTCTTTGCCATCGGTTTGTTATTGAGGGTAAAGGGTCTGCAATCTGCAATTCCGGTGGGGACAGTAAAGGGCCCCCAATCAAGAAATGACCTGGCGTGAGAGCATCCAGGCAATCGGCATTATCTGCCAAAGGACATAATGGACGCGAATTCAAACACGCCTCGACACGAGTTAGGAGAGTGGAGAACTCCTCAAAAAAATACTTCAAACCTCCTGCCAGTCGTTTAAAATTGTGTTTGAAACTTTTGACACCGGCTTCCCAGAGACCTCCCATATGAGGTGCACCAGCAGGGTTGAAATGCCATGTTAACCCCCTAGGTCCGTAAGTAGCATTGACCTGGGGACCTGATGCCTTAAGAAAATTTCGAAATTCGTCTTTAAAGATTTTTGACGCTCCTACAAAATTGGTCCCGTTGTCGGAATACATATCCGTAGGATATCCACGACGAGAAATGAATCTAGCCAAAGCAGCCAAGAATGCAGACGTAGATAAATTACTAACCGCTTCCAAATGAATAGCCTTCGTAGCAAAGCAAATAAACAAACACACGTAGCCCTTAGTTATAAGACACGCTCTGCCCGTGTAATTTCGAATGTCAAAGGGCCCGGCAAAATCTACACCAGTGCTAGCGAAAGGACGAGTGAAAACGGTACGAGACGTAGGTAAAGCTGCCATTATTTGACTCTGAGTCATTCCCTTATAGATGGTATAAGTCCTGCAACGCCCTACGATGGTCTTTATCAAATTCTTAGACCTGCGCATGTAAAATTCAGTCCTCAAGACTCTCAACATTAATTGGTTTCCGCCATGCAAAGTCATCCTATGGATAAACTCGATCAACAGATAGGAGAACCGACTTGCTGTTGGTAAAAGAATCGGAAACCGTTCGTTGTACTTGAGATTAGTCGCATTAGCCAGCCTTCCACCGACTCTCATCAAACCATCTCCATCTAAAAAGGGATTCAAATTCAAAAGCTCCCCTTCTACAATCTTCTCTCCATTAGATAACCGCCGGTATTCTTGAGGGTACCAAGCTCGTTGAGCTATTTTTATCAGCTTTCCTCTTACCCTCTGGATTTCGTGTGGAGTAATCTCCAAAGAACCACAACGCGAACCTTCTCTATCAAAAACTCTAAAGACTAAGGCCAACACACGCAACGCCCTCGAATAGGAAGAAAACCGATTCAAAAGGTCATCGAACTCCTTAAAATAGGTGAAGAAAACCATGTGACACTTTTCTTCCTCCTTAGTGTCATATTCCTCGGGAATAGGATTACGCCACTCGTCGGTAGGAGAACCTAACCATTGGGGACCATGCCACCACAGATTGTCCGTTGCCAAATCCTGCGGTCGAGCTCCTCGACTTATCAAATCAGCCGGATTCTGCTCCGACCGAACATGCCTCCAGCAGGCCTTATTCAGGTGCTCTGTCACCTTTGCAACCCGATTAGCAACAAAAGTTTTCCACGAACTGGGTGGTTTTTGAAGCCAAGCTAAAACTATGGTAGAATCTGTCCCCCCATAGAATTTTGTTCTTGATGCGTCAAATTTCAAATTCGCCTTCACAGCTTCCATCAACTCAGTCAATAAGACAGCCCCGCAAAGTTCAAGCCTAGGTAACGAAATTGTCTTCAAAGGAGCGACCCTCGATTTAGCCAGCAACAGATGGGTTTGAATAGCACCTAAATCATCCTCTATACGAATGTATATACACGCCCCGTATGCTTTCTCCGAAGCATCAGAGAACCCATGAACCTCCACATTATAATCGGGTCGAAAACCTACCCAACGAGGTATTTTTATATTGTTAATGAAACTATATTCATTAAGAAATTGCTTCCATATCGCAAGGCTCTCCGGGGTCAAAAATGCATCCCAATCAGTCTTCTCGCTCCATATTTTCTGCATGAGCATTTGTGCGGTGACAATTATCGGACCCAACCATCCAGCAGGATCGAAGAGCTTGGCTATAATCGACAATACCTCTCTTTTCGTAAAATTCTCCTTAATATCGATTGTCGTTGTCGTGAAGAAGAACTGATCAGACCTGGCATTCCACCGTACGCCCAGGGTTTTGATGGAGCTGACATCTTCAAATTCCAAAAAATCTTCCCTCAACAAGTGATCAGAAGGCAATCCCTGAAGAATTCTCTTGTCGTTTGAGGTCCACTTTCGCATTGAGAATCCCGCGGAAGTCAACGCCGCTCTTAATTGGTCTCGGGCCTCTATCGCTCCAGAAACATCATGAGCCCCAGCTAACGCATCATCCACGTACATCATCTCGCGTAAAATTTCCGATGCCAAAGGCCATTTCGAGTTACCGTCATCCGCGAGTTGAAGCAATGTTCTTATTGCCAAAAAAGGAGCACAATTTACCCCAAACGTGACGGTTTTCAATTCAAAATCTTCTACTTCCCCATCTGACTCCTTCCGAAAAACTATTCGTTGGTATTTCACCTGATCAGGGTCCAAGAGAATCTGTCGATACATCTTCTCAATGTCTCCATTAAAGACAAATCGATAAAAACGCCATCTAACGATTAGAAGTCTCAAATCGTGTTGCAAAACAGGCCCGGTAAATAAGGTGTCGTTCAAGCTCAGTCCACATGACGTTTTACTAGACGCATTGAAAACAATCCTAACCTTCGTGGAAGAGCTTTCAGGCTTGAGTACAGCGTGATGAGGCAAATAATACGAATCTCCTTCGTTCGTACTCCTCAAATTCACTTTAGCCATATGACCCAAAAATTCGTACTCCAATAAAACCGTATCATAATCCAGTTTAAGAGACGGATTTCGAAGCAAGGAAGCTTCGTTTCGCAAAAATTGTCTGTAGGCCTTTGGGCGGGAAGAGCCAAGACAATCAAGGGAACCATACTGTGGCTTGATAGGTAATGACACTATGTATCACCCAGCCGAATTCCTACGTACTGTTTTTTTAAAATATCCCTCACAGTACTCATCCTCAGGCGATATCTTCGAATGTCTTGGAGGTTCCTCCAATTTCCAGAACCTCTCCAGCTGCTTATCCAATTCCAATTCAGTGCAATACGACACGAGAGTCGTATAGCTCTTGGAACGCGGTTCGGGTAATGACCCTGTCAGAACCCAACCAAATATACTCTCCTGGGCCATCAAATTCCCCAGAAGATTTTTCCTAACACCCTCCAACATCACGCTAGGATAAATGTCGCCTCCAATTAGGACGTCCACTCGATCGCTCTCATTAAACTTAGGATCAGCCAATGTGATCCCCGGAAAAGCTGCAGATCGCGATATGTTAATAGTCGAGCTGGGTAGCATTCCGGTTAACTTCGGCAACACCAAACCGATTGCCTCCACACGAGGTTGATCGCCCGACAGAGAAGTTAAGACAAACGAACATTGTCTTTGGACTGCACCAGCACATGCTCCATTCAAACCAGAGACCTTAGCATGTATATTCACCGCCGGCAATCCTAATCTCCTCTGTAATCCTTCCGAAATGAAGGTAGCCTGAGACCCTGAATCTATTAGGGCCCTAGCTCTAAACGTTTCTCCTCGGTGGTAGATACCAACTACCACAGTTCCCAAAAATATCTGCCTTGACGTAGCAGCAAAACAATTTTGAACCTCACTATTCGACCTGACTGCACCGCTTGAACTTGACGTAACCAAAACGCCCGAAGAGGATCCAGACACCTCTCGATGCAGTAGAGTGTGGTGCTTCAACTTGCACACCGTACAACCAACAGTACTCTTACACTCATTGAGTCTATGACCACCTGTGAGACAATTGATACAAAGACCGTACCTCTTCACGACCCAAAACCGTCTCTCAGGAGGTAAATCTAAAAATTTCGGACAAGTATCCACTAAATGGTCTCCCGAACAATATTTGCAAACTTTCCTATGCAGCTTAGTGGAAAAGGATCGAACTTCCCTTTTTGGATTAGGAAGAGTTTCAGGGGCAGGCCTAGAACCGCTAACAACTGGTTCAAAATTTCGAATTTCAGACACAGTTTCTAGAGATTGAAACCGTGATGTCAAAAAATTATCCAAATCCTTCCATTTGGGAATCTCCACCTTGTTCTGGATTGTCTGTTCCCAGAGAGACAAAGTTAGCACCGGCAGCCTGGTGGAACACAAATAAACAAAAATTGGATCCCAGTTGGAGATATTAATATCGTGCATCCTAAGTGCCGATATCGAATTATTAATATCCCGTTGCAACCTCTTGATATCCTGGGCTGCTTCGGATTTGACCGGTGCTAGAGTAAACAGAACCTTTAGCTGAGAATTCACCAAAATCCTCTTATTCTCATATCTGTCCTTCAGGTTGTTCCACGCTTCCTGGAATCCATTAGCAGTGAGAGGAGATTTTTTTACAATTTCTAAAGCCTCACCACGCGTGAACTGCCTCAAATAAAAGAGCTGTTCCACTGGTGAAATGTTGGCCCCGTTCACATAAACAGCAGTGAACATGTCGCGAAATGATGGCCAAGATTTGTAATCCCCATGAAACACCTCCATGGTACAAGCGGGTAGCTGCATGCTATGTCGAATGCGGTTCTCGTTGCCTTGACCATTGAGACACTGTGTCGATGACATCCCAGCTTGGTTGACCAAGGTCTGGGAAAGTTCACCCATTAGTGAGGCAACAGTAATGTATCCTAACCTACAGTGTCCAAAAAGTTCACGGGCAGCTTCCCGATCACCTTCCAAATCTTCCTCGTCACCTGTGGCAAAGGCCTCGTAGGAATCCCTCACCCTTGCGCATAGTGACTTGAACTCCTCCTTCTGGATCTCAATAGAGAAGGTCGTGTTACCTTCCTGAGGAGTAGCATTGAATTCCCTCTCAAAATCCAGGAATATTTGGGCAAATCTCTCAAATGTCAATAATCTCCTCGACTTCGGCATCTCGAATATTATTAATAGTAGCTAACAACAACAACAAAAAACGAAAACCAAAGGGAACCAACAGAATAGCTGAGTTTCTGTTCCACACTATTCGAAGACTAATTCCCAAACGAAATTGAAATCAAGTAAAAATTCTCAAAAATTAAATAAATAATAACCTGAACCTGAGCAAAACTAGAAAACGTTCGTAACTAATCTCGCGATGCAGAACCAAAAACGGAAAGACTCAAAAAAATAAACAAAAGGTCACCGCGATCAACTTGGCGCCGTACCGAAAGCCTAACAAAGTAATATATGTCCAATGGAACGGGCATATATTTCCAAAAATATGACACGCTTCGCGAAACTAGGCCAACAGGACGAATTCCCAATGGCCAATATCCCGATAACTATTATTGTCCTCCAAAATCAAATAAAGGAACAATAAAAAAAAAAAAAATACAAAGGGTGAAAAAGCAGTTTCGAACAACTACTCGTTCTCACTTTTAATCCACTTTGTATATATAGTATGCAAATATATGTATATAATATTGATATATAGTTAAATAAATTAAAATCAAATTATAAATTAAATCAAATTAAAGAAAAAACACAGATTTCAGAAAATTAAATTTATGTAATTAAAATTAGATTAAAAAAAAATTACAAATGTAATGTTATCAAAAAATAAAAATAATCCCAAATGAATAAATATAAGAACAAAGAAGAGCAAACGGAAGCCCATAAATTAATTTTAATGTGTTATCTCACTTTTACATTAACTTAAAATTCGTTAAAAAATGCGAGATCTAAGTGAATAACATTTAATTTGTGGGTACTTCTTTCATGTATCCGGTGGATTTGAAATATTATTATAAATGGTAATGAGCTTCGCTATTTAGCCCATGCACAATAACCAATTATAACCCAACTATCAACTTATAACCGATATCAAATTGGGTGGTTGAATTCGATTTCCAACTGTGATATTCACACCTCAATTTGACATCCTAGTCACTATTGACTTACAAGTTACAAGTTAAGAAAAGTTGGTATAACAGTGCATAAACTTTGATAAATTTACAAAGTGTGCCAGTGCTATCTCAATTATAACACACCACTTTGTAAATATATATGCACTGTTATAAATTATATATAAAAGCAAAGTTTTGTTGTCTAGTTAACAGAACTTTTTTCTTATATAGAATTACCACCAAAAATCAGAAAAAATATAAAAGTAAAAACAAAAACAACTTTACCTTACAATCTCAAGGTTACTCTAATGGTTGATGAGAAGGTCACACGACGGCAAAATACAAAAAAAGCACAGTTCCAAAATCCGGCTCGTCTGGACCAAATGATAATTCGTGGACTGTATGGATGTCGATGGTGGCGAAGATGCTGTTGTGGTGGTTGGTGGTTGCGGCGACTCCTCCTGTTTCTTCGCTATGGCCTGTATATAAGGTGTGAAGGGCAAAGGCTGTAAATAGTCGTCTGTCTGTTGACTTCAATTGTGGAACACTTTTTTTTTTTTTTTTGTTGACTGTTTAATTCCCACTTTTCCTTTTGTTCATTCAACTAGACGATTGGGGATTTCAGTTTCCGTTCCATTTAAATTCTTAAATTTCTTGTTTTTTTTTTTATCTTTATTTTACAGAAAATTGTGAGGTTTTGGGTTCTTCAAAAAACAAATTCACGTTCTTTGATTTATTTTTCACCAATTTTAAATAAAAATAAATTTTTTTTTATTCTTTTAATTTCAAATATGTATATACAAATTTTTATTCTTTTACTTTTTTTTTGCTCACAAAATTATATACTTTTAAATACAACAGAATTATCACATCAAATATGAAATTGTTCAGTAAACAAGTTAAGTTATATCACTTTGGATTAACAAATTAGAATAATATAAAAGTTGAGCTTATACAAAACAAGAGGCCTAAGCTAAACACAATTACAGCGTAATGTTAAAAAATATAAAGCTTAGATAAAATGAAATTACAGTACAAAAAGCTTAAATTAATATACTAGCGCCCTCTGTTGGTGGCTAGGCCTCTTCATGTCGATCGTTGAGATGGGATTTTCCAATCTCCGGACTTAAACATGATGATCAAATGATAATTCGTGGACTGTATGGATGTCGATGGTGGCGAAGATGCTGTTGTGGTGGTTGGTGGTTGCGGCGACTCCTCCTGTTTCTTCGCTATGGCCTGTATGTAAGGTGTGAAGGGCAAAGGCTGTAAATAGTCGTCTGTCTGTTGACTTCAATTGTGGAACACTATGAAAAAAAGGGAACCAAAATTAAAATAAGTTCCAAGTTGATAACCAATTTACAAAAAAAGCAAGACACTTTCCTTTTTTTTTTGTTGACTGTTTAATTCCCACTTTTCCTTTTGTTCATTCAACTAGACGATTGGGGATTTCAGTTTCCGTTCCATTTAAATTCTTAAATTTCTTGTTTTTTTTTTATCTTTATTTTACAGAAAATTGTGAGGTTTTGGGTTCTTCAGAAAACAAATTCACGTTCTTTGATGTATTTTTCACCAATTTTAAATAAAAATAAATTTTTTTTTATTCTTTTAATTTCAAATATGTATATACAAATTTTTATTCTTTTACTTTTTTTTGCTCACAAAATTATATACTTTTAAATACAACAGAATTATCACATCAAATATGAAATTGTTCAGTAAACAAGTTAAGTTATATCACTTTGGATTAACAAATTAGAATAATATAAAAGTTGAGCTTATACAAAACAAGAGGCCTAAGCTAAACACAATTACAGCGTAATGTTAAAAAATATAAAGCTTAGATAAAATGAAATTACAGTACAAAAAGCTTAAATTAATATACTAGCGCCCTCTGTTGGTGGCTAGGCCTCTTCATGTCGATCGTTGAGATGGGATTTTCCAATCTCCGGACTTAAACATTCCGGCGCCCTTGCAGTACTGCAATCAAGGAAAAACGGCTCCAACGTTAATGCTATAGCAAAGGAAATAAAAGAACTAAGAAAAAGATTATATTAATTCAAATGTGTTTGATTTATTTTTCCAAAATTCGAGAAAACAAAAAGAAATGACGCTAAAACTACATCAGCTCACGGTCCTCAAGATCCAGTGGGTATCCGTCAGCTGCATTAAGGAAAAATAATGAATTTATTACTATAAATAAAAAATTATATTTAATAGGTATCATGGTTACAAGCGATGTGTTGCATACTTATGTATTATACAGTACACAATCCAGAAATCAGATCGCCGAAAATCGAAAACTGGGCCAAAGGTTTGCCCATCGTACCACCAAATACCCCATTGCGTATGATTTTGCTGTATACGTCACAGCCTAATCTGATTCCAACTGGGGCCGCTATAAAAAACGTTGGGTCTGCCAGTTGTAGTCCCGGAAACTCGTCCACTATCCTCCCGTCCATCGATCTTGACGGTGTGAGACCATCCAGCTTATTTCGCACCTCCGCATACGTTTCGACTGTGTCGCTGCTGCCGTAGTTCCTTCCCACAGCTAAGAGTACCCGCTCCGAGCGTCCTACTTTTATCGTCTTTGCGCCAAGCCGACGAACTACCTTCTCCGAAATGATGGTACGCTCTGCAGTGGGATCAATGACTGCTCTTTCCGTGACGTATCGTCCATGCGCAACAACGTTGACCACAGCAGTTGGTTTTAGCAGAACGCTGTCCGTCAACGTATATGATGTAGATGGTAAAACTCTACAAGGTGTCGACCGAGAGATATCCCTTGGCTGTTGAGATTTGCGGTTCGTCGATCGACTCGGAACCAGAGCGTTAGACGGACTAGGTCTGCGACTCTCACGATCATTGGACGAACGTGGTCCCCTGGCGGAGTTTCGGGACGAACGAGGTCTCTTATTATTTGTGCGAGCCAGCGATTTGCGATTGTTATTGCCTCTTTTCGACTTCGCGGCCTTCTTCGGACCAGACGAACGAGGTCTGTTATCCGGTTTGTGGAGAAGCGTGTGATGCATATCACCGCAACGCTTACATTTGCCAGTACTCTCGCACGTCCGCCAGGTATGGTCGTGACTCAAACAGCCAGCACAGTACTTATATATCGTCACCAACTTCATTCGCTCATCGTAGTCTGCCTTCGAGAATCTTCCGCAAAATCGTAACGGGTGGTTTTTTAACCAGACTCGACACACCATCTTTTTATTGTTGTCGCCTGGTTTGTACTTTTTCGCCGAAACCATGATACTGTTAGCTGAAATTATGAAATATTTGAAACTCAAGATGTAGGGAGAATTACCAGTTTCACAACTGGTCGAGTAATTGTTCCACGTGAAGTCTTCAAATCTACCACCCTAACATGACTATCTTTACCCGAATGTAAATTCAATACGCGACCTAGGCGCCATTCGTTGGTAGGCACGTTGTCCTCGCGGATGACCACCATATCATCGACCTCTAAGTCCTTCCGCAAACACTTCCACTTGTTCCTCTTCTGTAGCTCCTTCAAATATTTTTCCTTCCAACGGAGACATAAACGTTGGTTTAGAGCCTTGACTCTTTGCCATCGGTTTGTTATTGAGGGTAAAGGGTCTGCAATCTGCAATTCCGGTGGGGACAGTAAAGGGCCCCCAATCAAGAAATGAATGATAATTCGTTCGATAATCCGGTTCGAAGGACCAAATGATAAATCGTGGACTGTATGGATGTCGATGGTGGCGAAGATGCTGTTGTGGTGGTTGGTGGTTGTGGCGACTCCCGTTGACCAAACTGATGTTGAACTTTCTAGCAATAAAAATTGAAATGATAAGAAAATATCCTTTCTTAATATAAAAAAAAATCTCGCACTTTCCTTTTACGAGAATATCCCTTTTTTATATTTTGTCTTTCACTCACTGGGGTTGTCGATAAAGAACCAAAAAAAAAAACCAACTTATTTTATATGTATTATTTTTTTTCCAGAAAATTTGATTATTGTATTCTGTTTTTTTGTGTCTTTCAAATTTTATATTTCCTTTTTTTTAATTACAATATTTAGGTAAAAATTCACTTTTTCAATTCTCAAATCAAATAATTTATTACAATTCGTTCAATATTTAAGTTAAAAGACACAATTTTCTTTTTTTTTACACAACTCTTTGTTTTTAACGATATCAATCTATGCTGGGTTTTATGCAAATGATTCTTTTTGAAAAGATTTCATAACTCAAAGGCCTAAGTTAGTTTAAGTTACAATGAAATGTTAGAAAGTCCCAAAAGCTCTAATTACATTACATTATATTGTATAAAGAGAAAAAAAACAAAAATACAAGAAAGCTTAAATTAATGTGGCGCCCTCTATTGGACGTTAGGACTCTTCTGGTTGATCGCCAGGGAAGGGATTTTTCGATCTCCGGACATAAACAGAGGCAAATGATGAACAAATGTGCTGCACTGAAAATATCCTGATGTGCTCAAATCAATTGAGTACATGTTCACAGAGGAGTTCCTAATTGGAGAGGAAATTGTATCATAGCGTGAGCGTTTGTTTGCAGTTCTGGAAAACTGTTGCCTGTTGTCCCATACACATATTTGTACAGTGTATTTTGCAATTCCATCCTGCATAAACATTTTTTTCCGGCTCCAATTTCCGAATATGCGGCAGTAATGTTAAGAAAAAGGCCTCATCTTCGTCCAATACTGTTTTTTCTGAATTTCTTTTTGCAGTTCTGCACTGCTGCTGTTGGCAGTCCGTTTCCTCTTTGGGCATGATTCAAGGTTTGTTTCAAAGCTTTCATACATTTCCTCAACTTGTGATGTTTTGTGGATGTCTTCATTTGCATACTCCTCCACCTGACTATTTTTAAATTTGATTGGAACAAGTTGCAGCGCAATACTGGAATTTATGGAACTTCCCAAATTACTATTGATGGAAAGCACATACGTATCAAGTGTCCAGCAAGTTCTGACTCAATGTATTATAATTACAAACATTTTTTCCATTGTGTTGCAAGGTCTTTCCGATGCCAACTACAAATTTATTGCGATTAAAGTTGGAGGGTATGGAAAGCAAAGTGATGGTGGTGCTTTCAGTTCTTCTCAAATTTATAAACTTTTAAAAACTGAGGAACTACAGGTACCGCGAAGCACAAGTCTAAGTCTAACCAAAATTTAACATATGTTTTTCTTGGTGATGAAGTCATATGGCAGAAAAGACTGTACTGAAGACCACGAGTATTTTAATGCGCGCCTTTCAAGGGCTAGAAAGTGCATTGAATGCGCTTTTGGACTTATAAATGCCAAATATAGAATTTTATGGAAACCGATAGAAACCGATCCTTTCTTTGCTGAAGTAATTATTAAGGCAATTTGCCTACTGCACAATATTATCATAGATCAAGAGGGTTTGAATGAAAACTTGAGAGAAGAAGTTGAGAAGCAAAACACAAAAGGACCGCAAAAAGAATTCAATAAAACCACCATCTAACTGCCTCAATAAACTCAAATAATATGTAATGTTACTTACTTGGTACTTTTATTTCTGCTGCAACCAATGTCCACAGTTTTCCACACAAACATGATTGTGATACAATTTGTTTTTTTTGGTCCCACAAAGCAGGCCGGAAAAAATTTCACTTATTATTTGATCGATATCCGTTTTTTTTTAATTTGAAACCATTAAAAAACACGACTGCACACTAAAAAGTAGACATCAACAATGCAAAAAAACGCCCAAAACGCTTTGAAACTGTTTTCTCGCGCTCATCGGCTTTGATCTCTGCTCTTGTCGGCGTTCACTGTGTTATACACATGCTTATTTGTATTGACTTGTATGTAATCAGTTTTATCGCACTGACAATCTCGGTTCGGCTTTCAGCGCTCACTCTGTTTGCACCCTTAGAACTGATCATTGGAAAATTCCATTTCACTTTATATATAAAAAAACTTAACTAGGTCACAGAGCACACTGTTTATTCCCCATAAAGGAACGAAAAGGAATAAATAAGTTTTTAGTGACATAGTCGCACTTTTTAGCGACACAATTTTGACATATCGAAAAGCAATCTTTGACCAGTTCTAGCCTGACCTTTGCAAGTGTAGACAGATGTTGACTTTCAGTTTAAAATATTTCAAAATGTTTTTGCCTTATGTAAGGTATGAAGAACAAACCTCACAAATTGTCTGTTTGTGGCATTTATGACTATTGATTAAAATATTTCAATTAGTTTTAAATTAGACAATGCATTTTTCTCAAATTAATTTTAGAATTATTATGAATACTCGCAAATGCAACTATTCAGAAAACCTGTAAAATTAGTTTTATTTTTCATTAAATTTAATAATAATTTTAATGGTTTATAAATACCACTTGGCAATGATAAATAATAATTGGTTGATTGGTTTTTTATAACAAGCTTTCTAATGATATTTATAATACAACATCATATAACATGTTTTACTAAAGTAACAGTAGTTAAGAACTCTCTATTAAGTTGCCCGGCCACGCAACAAATAATGGATCAAACTCGCCTTTTTTTGTTAATGTGTTGGTAAAACTGTACTCGCATGTATAGACTGAGAAGAGTTTGAAGAATATCAAAATACCTTTGATTTTCGTTACCTGAGTTCCATAAATCATATGTTATTTTCTTCTTCACAACAACAATACAATTAAGTTGGAAAGTTAAATTTTGAGTTTTGCAGTGTTAAGCAAAGCAAATATTACCAACACATATGCAAATTTGATCAGTTAAATTGGATACTTTGCCATGCACTATTTCTAAAGTAATAGTTAAGAACTTTCACTTAAGTTGCCCGGCCACGCATCAAATATTGGATCAAACTCGCATTATTTGTTAATGCGTTGGTAAAAACTATACTCACGCGTATAGACGGAGAAGAGTTTGAAGAATATCAAAATATTTTATTATATGTTCTTTTCTTCTTCACAACAACTTGTTTGTGTATCTCAATTAATCAACAATTTCCCAATATCCAGAATCAACCGCCTCATGTTTACGTTCAATATATAAAAACAGAGGTCGCTTAGTTACAAAAGTGAAATACAGACGAGAAGTCGTAAAATACTTGCGTTGATTGGGTGTTAAAGATTATTGCTTACGTGATATAAATATGGTTATCAATTTCGCTGCTGGACCAGCTAAATTACCCGACGAAGTACGTGTAATAATTGTATTTTAATATTCAAATAATTATAAAATATTTATTTTAATTCACAGGTTCTCAAAGAGGTGCAGCAAAATTTGCTAAATTGCAATGACAGTGGCATATCTGTTATAGAAATGTCCCATCGTTCTCCAACGTACGATAAAATTCAAAAGGATGCGATGAAAACATTAAGAGAACTTTTAGGCCTACCAGACAATTACAAAGTCATACTTATGCAAGATGGTGGTACTGGTCAATTTGCTGCAGTTTGTATGAATCTTATATTGTAGTCGCCGTGGTCTATTATGTAGTGTGTTGGCTTATTAGACGAAAAACCAGGGTTCGAGCCCCAGGCCAGACATCAAAATAAAATACAAAAAAGTATTTATTCGGCGATTTCCTCTCAGCAGAATTTTGGCAAAAACTCTGAGAGTAAATAAAATTGCCATGAAAAGTTTCTCAAAAATCTGTCGCCTTTAAACTGTATGTCCCGCCACTCATGTATAAAATTAACACACACAACATAAGTGGTGTGAGAAACTAGGTCGTAATCCTGACTGAAGGGTTGTAATGACCAATTATGTATGTATGTAAGTATGTATGAATCTTATAGGGCGCACCGGTACAGCTGATTACGTAGTAACTGGCTCCTGGTCTTCGAAAGCAGCTAAAGAAGCCACCCAGTATGGAAAAGTAAATTTAGTTCTGCCAAAATTTAATAATTATACTACCGTACTGCGGTTGGAGACCTGAAACTGTAGACGGTGTTGAATTTGATTTTTTTCCCGATATTCCTAATGGTGTACCTTTGGTATTTGATTTTCTCTCTAGAAAAATCGATGTAAAACGATTTGGCGTAATATTTGCTGTAGCAGGAACGACAGAATTATAATACGTGAGGATTTGCTTGGTCATCAGATTAAGGAAACTCCTTCCATACTAAATTTTTCATTAATGTAGAAAACCATTCTCTGTTAAATAGTATGTTTAAAAGATTTGTTCTTCTATTTCGTCATTGAAAGACTGATTATGTGCATTCATTACATTTACAGCATTTACGTAATGGGCTTATTTTTCAGTGTATAAAACAGAATGGCGGCGTAGAAGGCATGTGCAAGAAATCAGAAGTTAAATCGAAAATTATTTATGATATAATAGACGAGTCCAATGGGTTTTACTATTGTCCGGTGGAAAAAAATGTACGATCTCGAATGAAGAATTGGCAGCCCTCAGGATGATGAAAAGCTTGAACAGTCATTCTTGTTCAAGGCTGAAAGTGGGAGCATGATTCAACTCAAAGGTCATCGTTCTGTCGGAGGTATTAGAGCATCACTTTATAACGCTGTTACTGTTGTAAAAACACAAAAATTGGCTAACCTCATGAAGGAATTCTACAAAAATAATAAAAAATAAATTTTAGAAATATTTTCAATCATTTTTCTCTTTTTCATGAACACTCTGCAATAAATGCCCACTTTTAAAAATTCGATATAGTTCATTTTCTATTCCCGTATTCGAACCACATAGATTGTCGACAACCTTTTTAGCCCATATAAAGTTTTCATCTCGATGTTCCTGAAAACGTAATGTGAAAAATGTTCAATTAACTAATAACAGAGAAAATAGAAAATTCACTATAATATATAGTGGGGGCAGTATAATGGCTCATGGCAACGTATCAAGTTCAACTGACCAAATTTTGCATATGTGTTGGAAATATTTGTTTTGCTTAGCACAACAACACATCAAACTTAAGTGTTCAAATTTCATTTCAAAACTGTCGTTGTTTCTTCGCTATGGACTGTATATAAGGTGTGAAGGGCAAAGGCTCTAAATAGTGGTCTGTCTGTTGACTTCAATTGTGGAACACTAAGAAAAAGGGGAACCAAAATTAAAATAAGTTCCAAGTTGATAACCAATTTACAAAGAAGCAAGACACTTTCATTTTTTTGTTGACTGTTTAATTCCCACTTTTCCTTTTGTTCATTCAAATAGACAATTGTTTTCAGTTTCCGTTCCATTTAAATTCTTAAATTTCTGATTTTTTTCTTTATTTTACAGAAAATTATGAGGTTTTGGGTTCTTCAAAAATAAATTCACTTTCTTTGATTTATTTTTCACCAAATTTAAATAAATATAAATTTTTTAATTCTTTTAGTTTCAAATATATACAAATTTTTATTCTTTTACTTTTTTTCTCACAAAATTATATACCTTAAATATAACAAATTGTCACATCAAATATGAAAATGTTAAGTAAACAAGTTGTATCACTTTGGATTAACAAAATTAGAATAATATTTTAATTTCAACTTAAGCAAGAAAGAAGCCTAAAATAAACAGGATTATAGAGTAATGTTACAAAATTCCAAAGCTTTACTTAAATTACAGTATAATGTTATAAATTCCTAAAGCTTTAATTACATTCCATTACATTGTTATAAGAAAAAACATGAAAGCTTAAATTAATATTGTTGCGTCCTCTATTGGATGTTACTCGTCTTCCAGATGAGCGCCTGAGATGGGATTTTGCAATCACCGGGCGTATACATTCCGGCGCCCTTGCAGTACAGCAACCAAGAACAAAATGGCTTCAAAATTAATGCTATATTAAACGAAATCAAAAACCAAAAACTATTATTGTATTAACTCAAATGCTTAATTTATTTTCCCCAAATTTTCCAATAAATAAAAGACTAAAAAACTATATCAGCTCACGATCCGGACTTCAATGGGTATCCGTCAGCTGCATTAAGTGGAATAAAGGAAATTATGAACTATAAATGAAAAATTGTATTTAATACGTATCATGGTGTTCAGAGCAATGTGTTGCATACTTATGTATTATACGGAACACAATCCAGAAATCAGGTAGCCGAAAGTAGAAAACTGGGCCAAAGGTTTGCCCATCGTACCACCAAAAACAACATTGCGAAATATCTTGCTGTATACATCACAGCCTAACCTAATTTCCACTGGGGCTGCTACACAAAAAGTTGGGTCTGCCAATTGTAGTCCGGGAAACTCGTCGGCTAGTCTTCCGTCTATCGACCTTGACGGTGTGAGACCATCCAACTTACTTCGCACTTCCGCATATGTTTCGACCGTGTCGCTGCTGCCGTAGTTAGCTCTAACTACCAATAGAACCCGCTCCGAGCGTCCAACCTTATTTGCCTTCGCACCAAGCCGACGAACCACCTTCTCAGAAACGAGAGTACGCCCCGCGGTAGGATCGATGAACGAACGAGGTCTAGTGTCCGGCTTGTGGAGCAGCGTATGATGCTTATCACCACAGCGCTTGCACTTGCCCGTACTAACGCACGTCCGCCAGGTATGATCGTGACTCAAACAGCCAGCACAATACTTGTAGATAGTCACCAATTTCATTCGCTCATCGTAGTCTGCCCTCGAGAATCTTTCGCAAAATCGCAATGGGTGGTTCTTCAAACACACACGACATACCATTTTCTTATGATTGTCGCCTCGCTTGTACTTTTTTGCCGAAACCATGATAGAATTAGCTGAAATTATTAAATATTTCAAGTTGAAAAAGTCGGAATAATTACCAGTTTCACAACTGGTCGAGTAATTGTTCCACGTGACGTCTTCAAATCCACCACCCTAACATGATCATCTTTACCCGAATGCAAATTAACTACGCGACGTAGGCGCCATTCATTGGTAGGCACGTTGTCTTTGCGGATGACCACCATATCACCGACCTCTAAGTCCTTCCTCAAACACTTCCACTTGTTCCTCTTCTGTAGCTCTTTCAGGTATTCTTCCTTCCAACGAAGACATAAACTTTGGTTTAGAGCCTTGACTCTTTGCCATCGGTTTGCTAACGAGGGTAGAGGGTCTGCAATCTGCAATTCCGGTGGGGACAGTAATGGGCCACCAGTCAAGAAATGACCTGGCGTAAGAGCATCCAGGCAATCGGTATTATCTGATAAAGGGCATAATGGGCGCGAATTCAAGCACGCCTCGACACGTGCTAGGAGAGTGGAGAACTCCTCAAAAGAATATTTCAAGCTGCCTGCCAGCCTCTTGAAATGGTGTTTAAAACTTTTGACACCTGCTTCCCAGAGACCTCCCATATGAGGTGCGCCAGCAGGGTTGAAATGCCAAGTCAACCCCTGGGAACATGATTCCTTAAGAAAATTCCGATCGAAAAGATTTTCGACGCTCCTACAAAATTGGTCCCGTTATCAGAATACATATCCGTGGGATAAATTACTAACCGCTTCCAAATGAATAGCCTTCATAGAAAAGCAAATAAACAAACACACGTAGCCCTTAGTTATAAGACACGCTCTGCCTGTGTAATTTCGAATGTCAAAGGCCCAGCAAAATCTACACCAGTGCTAGGGAAAGGACGAGTGAAAACGGTACGAGACGTAGGTAAAGCTGCCATTATTTGACTCTGAGTCATTCCCCTGTAGATAGTACACGTCCTGCAACGCCCTACGACGGTCTTTATCAAATTCTTAGACCTGCGCATGTAGAATTCGGTTCTCATGACTCTTAGCATCAATTGGTTTCCGCCATGCAAAGTCAACCGATGGATAAAATCGATCAACAGATAATAGAATCGACTTGCCGTTGGCAAAAGAATCGGAAACCGTTCGTTGTACCTGAGATTTACAGCATTAGCCAGCCTGCCACCGACTATCATCAAACCGTCCTCATCTAAAAAGGGATTTAAATTCAAAAGTTCTCCTTCAACAATCTTCTCTCCATCAGACAACCGCCGGTGTTCCTGAGAGTACCAAGCTCGTTGAGCTATTTTTATCAGCTCTCTTCTCACCCTCCGGATTTCGTGTGGAGTAATCTCCAAAGAACCACAACTCGAACGTTCTCTATCAAAAACCCTAAACACTAAGACCATCACACGCAACGCCCTCGAATAGGAAGAAAACCGATTCAAAAGGTCATCGAACCCCCTAAAATAAGCGAAGAAAACCATGTGACACTTTTCTTCCTCCTTAGTGTCATATTCCTCGGGACTAGGATTACGCCACTCGTCGGTAGGAGAACATAACCATTGGGGACCATGCCACCACAGATTGTCCGTCGCCAAATCCTGCGGTGGAGCTCCTCGACTTATCAAATCAGCCGGATTCTGCTCCGACCGAACATGCCTCCAGCAGGCCTTATTCAGTTGCTCTGTCACCTTTGCAACCCGATTAGCAACAAAAGTTTTCCACGAACTGGGTGGTTTTTGAAGCCAAGCTAGAACTATTGTAGAATCCGTCCACCCATAAAATTCTGTATTCGTCGCGTCAAATTTCAAATTCGCCTTCACATCTTCCATCAACTCAGTCAATAAGACAGCCCCGCAAAGTTCCAGCCTAGGTAAGGAAATTGTCTTCAAAGGAGCGACCCTCGACTTAGCCAACAACAGATGGGTTTGAATAGCACTTAAATCATCCTCTATACGAATGTATATACATGCTCCGTATGCTTTCTCCGAAGCATCAGAGAACCCATGAATCTCCACATTATAATCGGGTCGAAAACCCACCCATCGAGGTATTTTTATATTGTTAATGAAACTATATTCATTAAGAAATTGCTTCCATTTCGCAAGGCTCTCAGGGGTCAAAAATTCATCCCATTCAGTGACAACTATCGGACCTAACCATCCACATTATCGAAGAGCCTGGCTATAATCGACAATACCTCTCTTTTCGTAAAATTCTCCTTAATATCTATTGTCGTTGTCGTGAAGAAGAACTGATCAGACCTGGCATTCCATCGTACGCCCAGGGTTTTGATGGAGCTGACATCTTCAAATTCCAAAAAATCTTCCCTCAACAAGTGATCAGAAGGCAAACCCTAAAGAATTCTCTTGTCGTTTGAGGTCCACTTTCGCATTGAGGATCCCGCGGAAGTCAACGCCGCTCTTAATTGGTCTCGGGCCTCTATCGCTCCAGAAACATCATGAGCCCCAGCTAACGCGTCATACACGTACATCATCTCGCGTAAAATTTTCGATGCCAAAGGCCATTTCGAGTTACCGTCATCCGCGAGTTGAAGCAATGTTCTTATTGCCAAAAAAGGAGCACAATTTACCCCAAACGTGACGGTTTTCAATTCAAAATCTTCTACTTCCTCATCTGACTCCTTACGAAAAACTATTCGTTGGTACTTCACCTGATCAGGGTCCAAGAGAATCTGTCGATACATCTTCTCAATGTCTCCATTAAAGACATATCGATAAAAAACGCCATCTAACGATTAGAAGCCTCAAATCGTGTTGCAAAACAGGCCCGGTAAATAAGGTGTCGTTCAAGCTCAGTCCACATGACGTTTTACTAGACGCATTGAAAACAACCCTAACCTTCGTGGAAGAGCTTTCAGGCTTGAGTACAGCGTGATGAGGCAAATAATACGAATCTCCTTCATTCGTATTCCTCAAATTCACTTTTGCCATATGACCCAAAGATTCGTACTCCAATAAAACCGTATCATAATCCAGTTTAAGAGACGGATTTCGAAGCAAGGAAGCTTCGTTTTGCAAAAAAAAAAATTGTCTGTAGGCCTTTGGGCGGGAAGAGCCAAGACAATCAAGGGAACCATACTGTAGCTTGATAGGCAATGACAATATGTATCGCCCAGCCGAATTCCTACGTACTGTTTTCTTAAAATATTCCTCACAGTACTCATCATCAGGCGACATCTTCGAATGCCTTGGAGGTTCCTCCAATTTTCAGAACCTCTCCAGCTGCTTATCCAATTCCAATTCAGTGCAATACGACACGAGAGTCGTATAGCTCTGGGAATGCGGTTCAGGTAATGACCCCGTCAGAACCCAACCAAAAATACTCTCCTGGGCCATCAAATTCCCCAGAAGATTCTTCATAACGCCCTCCAACATTACGTTAGGATAAATGTCGCCTTCAATTAGAATGTAGACTCGATCACTTTCATTAAACCCAGGATCAACCAATATGATCCCCGAAAAAGCTGCAGATCGCGATATGTTAATAGTTGAGATGGGTAACATTCCGGTTAACTTCGGCAACACCAAACCGATTGCCTCCACACGAGGTTGATCGCCAGACAGAGAAGTTAAGACAAACGAACATTGTCTTTGGACTGCACCAGCACATGCTCCATTCAAACCAGAGACCTTAGCATGTATATTCACCGCCGGCAATCAAAATCTCCTCTGTAATCCTTCCGAAATGAAGGTAGCTTGAGACCCTCGGTGGTAGATACCAACTACCGCAGTTCCCAAAATTATTTGCCTCGACGTAGCAGCAAAACAATTTTGGACCTCACCATTCGACCTGACTGCACCGCTAAAACTTGGCGCCTCCAAAGCGCCCGAAGAGGATCCAGACACCTCTCCATGCAGTAGAGTGTGGTGCTTCAACTTGCACACCGTACAACCAATAGTACTCTTACACTCATTGAGTCTATGACCACCTGTGAGACAATTGATACAAAGACTGTACCTCTTCACGACCCAAAACCGTCTCTCAGGAGGTAAATCCAAAAATTTCGGACAAGTATCCACCAAATGGTCTCCAGAACAATATTTGCAAAGTTTCCTATTTAATCTAGTGGAAGAGGAATGAACTCCCCTTTTCGGATTAGGAAGAGTTCAGGGGCAGGCCTAGAACCGCTAACAACTGGTTTAAAATTTCGAATTTTAGACACAGTTTCTAGAGATTGAAACCGTTACGTCAAAAAAATATCGAAATCCTTCCATTTGGGAATCTCCACCTTGTTTTGTATTGTCTGTTCCCAGAGAGACAAAGTTAGCACCGGCAGCTTGGTGGAACACAAATAAACAAAAATTGGATCCCAATTGGAGATATTAATATCGTGCATCTTAAGTGCCGATATCGAATTGTTAATATCCCGTTGCAACCTCTTGATATCCTGGGCTGCTTCGGATTTGACCGGTGCTAGAGTAAACAAAACCTTCAGCTGGGAATTCACCAAAATCCTCTTATTTTCGTACCTGTCCTTCAGATTATTCCACGCCTCCTGGAATCCATTAACAGTGAGAGGAGATTTTTTTACAATTTCTAAGGCTTCACCACGCGTGAACTGTCTCAAATAAAAGAGCTGTTCCACTTGTGAAATGTTGGCCCCGTTCACATAAACAGCAGTGAACATGTCGCGAAATGATGGCCAAGATTTGTAGTCCCCATGAAATACCTCCATGGTACAAGGGGGTAGCTGCATGCTATGTCGAATGCGGTTATCGTTGCCTTGACCATTGAGACACTGTGTCGATGACATCCCAGCTTGGTTGACCAAGGTCTGGGAAAGTTCACCCATTAGTGAGGCTACAGTAATGTATCCTAACCTACAGTGTCCAAAAAGTTCACGTGCAGCTTCCCGGTCACCTTCCAAATCCTCCTCGTCACCTGTGGCAAAGGCCTCAGGGATTCCTACCTCACCCTTGCCCATAGTGACTTGAACTCCTCCTTCTGGATCTCAATGGGGAAGGTCGTGTTACCTTCCTGAGGAGTAGCATTGAATTCCAATGTCAATAATCTCCTCGACTTCGGCATCTCGAATATTATTAATAGTAGCTAGTAACAACAACAAAAAATGAAAACCAAAGAGAACCAACAGGATAGTTGAGTTTCTGTTCCACACTATACGATGACTAATTCCCAAACGAAATTAAAATCAAGTATAAATTTTCAAAAATTAAATAAATAATAACCTGAACCTGAGCGAAACTAGGAACTGATCGCGTCCCGATCGTAATTAATCCCCTAGCACACACAAAAAAAAAACGAAAGGATTCCAAAAGTCAAACAAATGGTCACCGGGACCAACCTGACAACGTACTACCTACAAATTAGCGCCTTACCGCAAACTCAACAAAAAAAATAATAAATGTCCAAACAAAAAAAAAAAAACGGACAAATATTTCAAACAAGTACGCACTTCGCGAAACTAAGCCAACAGGACGAATTCCCAATGGCGAATAACCCGATACTTATTATCGTGTCCCAAAAAATAAAAAAGGAACAATAAAAAAAATACAAATGTGAACAGGTAGTACCGACCCACTACGCAAATATATGTATACAATATAAATATATAAATATTAGATATCAAATTCAAAATTTAATAAAAAAAAAAATAAAAAATTTATAATTTTTCCCAAATATAAAATTTTCAAAAATAAAAAACGGTTCCAAATATATATGTAAATTTGGGTATGTATATATATAATATGTATATAAAGTTATAGTTCAAAATAAATTCAATACAATTAAATTGAGAACTAAATAAAAAATAACGAGTCAAAAAATTTTTTTCTCCCTTATTAATTTTAAAGTTGCAAAAAATAGCCTAACTTTAAATAATTTAAATTATCACAAAATAAATAAAGAATAAAACATCAAAAAACCGAAACCCATAATTAAATGGTATTATGTTATTCCACTTCACTTTAATGCAAATTTAATCTGATAAAATTCCGAATTTATAAAAGTGAATAACATTTTGTTATGGGTACCTCTTCATATATCCGGTGGATTTGAAGACTTGTTATAAAAGGTAATGTGCTTCGTTATTTAGCCAACGAACAATCAACAATTATAACACAAATATCGACTTGTAACTGATATCAAATTGGGTGGTTGAACTCGCTTCTCAACTGTGATATTCACACCACAATTTGATATCCTAGTCACCTTTTGACTTTGTTATAATTCAAGACACGTTGGTATAACAGCGCATAAAAAGATCACTTTGGTTCCCATACTCGATAAATTTACAAAGTGTGCCAGTGCTATCGAAATTATAACATACAACTTTGAAAATATATATGCACTGTTATCAATTCTATATAAAAGCAAAGTTTTGTTGTCCAGTCTAACAGAAATTTGCTTGTATATAAAATTACCACCAAAAATCCAAAAAAATATAAAAAGAAATCAAAAACAACTTTACCTTATAATCCCAAAGTTACTTTGGTGGTTGATGAGAAGGTTGAAGAGGTGACGTTGAAGGTCACACGAAAAAAAAGCACAAACTCGGTTCCAAAATCCAAAATCCGACTCGATTGGACCAAATGTTTCTTCGCTATGGACTGTATATAAGGTGTGAAGGCCAAAGGCTGTAAGTAGTCGTCTGTCTGTTGACTTCAATTGTGGAACACTATGCAAAAAGGGAACCAAAATTAAAATAAGTTCCAAGTTGATAACCAATTTACAAAGAAGCAAGAGACTTTCCTTTTTTTTGTTTAATTCCGGTTCGAAGGATCAAATGTTTCTTCGCTATGGACTGCTATTATAATTGCTACTATAATTGGCATATAATTGGCTAACCTCATGAAGGAATTCTACAAACATAATAAAAAATAAATTTTATAGGCCATTTACACTACACCGAAATCTAGTACTTATGAGATTTCGAGCCAAATCTAGTTGATTTTGACTAGATTTCCCATACAAAACAAAATCTACTTATATAGTAGATTTCGGCAAAATCTACTCAAAATCTAGTAAAAATAGAAATGCAACTATGTGTTTTGCCAAATAGTACTTAAAAATACAACGCTGAGCAGGAAAAAAAAATGACATTTCAATTTAACCCTAATCAAGTCAACATGTGCCTCTCCGACACATATTTCACTTGGTCATGTTGTAACTTCCTTATATATAGGTTCTAGCTCTTAGTGCTTCTTGAATTCGTACTTTCAATTGTTTTATTTAGAATTTACTAATTTCAAGTAATAAATTAATTTCTTTTTATTTTGTTTCAATCGAAAATGTTCTTAATCATGTCAAAATGTGTCAATGAGGCACATATGGGAACGCTAACTATTACTTCTATTGTTGGTGAACAACAAAATAAAATATAATAATGAGTTATAATGAGGTATAATAGTTAATTATGAAGAGTTCTAGCACCCATTATTTGCCGTAGTCTTCTAAAATTAAATAAAAATAATTTGTCCAATGTTCGGTCCATACAACACGAGGATGAATTCTCAAATCAACCAAGGCAGACAGATTTGCGACGTAGATGTTATATGTGACTGAGACACATTTTGACTGGATTTGTAAAATTTTTTCCTGACTTGATTAGGGTTAAACTAAAATATTATTATTTTATTTTAAATTTCAGTCAGCTGTTTTTATTATTAAAATGAAATCTTGCTACTGTCAAATAAATCCAGTGTAAACGATGTAGATTTTGAGCAAGATTTGAAATCTAATCTACTAGATTTCGCTGTAGTGTAAATGGCCTATTAGAAATATTTTCAATCATTTTTCTCTTTTTCATGAACACTCTGCAATAAATGCCCACTTTTAAAAATTCGATATAGTTCATTTTCTATTCCCGTATTCGAACCACATAGATTGTCGACAACCTTTTTAGCCCATATAAAGTTTTCATCTCGATGTTCCTGAAAACGTAATGTGAAAAATGTTCAATTAACTAATAACAGAGAAAATAGCATTCACTATAATATATAATCTACATTTCTCTCTGGGTCAGTATAATGGCTCATGGCAACGTATCAAGTTCAACTGACCAAATTTTGCATATGTGTTGGAAATATTTGTTTTGCTTAGCACAACAACACATCAAATTTAAGTGTTCAAATTTCATTTCAAAACTGTCGTTGTTTCTTCGCTATGGACTGTATATAAGGTGTGAAGGGCAAAGGCTCTAAATAGTCGTCTGTCTGTTGACTTCAATTGTGGAACACTAAGAAAAAGGGGAACCAAAATTAAAATATGTTCCAAGTTGATAACCAATTTACAAAGAAGCAAGACACTTTCATTTTTTTGTTGACTGTTTAATTCCCACTTTTCCTTTTGTTCATTCAACTAGACAATTGTTTTCAGTTTCCGTTCCATTTAAATTCTTAAATTTCTGATTTTTTTCTTTATTTTACAGAAAATTATGAGGTTTTGGGTTCTTCAAAAATAAATTCACTTTCTTTGATTTATTTTTCACCAAATTTAAATAAATATAAATTTTTTTATTCTTTTAGTTTCAAATATATACAAATTTTTATTCTTTTACTTTTTTTCTCACAAAATTATATACTTTAAATATAACAAATTGTCACATCAAATATGAAAGTGTTAAGTAAACAAGTTGTATCACTTTGGATTAACAAAATTAGAATAATTTTTTAATTTCAACTTAAGCAAGAAAAAAGCCTGAAATAAACAGGATTATAGAGTAATGTTACAAAATTACAAAGGTTTACTTCAATTACAGTATAATGTTATAAATTCCTAAAGCTTTAATTACATTCCATTACACTGTTATAAGAAAAAACATGGAAGCTTAAATTAATATTGTTGTGCCCTCTATTGGATGTTACTTGTCTTCTAGATGATCGCCTGAGATGGGATTTTGCAATCACCGGGCGTAAACAGTCGTGAAGGAGAAAACAACATACGGTTTTTATCGGAAAATATTCTTGTTTTGGTTTTTTAGTGCCGAGATATTTTTGTTAAATATGACAGATGAGTGTTTCATAGCCATTGCCCTGGCTCAGGCAATTAAAAACAAAAACAAAAAAAAAACGGCGAAGCGTCTTTGGATGAAAGAATATTTGAAGAAAAACGATGAATTTACGCACGTAAATCCCCTCATTGAACTCAAATTGAGTTCTCCAAATGATTTTCGAAACTTTTTACGGATGGATAAAGACACATATGAGGAAATTTTAAGTTTGGTTAGCCCGAAAATTCAAAAACAAGATACTGAATATACTGGAGTTATAGGCTACTTTTTATGTTGAAATAGGCAAATAAAATAAAATAAAAGGGATAAAATAAAATAAAATAAAATAAATAAAAAAGTATGAGTGTTATTGGCTAGCAAAATATTACGTATACGTCACCCGTCAATATTTTATACACGACGGTAAAATGAAATACATCTATATATATAAAAATTAATGTGTGTTTATTTGTTTGTGAGTTTGTTTGTTTGAAGTCTATAGACGGCTAAACGGCTGGACCAATTTTCTTGAAATTTTAACAGTACCTTCCTGTATGTCTAGAAGGAACTATAGGCTACTTTTTATTTTAAAATTTCAAGTAGGCGAGGTGCGACGCCCACATACCCTGTAAGTACTTAATGTCGGATATCTCATAAACTGCAACAGCTAAAGTCCTCAAATTATGTATGGACGACTTTGACGTATATATGAACAAAATGGAAGCATTGGCTATAGTGGGCGTGTCACCTCATATATAAAAAATATTAAATTAGTATATCTAAGAATATATAACAGTTAGACTCCTAAAATTTTGTCCAAGCTACTTTAGTATCAATATGAATATTTTAGACAAAAATGGACTGACTAGCAATAGGGGGAGTGGCACCTCCCATATGAATATATGAATCTATATATTTAAAAACGGCCGGACCGATTTTCTTGAAATTTTAACAGTACCCTCCTGTATGTATGGGAGGCTACTTTTTATTTTAAAATTTCAAGTAGGCGAGGTGCCACGCCCACATATCCAATTAATATTTAATGTCGCATTCCTCAAATTGTGTATGGACAACTTTGACATCTATATGAACAAAATGGCTAGACTTGCTGTAATGGGCGTGTCACCTCCTAAAAAAATATTAAATTAATATATATAAGAAAATATAACAGTTAGAGTCCTAAAATTTTGTCGAATCCACTTTAGTATTAGTATTAATATTTTAGACAAAAATGAGCTGACTAGGAAAAGGGGCGTGGTACTTCCCATATGAATTAAATTTAAAATTTCTTATATCTGGAAAATCATTATAGATAAAATCAACAAACTGTACACGGGCAACACTGAAATATTTGTGAAAAAATTGCCGGACTAGCAATAAGAGCGAGACCCTCCCATATAAATATGATACAAAAGTTCGTGTACACGGAAAACTATTAGAGCTAGAATCTAGCATGAACCACTTTGACACACGTATGAACATTTCGGGGTAGGGAAATAAGTGGACTCTACTTTTATATGAATGTGTGGTTATATAATACAGACCAAACCTTTACGGTCTAGTCGTTTATGGTCATCCTATTAAATATTTTCTATTGCCTAAAATTTATTTATCTTAAAAATAAAAAAAAATTGATCTGTTATGGTATATTTGCCTAATAATGATTGAAAGGAAGTGCTTAAATAGTACTTACAATCTTTTTTGCTAATCATTTGAATTCCAGATTCTAAACGAATCCCAGATTCTAGAGCTGTTTAGACACCTGAACAGCGTGATGCACGTCTTAAACGAAAATGATGCCAATCATCAAGGTCAAGAACTGATGAAACAATGGATCAACGCGATGTACGCGTAGAAGGAGAAAAACTACTAGCATCAACATCTAGAGCTGCAGAAACACCAGATCAACGAGATGTGCGTGTAGAAAGAGAGAGCCTACGAGCATCAACATCTAGAGATGCTGAGAGGCCTGATAAACGTGGCACACGTATTAGAAGGAAACGATCCCAATCATCAAGATCAAGAACTGATAAGAATAAGAAATAATTATGTATTATGAAACATATCAGTAACAAAATAAATATTTTAAAATCCAGACTTCTTATTTTATTACGTTGAGGTTATTGGCTAAAAATAATAAAAATATACATAAGAAAAAATTTATATCAATATATTTTGAATATTTATATTTCATATAAAATAAAAATATAAATAAATAAAAATATATTTCATATCAAATAAGTTTATAATTTCCATCTGACTATCAATTGGTCCATTGTGACTAGAGTACTCAAAAAGTAGACTTTCGAATATGTACTTGAAAAAATTCGTTAAAAATCCGGTTTGAATTGCGTGAATAGAAATAGAAATTAAAAATAGAAATTAGAAATAGAAATTAAATAAAATAAGTCTTAATACTTACATTGCAAATGCATTGCCGAAATAAAATAAGTAAATTAAAATTAAACATATAACAAAAATAACTATTATTGTGAGAACATTACCAAAACAAAATAAGTAAATTAAATTGAACTTAAAAACAAAAACAACTATTATTGTGAGAACATTACCAGAACAAAATAAGTATATTAATAATTGAACTTAAAAACAAAAACAACTAGAACCGGTTCTTTTCCTCTCATTAATATAAAACAACCACCACCTCTTCAACTTCGTCATGGAGAGTGTTCTGCGAAAGGCAGGAGTGCATCGTAGTGACACTATATTTCAAAAAAGTGTCCAGTTGCTTGCGTACGCTGACGATATTGACATAATAGGGCGTACGAAGCGAGATGTTACTGCTGCTTTTAGTGCTATTGAACGCGAGTCTACTAAGATGGGTTTGGCAGTAAATGAGGGCAAAACAAAGTATATGTTATCGACAAGTAGAGACGTGCGGCGTATTGATTCTCAGATTACGGCCGATAACTATACTTTTGAAACAGTCAAGGAATTTATTTATCTTGGCTCCGCCGTTACCACCACAAATGATGTCAGTCTGGAGATCAAGCGCAGGATCACTCTTGCCAACAGGTGCTACTATGGTCTCAATAGGCAATTGAGTAGTAGAGACCTCTCTCGTACGACGAAGCTAACACTATACAAGACGCTCATCCTACCCGTGCTTCTTTATGGCGCAGAGGCATGGACCCTATTAAGTATTGATGCAGCAGCCTTGAGAGTGTTCGAGAGAAAAGTACTGCGTAAGATCTTCGGTCCAGTACGTGTTGGCGATGATTTCCGCATTCGATACAATAGTGAGCTGTATGAGCTCCTCAACGACATGGACGTTGTACAGCGTATTAATATCCAGCGGCTGCGCTGGCTCGGCCATGTCGTTCGAATGGAGGAGGATGCTCCAGCGAGACGGGTATTTGATGCGGGGATCTGCGGAAGTCGGCGAAGAGGACGACCTTGTATCCGTTGGAAGGACCAAATCGAGGGAGCCCTGTCATCGATTGGTGTGACCAACTGGCGTAGGCGCGCAAGAAGCAGAGGCGTCTGGAAGGATGTGTTGCGGCAGGCCGAAATCCGTTAATCGGGTTGTTATGGCCAATTAAGTAAGTAAGTAATATAAAACAACAACATATCTCACCAGATAAATCACTCATATAGAGTTGTATTACTGTATCACCAACTAAACAGCTCCATCTATTGTACAGTAGGATAATAAATTTACACCTATTGTGAATACTCTTTTAACATAACCCAGTGAACAATAATATACGAATTCATTCTCTTCAAATAAAATTCTATTCATTATATTTTTTACTTTCATCGTGAATTAAAATCATAATGTCTTGTTTAAAGAAAGGATGTACCTTGGATGGACCTGATGACAGAATGATTGCCTGTTGGCTTTGTCATGGATTATGCCATTTTAAGTGTTGCGGTCTTTCTGGTCTGGTGGGTGAATTCGTTGCAAAGAATAATAATCTGCATTGGCGTTGTAGTGGATGTCAGAAAGTTGGTGCTGAGTTTTATCGTTTTTTTCAAAGCACTAGAAACAACTTTTTACAAATTCAAAATAATCTCAGCCATTTAAATGATCAAATTAATGCGTATGGAAAACTTTTCAATGATTTTAAGACCTTAGATGGTTTACAATCACCGACACCTTCTCCAACTCGTCGAAAAAGCCCCAGATTTGTAAATAATGAAATTGCGTCTACCTCTACATCTAGCGTCGGGTCAGCAGTCAATATCCAAAAAACTCCAAATAATATCGAAAAGGAAGGTTTTATTGATAATTCTAGCCAGTTAGCAGGTTCAAAAGAAGTCTTTCCCATGCCTAAAAATTTAGATAATATACCTGATACTGATCGAAATAAATTGCTCCCCAAACAATCAATAACCATATTGCCTGATCCGGTCGACTCTACCCGTTTAATTAATTTGGATGCTGCATCTCCTGTTCCATCGCCCTTAATTCAAAATGCTTCAGCTGTGAATAATCAAATAGCTTCTGCTGAAAATCATCCAAAGGAGTTGCGAACTATTCCCCCTAAGAAAACAATATTTGCTACACGGTTTGCAATTGATACGAATTCTGATGATATGAAATTCTATATTCTATCGAAAATCAGAAATTGCAACCCAGATGATATTCTTATTTTCAAAATAAATGCGAGAAACAGGGCATCATTTAAAATAATTGTTCCTGATAATCTGTTCCAGCAAATCGTTAATCCGGAATTTTGGCCTAAAAATGCTATAGTTCGGGAATTTATCTACAGTGAAAGAAATATTGCTCGTCTTCCTCACATTGGTGATACAAATCAAAAAAACTAATTTCCATTGTTTATCAAAATGTTAGAGGTATTAACTCGAAATTATCTCCAATTTATTGCAATAGTTATGGATTTAATTACCATATAATAATATTCACCGAAACTTGGTTAACTAGTAAAATTAATAATTCTGAAATTGTTTGCCCTAAATACCAGATCTTTAGGAAAGATAGAGAAAGTTGTGTGCAATACAATACGAAAAAATCTGGAGGCGGCGTATAAATTGCCATATCAAATGAATTCTCATCTGAAGAAGTTAGTCTTAATGAATTTCTACATATTGAGTTTTTATGCGTATTAGTTAAAATTTATAAACAATCCTTATTCATTGTTTGCGTGTACATTCCACCTAATTCACCACTCACTGTCTATGAAGATCACTGAAATGCGATTGAAACACTTCTGAGAAAAGTAAACACAACGGATCTAGTACTATTAATAGGAGACTTTAATGTTGTGAAATGAATGCAAATAATAATACCCTCTATTTCTCCTACACTTGTTTATTTACACACTTGATATTTATACATTATTCCTCTGTTTTATAACTCTGTACATATTTGAAATTAATGTCATTACATTGTACAACCTTTTGCAGTTGAATAAATGATTTTAACCCAACAGGTTATGGGCTACACGTCACGCAAGTTTTAAAAAAAATAAATTAAAAAAAAAAAAAAAAATTAAAAAAAAAATAATTTTTTTTTTTTTTTTTAAAATTGCGTTTTTTATTTTTATTAATAAAATCGCTAAGCGTATAAGATGGCAAGTCTTCCACTAGGATTTTCGAAGAGGGCGCGAAAATTTCGATGTGTGGAAGAGACAGGCCAAATCTTGCTTGATAATAAAAGGTTGCTGGAAGATTGTGGAAACCGGTTTGGTTGATGATGGCGATACTATTAGTAACGAACGTGCATTGGCTGAAATAACGTTGATGGTAGATCCATGTAACTATGGAATTATTGCTACAGCTACAACTGCGAAAGATGCCTGGGATGCATTAATGCGTGCTTACGAGGATACTGGCCTCACACGGAAAGTGGAGTTATTGAAGCAGCTGGTGAACATGAGGTTGCGGAATCATGGTTCTGTCCAGGAGTATGTCAACGAGTTGGTGATAACTGCATTGAAGGTAAAGAATGCAGGACTCAAAATAGACGACGAACTCACAGCTTCATTAATGATTGCCGGGTTGCCGGATGATTTTAGGCCACTTGTAATGGCCGTGGAAAACTCCAAGGAAACTTTGACGGTTGATATGGTAAAGAACCTACTCCTACACGATGTTAAATTTGATACAAAAAGTGCTGAAAAGGAGGCTGTGCTGTATACCAAAAATTTTAATGGGAAAAAGAAAAAATCACGCCAGTGCTACAACTGTAAGGAATTTGGACATATTGCTAAGAATTGCCCAAACAAAAACAACAATAAAAGTAGCGGAAAGTTCAACAGAAAAAATGAGAGGAGGGAAGTTTCATCAACGTTGATTGCAACAAGCACGAGCTTGAATGTGCGTGAAGAGACATATGAGCAATACGACAACAGCAATGACTATATGCATTGGTATGTTGATAGCGGCGCTAGTAACCACATGATAAATAACAACAAACATCTTTATAACGTACGCAGCATAGAAGACAAAAAGGTCGTTGTTGCTAACAAGAGTGAGTTGAACGTTGAATGCGCTTGCGACGTCGACTTAAATATTTTAAGTGGAAGTAAAAAAAAATCCGTAACAATAAAGAACGTGGAGTATGTAACGAATTTATGTGTGAATCTCCTTTCGGTAAGACAGATGACTAGAGATGGTAAAACGATAATTTTTAAAGGAGAAACTTGCAATATATATATTGATGATTTACTAGTTACATCTGCAACAGTAGACAACGATTTATATCGTATAGACAGCCAGCCATATTCAAAGGATAATAAAGCTTTTATTGCCAAAAAGGATTTTAAATTATGGCACAGAAGAATGGGTCACATTTGTGACAAAAATTTGAGTGAAGTGAAAAATTCGTCTATTGGTATTGTTTTTGACAAAGGGAATAACGAGCCCTGTGTGGTTTGCGTGAAGGGCAAACAAACTAGAAAGCCGATTTGAGAGGACGGTACAAGGGCCACAAAATTATTAGAATTGGTACACTCCGATGTCGTTGGGCCACTGGAAGTGAATTCTTTTTCTGGTGCTCGTTTCCTGGTCACTTTTGTGGATGATTATTCCCGGAAATTATTTGTGTATCCACTCAAGAGAAAATCCGAAGTTTTTGACACTTTCGTTAACTTCAAGAAAATGACCGAGAACCAGTGTTCAAAAAGGATAAAAATTTTAAGAACAGACAACGGTGGCGAGTACGTAAATGCTAAATTCCAAAGTTTTTTGAAGGACTGTGGTGTGATTCATCAAAAGACGTGCCCATATTCTCCCGAGCAAAATGGCACCGCTGAAAGAATCAACCGGACTTTAATGGAACGTGTGAGATGCATGTTAATAGACAGCGGATTGGACTATCGTTTTTGGGCAGAGGCTGTCAACACGGCGTGTTATTTAATTAACAGAGTCCCTTGCCGTGGTAAAAATATAAGTCCGGAGGAAATTTGGTCAGGTCGGCGTCCTAATTTGAAATTCTTGAAGGTTTTTGGCTGTCCTGCTCTTGTACACATTCCAAAGGAAAGAAGGCGTAAGCTGGAGGAAAAATCTATTGAATGTATCATGATGGGGTACAGTACGGAAAGCAAAGCATATAGATTGTTCAATCCCGAGGACTACGGCATACTTATAAGTCGTGATGTCGTGTTTTTAGAGGAAAACAAAATCAGCCTAAAGAGGAAAACTGATTTTTATTATCCGGAATTGCTTCAGGCTTATGGTAGTGTCGATTCAGGGGAGAGCAGCACCGAAGTTGAATCGACATCCGAAAAAGAACCAGTACAGAACGAGTTCAGCACCGAAGTTGAATCGACATCCGAAATAGAACCAGTACAGAACGAGTTGAGCCCTGAAACGGAAAATGAAACAGATGACAGCAGTAATGACGACTCTGTTGAGTGGTCGTCACCTATGGCATCACCCGTGGAAGATGATGGTGGCGAATGGGCTCCAAACCCGTATGAAGCACAAAACATTCAAGTTGAAGGGAATATCCGCCGGTCTGATCGCATTGCCAATAGAAATCAGCGATCGACAAATTTTTGTGCAATGCAGTACATTTCTGATGATCCAGGTACAGTAAAGGAGGGATTGTCATCAGAAAATTCAAGTAAATGGAAAGCTGCAATGAAAGAGGAATTCGATTCGTTAATTGCGAATAAAACGTGGGCGCCAGCTGATTTACCACCGGGTGAAAAAGCCATAAAATCGAAGTGGGTGTTCAAGACGAAAAGAGATGAACGTGGTATTCCCATACGTTGGAAGGACAGAAGGACTGGTATCGAAAGGTTTTTCACAACGTGAAGGAATCGACTATACGGAAACCTTCTCACCCGTTGTTCGGTATGATTCCATCCGTTATTTGCTGGCGTTGGCTGTTAAAAATGATATGTTTATCCACCAAATGGACGCAGTAAGCGCATATTTAAACGGTACGCTGAAGGAGACTGTTTATATGCAACAACCTGAAATGTTCGATGATGGTTCCGGAAAGGTATGCAAGTTGCGGAAATCAATATATGGTCTAAAACAGTCGGGCCGTGTTTGGAATGAGACTATCAACAACGAATTGCTGAAAATAGGTCTTGTGAGAGGTGAGGCGGACCAATGCGTCTACCATAAAATAAGTGATGGCCTAATGCTGTACGTAGCTATTTATGTCGACGATGTTCTGATATTTTCTAAAGACCTAAAAGCGATAGAATCTATAAAGTCGAAGCTGGCGAGCAAATTTAAAATGAAGGATATGGGGGAAGTATCATCAGTGCTTGGTACAAAAATCACCAGGGGCGAAAATTTTATTAAGATTGACCAATCACGTTACATTGTTGATGTTCTGGTACGTTTTGGAATGAGTGAATGTAACCCGATCTCAACTCCAATGGATTACAATCAGAAATTGTCAGTCAGCATGTCTCCTGAAAATGAAGAGTCTAAGCGACGAATGTCGAATATCCCATATATGCAGGCGATTGGTTGCTTATTGTTTGCTGCCCAGATTACCCGACCCGACATTTGCTATGCAGTAAATGTACTTAGTAGATTTGGAACAAATCCTGGTGAACCACACTGGGAGGCAGTTAAACGCGTGATGAGATATTTGAAAGGTACAATCGACAAGGGAATCATTTTCACGAAGCAAACAGAAGATGGTATAAAAGGCTATTGTGATGCAGACTGGGCCGGAGATGTTGACGACCGCCAATCCACCACCGGCTATGTCTTTGTATACCAATCAGGCGCAATTTCCTGGTGTACAAGAAAGCAAAAGACAGTGGCATTATCTTCGACGGAAGCCGAGTTCATGTCACTGACTGCTGCTATTCAGGAATCAGTATGGCTGAAACGCCTTAAAGCTGAACTCAACCCTAACAGTAGCAAACGTATGTTGCTATATTGTGACAACAAGGGCGCTATACAAGTCGCTCTTAACAATAACTATTCATCAGGAACGAAACATGTGGACATAAAGGCCAAGTTCATCAGACAAAAAATTGATGCGAAGGAAGTCGTTTTGAAATACTTGTGCACAGACGAAATGGTTGCCGACGTATTAACGAAAGCAGTTACTCCTCAAAAATTGAATAATTTTGTAGAATATTTTGGTCTTTACTAATCCACATAGTATATATTAAATTGAATTGTTAATTTTATTTTTTTTATTATAAAGAGTGTATATTTTAACCCAACATTTAATATGTCATACACATCATGGAAGGCTGTTCCAGACTCAAACTATTTAATCCCCATTGGTTCTTCGGATTCCTCGGCAAATATAATTAACTGTTTACTTGAGAACTGTCTTTTTCAAATTAATTCCATTCCAAATGATTTCGATAAAATGTTGGGACTTGTGTTTGTTAGTGATTCATCGGACTTCTCAGTTATTCGTCATACGCCTATCTCCAATCCCGAAGACAAATATCATCCGACGCTTGAAATAAACTTCTTCCATCATCCTTTACTTCAAACAAATAATTTAACTCAAAAACAGAAAACATTTTGTTTCAATTTAACTAACCACAATAAACTGCATCTTCAACTATCTGAAATCGATTGGATAAATGAATTATCTGACTATGGCAATGATTTGGACCAGTGCATTATGAAATTTTATCAACTACTTCACAATTGTTTCTTAGCATGTGTGTGCTAAAAGTTTTACCACATTCTAATCACGGTCCGCCCTGGAATACAAAATATCTTTCAAGATTAAAAAACAAGAAAAATAAATTGTATACAAATTTTAAAAAGGATAGATCATTAATAAATTATTCCAAATACTGCTTAGTAAGATCTGAATACACCATCGCCAACCAAAGGGCTTATAACATCTACTTAATTAAGGTAAAAAACAAATTCAAGGGTGATCCTAAATCATTCTACAAATTTGTTAATTCTAAACGTCGAGCAGCGGATTATCCTTCTGTTATGAAGCTTGGTAGTCATGAATCCACAGATAATAAGGTTATAAGTGACTTGTTTGCGGAATTTTTTGCTTCTACCTACTCATCATCTACATTTAACGCCAATAATCAAAATTATATTCCTGAAGCAAAGGCCTTTGATATATCTTTTATTGATCAACGTACTGTTTCCAAGTATATACAACAATTGAAATCTTCGTATGTAGTTGGTCCGGATGGGGTTCCTAGCAGTATTTTAAAACACCATTTTCAATTATTGAGTACTCCATTAACCTACTTATTCAATAAATCGCTTAAATTGGGCTATTTTCCCTCCTTTTGGAAACAATCATTTATCATTCCACTGTTTAAATCAGGATCTAAAGCTGATATTTCAAATTATAGAGGAATTGCTAAACTCAACATTATACCGAAATTGTTTGAAAAACTCCTATGTGATACACTGTCATTTCAAGCATCGTCTATTTTATCTGCTTCCCAGCATGGATTCTGTAAGTCTCGATCAACAATCACAAATCTTCTTGAATTTACAACTTTGGTAAATGATGGATTTATTGTAGGCAAACAAACTGACGTCATTTATATCGATTTCAGTAAAGCATTTGATAAAGTAAATCATAACTCACTCGTTCATAAGCTTAATCAACTTGGTTTTAGTTCATCTTTATTGAATTGGATTAATTCGTATTTAGTAGACAGAAAACAGTGCGTTAAATTCAGGAATACGCAATCTAACTTTATTGATGTACTGTCAGGCGTACCACAGGGCAGTCATCTTGGGCCGCTCCTATTTACTCTTTTTATAAATGATCTCCCTTCTGTTATCAAAAATTCAAACACATTAATGTATGCAGACGATGTTAAAATATTTTTATCATTTAATAACATTGAAGACCAAGTACTTTTACAAGAGGATATTAACTACTTAACCTCTTGGTGTAGTATTAATTTAATTTAAATATATGTGCTTCACTCGATCATCACCAACCAATGGATTTTACACAATGAATGGTGCCGCTCTTGAACTAGTTAATACCTTTAACGATTTAGGGATAGTTTTCGATTGTAAATTGGACTTCAGAAATCATATTACATCAACTGTTAGCAAAGCTACATGTACCCTGGGATTTATCAAACGATGGGCTAAAGAGTTTTCTGATCCTTATGTTACTAAGCAATTGTTTACCACACTGGTTCGCCCAATTCTTGAATATGGATCTGTAATATGGGACCCTCAATACGCTGTACACTCTGACAAAATTGAATCAGTTCAAAAACAGTTCTTATTATTTTGTCTTCGTGGTTTAGGGAATGGATGGGATCCTAATGAAAGGTTACCACCTTATGAAAAACGCCTAGCACTCATTAAATTACCAACTTTAAAAAGCCGTCGTAAAATGCTAAATGCTATCTTTCTTCTGAAGCTGTTTAATGGTGTTATCAACTCTCAATTTCTTCTAGAAAAACTTTCCATAAAAGTACCTGTTCGTCCGACTAGATACCATAATTTCTTAAATATAACATATTACACAGTTAACTACGCGAATTTCGATCCATTTCGTAGAATCTGTAATGATTTTAATAGTCTGTATCTTCATATAGATTTTAATAAAAGTATGGAATCCATTAAAAGGGATATAATTTTACAATTAAACACATTTAATTAATAATTTCAATGTTGTCTCTTTTTTAACTTATTTTTTGAATTGAAATCATAATAATAATAATTCTGAATTGATAATTAAAATGAATTGAAATATAAAATGAATTGAAATATAAATGTAAAATTTAATGAATTGTAATATAAAATGTAATAGTCTGTAAGGATTTTCCATAGACTTAAATAAATAAATAAATAAATAAATAAATAAATATCAATATCAGTAGCGAAGCACACCGGGTTTTAGCTAGTTACTAATAACCAAAAATATCATATCTCTCATTGCTTTACGAATTTCAATATACAACAAGAATTATTTAATTTTAGGCCAAAATCTGCCTTCCTGATATCACGAACTTTAATTGTAAGGATTAGAGATTTTAATCGGAACTGTATATCGGCCATGGAAGAAAACCAATACTTATTTTTGAGCGAAACATATACTTACTTACTTAATTGGTCATTATAACTTTTCAGTCAGGGTTACCACCTAGCTTCTCGAACCATGAGTGCCGGAACCTACTATTCAAAGTCGGATCCGAACGATACATTTTTGAGAAACATTTTTTCGCTAATTTATTTGCTCGCAGACTTTTTGCAAAAAACAGTCTGAAATATTTTTATTTTTTTATTTAATTTAGTTGATGTCTGAACTGGAGTCTAAATCAAGGTATTGCGCCCAATAAGCCAACACATTACTTACTAGACTTCAAGCGAAAAATATACTGCCCCGTTACCTCATTGAAAAATACGGCGGTGTTTAGAATTTTCAACAAGAGCTGTGGTAATGATATGTTCTACAAGTTTCAAATATATTACTGAACACATTCTGGTTTAAATGAAACAAATAGGAAAAATGAAGTCACAATATTATGCTCCTTATGCCATCATACATCATCCTTGCTTAATCAAGATCAGAGGTTGTGCTTTTTTTGACTACAAGTATGCTGAATTCGGACTGCCACTCGAATTATAGCAAGCAAACGAAGAAAACTGTTTGGTCCCCATAATAAAGGAGGATTTCTGTAGTAACTGTAGCACGACCCTACTGCCGTTTATGCCAACACAATGTTCTGTAAGGCTAATGATCATTAACAGCACAACACAAGTGTGTCATTAACATAATTCTGGGCATTCATTCTCGCTGCTTTTAACGCGTGCTCAAGTCGTCAATACATTATGTGCATGTTTTTGTTGTTGTGAGTTCTCCGCTGGCTAGCGTGGGAATTATGCTTTGTTTGCATTACTGGTGTTGGGCTTGGGGCTTGGATCGTGTTGCATACACACAAACACGTGTATTATTAATTGATAGAATATAGGTCACTAGAACATTTATGCAAACATATGTAATAAGTTAAGAACTATATAGAATTCAGGGAGTTGATTCGAAATTGTCGGATCAGCTAAAAAACTGTATAAAAGAGGAAATAATTCCCATATCGAAATCAATTGGATTGAATAGAATAAAGAGAATAGAGCTCTTCAATTGAGCTCTTTAAAAAACTAAAAAACTTTTAAATCTTTACTATCAATCCTACATGGCGATCCTGCCATAATCTTGGAGTGCTGTCAATTAAAACGCACACAAGATTTGAGGCAAAGAAAAAAGGAGTGCAATACATATTGCACCAAAATATTTTTGGAAGTGCATAAAATATCTTTGCACCCATAAAGGAAGAGAAATTTGTCCTGGCGGATCAGCCAAAACGGTCCGCTAGTAGCGAGAAGGAGGATACTGTCTGACCGAGAGACAGTGAACTACTCCCATGGCCGAAGGACCTATGCCAATAACCATAGAGGAATATAGAAGGAGGACTGGGCAAAGCCAACAAAGGCCGACATCACCTGTTATACCGAAGGTTAAGAAACCGAAAAGAAGAGGAGGATACAAGACCAACCTGCGGAGGCAGAAGGCCATCCTCCTGAGAATCATCAACGCAGAAAATCCACCCTAATGAGACGAGGCTACCAAGCTCTGGGCGAAGGTGGAAGAGATAGAGCAGCTCCTCAAAACAACTAAACAACTAAAACAAGGGTAAAAAAAAAATCAAAATAGTTTAGCTTACAAAAAGTGGGGCGTTCAGCCGCCTCACAGGCCGGAAAGCGTTAACCGCACTTGGCAAGACTTTTTTTCAAATAAAAATATTTTAATTATATGTTAAAGAAAAAAAATAATAATAATTAATTATGTATGAATTTTTTTTTAAATAAATTAGTTGTAATTGTCTTATGGTTTTATCAAAAAAAACCAATTTTACTTAAAGTAAAAAACAATTTTACTTAAAGTAAGAAAAATTAAGAATATGAATAGAAGAAAAATAAGACCAAAAAATCCAATTCAGGATACATTGAATGAATTAGAGGACAATAAGAAAAATGTTCTAGAGTTGACATTTGAACAGCATAGGCTAGCAATAGAGTTAACTTGGAAATTCTTAGGAAAACCAGAACCTCCTACTGACGAAGACGTAGCTTATAGCATTAGAGAGGGACCAGAAAGGGAAACAGTAGCCATGCTTAGAAGATTAGACGAACTTGTAAAGAGAAATTAAATAAAAAAAAAGAAGAGAAAGAAAAGGAACAAAATGTGCAAAACACAAACTAAATTGGACAGGCCAACAGCAAATGTAATAAATGAAGTTCAGATACTTCAAGACAAAATAAATTTAAATAAAATTGAAATCTGCTTAATAATAATAACTGTTTTAATAGGATTGAATTTTCTGCTTCGAATTTATACTTTGCATAATAAAAGAGTAAAGAAGAAATACTTGAGTAAAGCCAATGACTTAGACAAAATATAAAAATACTGTTTTAATGGACTGGAAAGACATTTTACAAAAATCAAGACTAATAAAAGAATACTTGGACAGGTCATATAAGTGCTTAAACTTAGAAAGAAGTACAAACGACGAAACTGTTGCCAAACATATAAAAATTTTGTTGGACAAATTTGAACGCATTAGAATAATACTAAACGTAAATTATAATGGACTCACTACTCCTCAAAAAGCTGCAGCTGAGAGTTTTTTCTTAGACATAAGAGGTAGAATAATAAATGTATTGACTAAAAAGGGTTTGGATATAAAAATACCAAATACACTTCACGAGGAAGTAATATATAAATTAGAAAAGAAGTCCTAATAGAATTGTTTGATAAGGAAAAGAATTCAGATACACTTACAAACATGACGCAAACAGTGGTAGAATTTTTAAACTCTGCTTCAAAGCTCATCTGAAAATCTGAAAATTTGCGTTCCTTTCTTGACTCTTTGGCATTGGTGGAATCAATAAAGGGCGCTCACGAATCCGTCGCGGTATCTTTTATTAAAACCAAATTGAAGGGAAATACCAGAAATTTACTGGCTAATGAGACAACAATTGCTGAAATCATAAATAAACTAAATACCTCTGTGAAAGGTGAATCCGTCGAGGTATTATCAGCAAAAATAATGAATATAAAACAGGGAGGTAAAACTGCAAATACTTACTGCAGTGAAATTGAGAATTTAACAAAATCGTTAGAAAATGCTTATATATCGGATGGTTTATCATCCGAAATAGCGAGCAAATACTCCCTACAGGTCGCAGTAAAAGCCTTAACCAAGAACTGTTCAATTGATAAAGTAAAACTTATCATGGAAGCAGGGCAATTTAACAGCATGCATGAGGCTGTCAGTAAATTTGTAAACAGTTGCACTGAAGCAACTGGGCAACAAAATGCCATCCTGCATTTTTGAAGCAGATATAACCAAAACAACTACCACAGAAGTAAGACAAAGACAAAATAATAATAATAATTTCAACAATAAACCCCAACAAAGACCAAGTAATGGCTATGGTAATAGAAACCAACGTGGAAACAGAAACTACGTTAGGACGACGGGATATAATGACTCGGAAAACTCCGAAACCCCCCTAAGATAAATTTATTGCAGAGCAGAATATACAACTTAAACCTCAACTTAAGCTTTTTCTTAAACGTAGGAATTGGAACTAAAACATAATAACGCTACTAGTTGATACAGGAGCAGACATTTCTGTCATAAAAACAAAATTTTTTTCATTACACCAAATAAATAGAAATAGAACAACATCTATAAGTGGAATAGGACAGGGAGATATAATAATTTCTTAACACCACATTACTTTCAAGTGGTACAGAACAATTTTCCCATACCCTGTGATGGAATCATTGGTATGGATTTTTTAAAGAAATATTACTGTGTATTGGATTTTAATGAGGAAGATGATCACCTTGTTTTACGTCCATCTAATTTATCACATACAATAGAGATACCAATTACGAATAATTACAATGAAATAACATTGCCACCGAGATCAGAAGTGATTCGGCAAATTAAATTCTTAAATCGTAATAATGACATATTCATACCAAATCAGGAAATAGCACCAGGCGTTTTTGTACCAAATATCATAGTAAATTCAAACAGAGCATTTATTAGTTTCTTAAACACCAATGACAACATTGTAACAATTAAAAACAATAACATAAAAACAGAAAACCTGATCGATTATGAGATAATAACACAAAATCTAAACAACAATAAGCACAGAGAATCAACAATTATGAATATTTTAAAGAAAAACTTTCCTAAACAATTCCATTCCACTTTAACAAAACTTTGTACTGAGTACAGTGATATTTTCGCTTTGGATACAGAACCAATAACCATTAATAAGTTTTGTGAGCAAAAGTTGAGGGTTAAGGATAAACAACCGGTATACATTAAAAACTATCGTATACCACAATCACATAAGGAAGAGATAGACAAACAGGTTGAAAAACTGGTGGATGATAATATAATTGAACCGTCATTTTCAGAATATAATAGCCCAATTCTATAGGTGCCAAAGAAATCGCTTCCGGGTTCGGATAAAAAGAGATGGCAACTTGTTATAGACTATAGGCAAATAAATACAAAATTAATATCAGATAAGTTCCCATTGCCTAGAATAGATGATATTTTAGACCAACCTGGCAGAGCAAAATATTTTTCCTGTTTGGATTTAATGTCCGGTTTTCATCAGATCGGATTGGAGAAGAACTCCAGAGATTTAACATCGTTTTCCACAAACAATGGTTCTTATAAATTCACTAGACTTCCCTACGGTTTGAAAATAGCGCCGAATTCCTTTCAGAGAATGATGACGCTTGCTTTTAGCGGCTTGAAGCCAGATCAGGCATTCCTGTACATGGATGACCTGGTCGTATTGGGTTGTTCCGAAAAACATATGCTTTCCAATTTGAAAGACGTCTTCAGTCTGCGTCGCAAATTCAATCTGAAGCTACACCCTGAAAAATGTTCATTCTTTATGCGAGAGGTAACCTATCTTGGTCATAAGTGTACTGATGAGGGAATACTTCCAGACGACGCCTTCTGACGCGGATAGTGCCAAAAGATTTATTGCCTTTTGTAATTAATACCGAAGGTTTATAAAAGATTTCTCTGCGTATTCCCGACACCTTACACGATTGTCCAGAAAGGGTGTGCCGTTCGAATGGACAAAGGATTGCGAATGAGCGTTTAGATACTTAAAGAAAGCATTAATGAGTCCAACATTGCTTAAGTATCCTGATTTTACCAAGGAATTTTGCATAACAACAGACGCAAGTAAACATGCATGCGGTGCTGTTTTGACTCAGGAACATGAGGGTAGGCACCTACCGGTTGCTTATGCTTCAAAAACGTTTACCAAGGGAGAAAGTAATAAATCTACCATTGAGCAGGAATTAACTGCCATACACTGGGCTATAACACACTTCAGGCCATATATATACGGAAAACATTTTTTGATCCGAACCGACCATCGACCACTTTCATACCTGTTTTCGATGAAAAATACCAGTTCCAAATTAACAGGAATGAGACTGGATCTGGAGGAGTATGATTTTACAGTTGAGTATCTTAGGGGAAAGGATAACTATGTCGCGGATGCATTATCGCGAATTACAATTGATGACTTTAAGAACATAAATAAAAGGGTATCGTGCGTATTAAGAGTCTCGACAAGATCAATGACTAAACAAAAAACCAGTAGTGAAATAAATAATCAGCATAAAAAGGATGAAATAGAGAAGCCCAAAATATATATACCAATTAAGAATAGTGACGCCAGAAAGTTTTATAAATTAAAGATTTTTCCTAACAAATGCTACATAAAGAAAGGAAAATCAATATTAGCTAGCATAAATATAGATGATACGTTTACTTTAAAGAGATTTGACTTAGGACAATTTTTCTCTAGGCTTGAAAAAGTGGCCGGTAAACTAAATATCAATAAATTACAAGTAGCACCTAGTGAGAAGATTTTCGAATTTATTTCAATAAATGATTTTAAATATACGGGCAATAAAATATAGAAGAAGATTGGAATAGCGCTATTGAACAAAGTAACTGTAATTGAAAAGAAGAATGCCAAGTCAATTCTTGATATTATGCTGAAATATCATGATGATCCCATTGAAGTAGGTCATTGCGGGATATACAGAACCGCTGAAAAGATAAAAAGATATTACTACTGGAAAAATATGACAAAAGACATAGCCAAATACGTTAAAGCATGTCACAAATGTCAATTAGCAAAAACAAATAAACCCATTAAATGTCCAATGATTATCACAGAGACCATTTGATACGGTTTATGTGGACACAATTGGACCATTTCCAAAATCACTTCATGGAAATGAATACGCAGTCACGCTAGTATGTGACCTAACCAAATATTTAGTAACGATACCAAACGAGATAAATCGGCAAAAACTGTCGCAAAAGCGATATTTGAGAACTTTGTACTTACCTATGGTCCGATGAAGACGTTCATTTCGGACATGGGTACAGAATACAAGAATTCTATACTGACTGAACTTTGCAACCTATTCAAGATTGAAAAACTAACGTCAACAGCACATCATCACCAGACTTTAGGTACGATAGAAAGAAGCCATAGAACTTTCAATGAATACGTACGCTGATATATATCAGTAGATAAAGACGACTGGGATGAATGGCTTAAGTATTTTACATATTGTTTTAATACAACACCATCAACTGTACACAATTACTGTCCTTTTGAGTTGACCTTCAGTAAAATACTAAATAGTTTTAAAGATTTTGGTGAAATATATAGAGTTGCACTACTATACAATGTGGATAACTATGCCAAAGAGGCAAAATTTAGGTTAGAGAGCAAAACAATTATTGGATGTAAATAAAATTAAGCAGAAAATCAATTACGATAAGGATATATTAGACTACAATTTTAAAATAGGTGACTTAGTTTACTCAAAAATGACAATGGACATAAGCTAGAACAATCTTATAAAGGTCCGTATAAAATTAAGAAATTAGATTTAAAAAATAATGTAACCATAGTAAATAAGATAACTAATAAGGAACAAATAGTTCATAAGAATAGACTTAAGCTATATAACAAATAGTTTTAACTATACCACTAAACTGGCCAGAAAAGTGAAATAATAATCTTTAAAATAATTTTTTTTAGTAGTAACTAAGTAAACTTATCACAAAGCATTTATTAAAAACAAAATAAATATTAAAATTAATTAAGAAATTAAAAGATAGTAATAAATTTACTTTAAGAATTATTGTAAAAGAATGTCCATAGAACTCTCAGTTATATGAACATTGTTCTGAAAAAGGGAGGTGTAGCACGGCCCTACTGCCGTTTATGCCAACACAATGTTCTGTAAAGCTAATGATCATTAACAGCACAACATGTATAAACAAATGAATATCAAATAACATAAGCGAGTGTGTCATTAACATAATTCTGGGCATTGACTCTCGCTTCTTTTGACGCGTGCTCAAGTCGTCAATACATTATGTGCATGTTGTTGTTGTTGTGAGTTCTCCGCCGGCTAGCGTGGGAATTATGCTTTGTTTGCATTACTGGTGTTGGGCTTGGGGCTTGGATAGTGTTGCATACACACAAACACATGTATTATTAATTGATAGAATATAGGTCACTAGAACATTTAAGCAAACATATGTAATAAGTTAAGAATTATATAGAATTAAGGGAGTTGATTCGAAATTGTCGGATCAGCTAAAAAACTGTATAAAAGAGGAACAAATTCCCATATCGAAATCAATTGGATTGAATAGAATAAAGAGAACAGAGCTCTTCAATTGAGGTCTTTAAAAAACTAAAAAACTTTTAAATCTTTACTATGAATCCTACATAACGTATAAAGTTCTTCCAAGAGAAATCGTCTTCAAAAAATTTTATCAGCGAGGTCTACAGTATTCTGAAATCGAATGGGCTACCAATTAGTAAAAATACCCTGGACGTACTCTTTGATACTCACATCCCTCGTTGTCAGAACGCACTCACCGACCTTCTATATCGAATATACCGGATAGACTGTGAAAAGTTTCCGTTCCGTTAAACCTCCGGGTACTGTTGGTGTGATGGGTTATGTCTGGTATCATGAGATGGCTAAAGGAAATATTATGTTTAATTTTATTTATTTAGTTTTGAATTTATAATGGCAATAGGGAAAGAAATCTATTAAGTTTTTAACATAAAGTTAACAATTTTAAGCTTAAGTTGTAATTTAAAATAAAAAAAACTTAAACAACGTTTATGTCGTCAGTACTTTAGTTATACAATCAAACAATTCAATCAAACAATTCAATACAAATCAAAAAATTCGTAACGGTTTTAAACCGTTTTACAAACGAAAACCGCTGGTCGGTTTTACATATGTATGCATTATCATTTGTGTGGAGAAATTATAAATTTTATAAAAATTTACTAAATTTGACAGGGACAAAGAAAAACATGTTAATCTTTGACTTAAAAACACATGCGAAACCATGTTTATTTTAAAATATATTTTTTTTTCAAACTTTAATCTTCAGTCCTACAACAGTTCTTGGTTGGAATATTAAGTTTTGTGGAATGTTAGAAGGTTTTACAACACAACCAAGAAAATACTGTAAGTACTGATGGTTTTAAAAATAATTTTGTTGTGAATTTTGTTGTTGTATCTTTTAATACTGATATTGATGGTAGGTAGTTTTGTAGGACTGTAGTTAAAATTCGTGTCGTTCGGTTGCTATTAATTAAGGTTTTTGGGTCTTGTTTTTTGGTGTTTATCGTTTTTTTTTTCCTGTCTTTTATGATGATGTTGTTCTTAAGATTTGTTTTATATATCAGAAATTGCTCGTCAACTAGCCGCTGGTAATTAGTATATCATTATTCATGTAATATTCAATACATGAACACACTTCGTATTTTTATTTTATTTATTTTATTTTATTTTACTATCATTATTACAAGTTAAAAATATATAAATTTTCGTATTTGTTTGAGTTGATGTCAAAGATAATATGAAGAAATACGAAAACTTAAGTGCTAGTAACGTCAACGTCATTTTCATGAAAAGTAATAAAATTTAAGTTTAAGCTTGTACCGAGAACACAAAATTATTCTTATTTAAAAACAAATGATTAAATTTGTTCTGAGCAATAAACACTGCTTTTTAATGGCTGCGCTAGTTGATTTCTCTTACTTTACCAAGTGGACCGGAATGAAAAGATGGGTTTTTTTTTATAAAACACTAATTTGTAATATTTTACCACTGAATCACATCTTATCAAAGTATATGTCATTGCCGGCTGTCCATTGCTTCATCTTTCAAACAATTCACGCCACTAAATTGTTCGTCTTTTGATGCAAACTAAACTACTGCTCAGTCAATACGCGTCTCATGTAAGAAAATAAATATTATGTCCAAAGACCCGGAGAACACGGTGGTTGCGGTAGCACCTCCCAAATTAATGCGTTGATTGTTTGTGAACCGGTGTGCAGGTGCATTGTTTTGTTTTAAAATTAGCTTGTCGTGTCTGGTAATCCATTCTGGTTGTTTTTCAATCAAAATATAGTTCAAATTATGATTTGTTGTCGGTAGCGATCTGTATTAACAGTTTTACCAGTTTCTAGGAGTTCGTGGTACACCACACTTTTCCGATATCATCAGACACACAGCATTTCTGTCGAATTACAGCAGAAATGACTGTCTCGGGCTTAAACATGGCCTTTTGCGTGTAGAATTCTGAAAACAAATACATTATTCATTGCCAGTAACAATTCGATACAATACTGATTTTCTATCGTGGCTTTAAAGTAAAGTTTCACAAGTGTTTACTTCCTATGCAGACATTCATAGTTGTACACTCGGTATGTATGTCTCCAATTTAGGCTTTTACACATTTGAATAATTAGAAAAAGTGAAGGCGAATGTAAATTCTATCTATTTCAATACAATGTAGTGAATACATACATCCATACATAAATGACCATTACAATCCTTCAGTCAGGATTACGGCCTAGCTTCTCACACCACTCATGTTCTGTGCCTGAATTTTATACGTGAGTGGCGGGACCCACAGTTTAACGTCGACTCCGAAGTAATTGTGTAAAGCATTAAGAAAAAAAAAAACACAGTTAGTATGTAATTGATTTATAGTCGCCGTAGTCCAGCAGATAGTGTGCTGGCTTATTGGACGTAAGGCCACGTTTCAAAATATTCAAAATATCCAATCTTTATTTATAAAGGTATATCAATGTCACTATATGTATTTCATTTCACTTAACAAAACTTTAGGAATGAAGTAGAAGATTACTATAAAAAAGGGTTAAAAAAGTATGTGGCTATACTTGCTTACCAATAATAGCACTAATGGCCATTATTACAACTTGCCGTTAACTAAAGGCAGGATTTAACGGGCAGATAAATTGTATTTCATTATTATAAGTGGGCAATAAGGTTAAACTAAAGGGAGGATCATCGTAAATTTAACTTTTTAAGTTAAGTTTAAGTTTTAACTTGCAATAATATATATTATTTTCAATATGTGTAATGGTCGTTATGATTTCTAAATTATTTTATTTTCATAAATATTCATTCTCCTGATAAAGCAAAGAAATAAATTGTTACTTTGATTTTTTTGTTGGTTCATAATGGGTTAAGTATCTACATATAAATATAATCTTTCTCACCACACTTACTTTATAATGTACTCAATACCATATAGAAAAAGAACCAAGTATAAAAAACAGAAAATAATATTGGTGTTGCCATAGTGAAAATCTTTGAAACTTCACAAGGTCGTAATTTTTTTCACATAATGGAATTTCGAAATTGGAAGCTTCAAATGTCAATATTTACAGTTATTTTCGAAAAAGCGGTTTTATTCCTATTAATATAATAGAATGATCTAGAAGTACTTAGCGTGGGTGATCACGCGTTTCTAATCGATCTCTTTTACTTCTGAACTTCAAAGTGTTCACATCGTGAACATCAAGATTTAAGTTAAATTTAATAAAATGTGACTCAAGTACAAGTTTTTACTGTTAATTAAATAAGTGTTTGTTACAAGTGAAGTTTTTGTGCGTTAAATAAAGCAAATAGAATAAAATAGAAAATAGAATCTGAAGATAGAAAGATGTCTCCTATTATATTCATTCTGAATATAATAAAGAATTTTAATTGGCAATCATAAAATTGTGAAGCGAAAAATCCTAACCTCCAAGAAGTTTGATAGTAGACCGGAAGAGCTTAAGATCAACTGTACCTGAAATCATCATGTGCATCACTTCACTATAAAATATCCCGATTTATCAATATGTTACTCCAAGACAACGTGGCTGAATTTTATACGTAGATATTAATATTTATGCTTAATTATTATTGGAAATTATTATTAATGAAATATCCTAATTTTTGCTTATTTTGATAAGAAGTCACATAAAGTCACTTTTATAATGTGAATTAAATAATTGAATTATGTATTTATATATATATAATCAAATATTGCTGAAAAGATCATAAATATGATATTGAATTAACTTAAAAAGAAATATTAAATGTAATAATTCGAATTAAAAAAATTTTAAATAATGAATTTTACAAGTAAAAAGTTCAAAGTTTAAAAGAGAAATGCCTCCATTTTGATTACGTTAATATAAAGTATATATTATCATAAAAATTCAGCTGAAATAGTTGAACATAAATTACTACCTAAAAATGAAAAGAAATGTAATATAAAAAATGAAAAAAGAATGTAATAATATATTATAATTTTGTATTAAAATTATGAAGACTAATATTAGATTAAGACTTAACCTATAAATTAACATAAAAGTTTCCATTATTGAATTTAACATATTTCATAAATATTTTGAATATGTATATAATATAGCAACCACATCATCGACATCATGCTGGAGGCCTTCATCATCAAATCGATTGAGTTGGTAAGTCTATAATGATCATTAATTTCAATTCTTTAAGTTAACTTAATAAAAGCTAAAAGAAACCACAACCAATTGATCGTTAGCATAATTTTCTGTCACTCTGTATATTAACATATGTTTGCTATGTTATTTTCATTTTTTATAACATTATAATTATGTTTCAACTCCAAAATGTTCCTATAATGCTTGCGATCGTATCAGTAGTATGTTTATGGGGTTTCGGGGTCACTTATTCCATACAAAATTTGGTGCATGCCTGCTTCTTCTTGTTCCTTTATTTTACATTGCTTTTTAAACGAATGATTGGACGGACAGAATGAGGGTGCACGTTTCCCAGTGTATAAATAGACTGTAATGGGAAACTATATGTATGTATGTACGAATGTTTGGACGGACAGAATGAGTGTGTGCGTAACATGTAATGTGTATGATCGTTTTTTAATAGTAAATTCTTGCCACGTATTATCATACTCAATGCTGAAAAAATAGAAAAGGGATCTACACCTGTATAGTTGTTGTGTGTTTTTTTATTTTTTGTACGATTTAATTAGAAGGATCTTTAATTTTGCATTGCTTTTTAAACGAATGATTGGACGGACAGAATGAGTGTGTGCGTAACATGTAATGTGTATAATCGTTTTTTAATAGTAAATTCTTGGCACGTATTGCTCATGATCACAGGTAGAAGAAATAGAAATATAAACTATTAAGAAAGGGTAGGTTGGTTGTGCGGTTGTTTTTAATTTGATGAGAAAGAAATGTATAGTTGTGCCTGTGGGTTTTTTTTTTTCACGCATAAGTATAAGTAATATCTGTTTTCACATAATTGAATTTACTGATTGATCTACAACACCCCAGAGTATAAATAGACTTGCTTTTAAGGATTTAGAATTTTTTAGTTTTACTGTTTTAAATAAATGAAATTATAGAATAAAGGGATTATAAAACAAATTAGTTTTTTATTTTTTTAAAATTTTATTACATATTTCTTTTTTTCAGATTTTTACAGATTCGAATTTAAAAATACGTTTATACAGATTAAATAACTTAATTGTTAACAAATATTGTGTATAGAATGTTTGACATCGACAAATGTTGAAAGATTGTGAATAAGTATTCTCACAATAATACAAACGTATGACATATTAATACATAAAAATGGATTACTAATTTTACTAATGTTACATATTCTTAGTTCATTTATAAGTTTCATAAATAAATCTATATGTCTTATTAATAGTTCTTCCAATTCAGCTGATGTTACCATTTTTGTTCCCCTTCTTTAAAAATTTAATAGTAGGTTGTGTTAGTGCGGGACGATGTACTCTGAATTATTTCATTTTAATTTATATTTATTGAATAAAAATTTTAAACACAAGTGCCCACAATTAAATGTATTAAATTTTTGGTTTCGTTCATAATTATATTCAATAGGAAATTTTAAGTAGTTGACAATCTCAAGTGGTGGTTGTAAGTTTCCAAAGCTATCAAAGTATTCCTTATAGTTGTGGTTTTTATAATATGCTACCCAATGTGTTCCCATACCATTTGAATCATCTAAATTAACAATGCCGCATTCTTGTTTGAATGGTTTTTCAGGTAAAGAATCACGCATGAAAACACCCCTAAAATGTTTGAGATGTCTTCCATATTTATTCAAATCCAAATCTGTTAATGGGCGGTTGGGAAGGTTATCTAATAGTTTTTTGGAGCTGGACTATAGTAGAGACCATATCCAGTTTTATATGGTTTGAGGTACAACCCTTTACCCATTGCAATTGATTCCATATATCTATTATGACGGTTAGCTTCAGCCAATTGTTCTTTTCCATTTTTGATAGCATTTACTGCTTTGACAATAGCGGATCCTCCACTTGCCAAACCACCAAGCGCTGACAATGCTGTTAGTACGGGAATAAGTGGAAGAAATCCTCCAATTTTCGGTACAGGTATAACTCTCGGTATTATAATGTCTGCTCGCTTTTTCCCTTTAAAATTTGAATGAATAGCCTTTTGAGCTATTTTAACAGCATCATTTATATCAAGGGGTTTCTGTTCTTTCAATTGTTTTAAAGTTTTTCTCACAGTAGCTGTGAATAATTTCTTATTACACTTATTCATTTTTCCTTTTCTTTTCTTATGTCTCTGCTCCTTCAAACCTAATCCAAATTTCACTTTAGCTTTCATAGCGTTTGTCACAAACCACGCGTTAGCACGTTCTTTAATATCACTATCTTTAGATTTAACTCGTTGCCAGGCTTTTTCAGCTAATATTTGATCTGCTTGATGTCTTGTGTCTATATCTTTTGATTGTGAATATGCAATATCGTGCTCTCTACAAGCTGTGTCTAATAAATTTATACCCTTATCTCCTCTTGCTAAACGTTGTTCAAGTTTTGTACCAGGTCCACAAAACTGATAACCAGGTAGATGTAATTCAACAGGTACTTTATTTATTAAGTTGTTTACAAATCTCTCTCTCTTACACTGGCTGAGGTTTTGTTTTGACCCTAGATTATAACAAATTTTTTTTCGTTACTTTTATATCTCTTCGCAAAAATAACTGAAATCAAGACGATCTCCTATATATACAGCAATTTATATGATTTCAGTATGTTAATTTTTTGATATTGATTTTGATCTGCTTTGTATCTGATCACGATCTACTTTACATCTGATCACGATCTGCTTTATATCTGCTCACGATCTATTTTATATCTGATAACGATCTACTTTTTTGGTTTTGTCTATTTTATTTTAATTTTTTTTATTTTTTTTTTGACATTACCATGTTTTAGGTATACATGTTCTACCTCAATGTTTAAATTGTTTATTTGATCAGCTAGATCATCATGTATTTGTGTTATATGTTTTTCGATTACGATATTTTTGCTTTTATGGTTATATTTATTAAAACCTTCTCCAAATTTATTAATATAAGACATTTCTTTCACTCTTCTAATAAATTATGTTAGCTTCTTTAAGTTCTTCGATAATAGAGATTATTTCGTTTTGATTATTGTTGTGACCAGAACCTTCCGATGAAAGAAGTAAACGTAGTCTGTCAACTAGTTCATTAGGATCATCCCAATGTATGTAATTTGATCTCAGATTATTTTGTAATTTTAGCATTAAACCACTGCCTTTTGTTAAAATGTTTGTTGTTGTTTCGAATAAACGTTTAATTATTCGTATATATTTGAAGGCTCGTGTTCCTTTCACTTGTTCATTAGGTTCATAGCGACGTTTATGTGCATTGGTATTAATTAAAATCTCTTTATATTTTTTCAAATCATTTTTAGAATAATGGAGAGGTTTTTTATGAAATACTAGTTCAAATAATCCAGGCGTCATTTTCAATTTCATATTCCCTATCTGCATAGTATTATCTCTATTAAATATTAATTTTTCCTTGCCATATCTACAACTATCGTCTACATCTTGATTAAAACCATAAATTTTATCCAATTGCTTATTATTAATAAGTGTTTGTATATTTTCAAATAATGGAGAGCTTTTCGTCAGCTTTAAACATTGTTTTCTTTCCAAGTTCTTGATACATGTACTTGATACAGGTCTATTATGGTCATAGTTTTTTCACCATCATTATCATCAGTTGAAATATTTTCATACTGAAAATCGTTATTATCACCGTTTACATCATCATAATCATCATATATCTTTATGCTTATCTTCAAGTTTTCCGATGATTTCATTATCACCATTTACGTCATAATAATCTTCGTCATCATCTATAGTGTTGTCTACATCCTTATGCTTATATTCAAGTTTTGGGATGTTTTCATTATCATCATTTACATCATCATGATCATCGTCATCATTAATAGTGTTGTCTATATCCTTATATTTATCTTTAAGTTTTCCAATGATTTTTTTAAGTGGTTTTGTTATTGGTTGAAAGGTATCTTCTAATAAATTAACTCTATCTATTTGATTCAGTTTAATATTTTTTAACTTTTTCTTTAGAACAGCCCTTGTCTTTACAAGATCTTCCAACACTTTATTGTGGTAATTTTTAGACATTATAATAATTTTTTTTTATTGAATTTGATCTGGTTATGATCTGCTCGCTATCTGATTATGATCTGCTTTGTATCTGATTACGATCTGCTTTATATCTGATCACGAACTGCTTGCTATCTGATCACGATCTGATTTATACCTGATCACGATCTGCTTGATGGCTTGTGTCTATATCCATTGATTTTGAGTACGCTATATCGTGCTTTCTACAATCTACATCCAATAAATTATTCCTTTATTTCCTTTATTCTTGCTATTCGTTTTGAAGTTTTGTATCAGGTCCACAAAACTGATAAACAGGTGGATGTAATTCAACATATAATTTGTTTATTAAGTTGTCTACAAATCTTCTTCCAATCTTACACTGATTAGGTGTTTTTCTTTTGACTGTAGTTTATAACCATTTTTTTTTCATTACTTTCATACCTCTTCGCATGAAACACTACACCAGCTATACCTGCTATACCAGCTATACCTGCTATACCAGCTATACCAGCTATAACAGCTATACCAGCTATACTAGCAAGCTGTACAATCTATACTAGCTATACTAGCAAGCTATACAATCTGTACTAGCTATACTAGCAAGCTGTACTAGCTATACTAGCAAGCTATACAATCTGTACTAGCTATACTAGCAAGCTATACAATCTGTACTAGCTATACTAGCAAGCTGTACTAGCTATACTAGCAAGCTATACAATCTGTACTAGCTATACTAGCAAGCTGTACTAGCTATACTAGCAAGCTATACAATCTGTACTAGCTATACTAGCAAGCTGTACTAGCTATACTAGCAAGCTGTACAATCTGTACTAGCTATACTAGCAAGCTGTACTAGCTATACTAGCAAGCTGTACAATCTGTACTAGCTATACTAGCAAGCTGTACTAGCTATACTAGCAAGCTATACAATCTGTACTAGCTATACTAGCAAGCTGTAGTAGCTATATCAGCTATACCTGCTATACCAGCTATATCAGCTATACCTGCTATACCTGCTATACCTGCTATACCAGCTATATCAGCTATACCAGCTATACCTGTTATACCTGCTATACCAGCTATACCTGCTATACCAGCTATACCTGCTATACCTGCTATACCAGCTATACCTGCTATACCAGCTATATCAGCTATACCAGCTATACCTGTTATACCTGCTATACCAGCTATACCTGCTATACCAGCTATACCTGCTATACCTGCTATACCAGCTATATCAGCTATACCTGCTATACCAGCTATACCTGCTATACCAGCTATACCAGCTATACCTGCTATACCAGCTATACCAGCTATACCAGCTATACCTGCTATACCAGCTATATCAGCTATACCAGCTATATCAGCTATACCTGCTATACCTGCTATACCAGCTATATCAGCTATATCAGCTATACCTGCTATACCAGCTATATATAGCTGATATATATAGCTATATATAGCTGATATAGCTGATGTAGCTGATATAGCTGATGTAGCTGATATAGCAGGTATAGCAGGTATAGCTGGTATAGCTGATATAGCAGGTATAGCTGATATAGCTGGTATAGCAGGTATAGCTGATATAGCTGATATAGCTGGTATAGCTGATATAGCTGGTATAGCAGGTATAGCAGGTATAGCTGATATAGCTGGTATAGCTGATATAGCTGGTATAGCAGGTATAGCAGGTATAGCTGATATAGCTGATATAGCTGGTATAGCAGGTATAGCTGGTATAGCTGGTATAGCTGGTATAGCAGGTATAGCTGATATAGCTGGTATAGCAGGTATAGCTGGTATAGCAGGTATAGCTGGTATAGCAGGTATAACAGGTATAGCTGGTATAGCTGATATAGCTGGTATAGCAGGTATAGCAGGTATAGCAGGTATAGCTGATATAGCTGGTATAGCAGGTATAGCTGATATAGCTACTACAGCTTGCTAGTCTAGCTAGTACAGATTGTATAGCTTGCTAGTATAGCTAGTACAGCTTGCTAGTATAGCTAGTACAGATTTTACAGCTTGCTAGTATAGCTAGTACAGCTTGCTAGTATAGCTAGTACAGATTGTACAGCTTGCTAGTATAGCTAGTACAGCTTGCTAGTATAGCTAGTACAGATTGTATAGCTTGCTAGTATAGCTAGTACAGCTTGCTAGTATAGCTAGTACAGATTGTATAGCTTGCTAGTATAGCTAGTACAGCTTGCTAGTATAGCTAGTACAGATTGTATAGCTTGCTAGTATAGCTAGTACAGCTTGCTAGTATAGCTAGTACAGATTGTATAGCTTGCTAGTATAGCTAGTATAGATTGTACAGCTTGCTAGTATAGCTGGTATAGCTGTTATAGCTGGTATAGCTGGTATAGCAGGTATAGCTGGTATAGCAGGTATAGCTGGTGTAGTGTTTCATGCGAAGAGGTATGAAAGTAATGAAAAAAAAAAATGGTTATAAACTACAGTCAAAAGAAAAACACCTAATCAGTGTAAGATTGGAAGAAGATTTGTAGACAACTTAATAAACAAATTATATGTTGAATTACATCCACCTGTTTATCAGTTTTGTGGACCTGATACAAAACTTCAAAACGAATAGCAAGAATAAAGGAAATAATGGAATAATTTATTGGATGTAGATTGTAGAAAGCACGATATAGCGTACTCAAAATCAATGGATATAGACACAAGCCATCAAGCAGATCGTGATCAGGTATAAATCAGATCGTGATCAGATAGCAAGCAGTTCGTGATCAGATATAAAGCAGATCGTAATCAGATACAAAGCAGATCATAATCAGATAGCGAGCAGATCATAACCAGATCAAATTCAATAAAAAAAAATTATTATAATGTCTAAAAATTACCATAATAAAGTGTTGGAAGATCTTGTAAAGACAAGGGCTGTTCTAAAGAAAAAGTTAAAAAATATTAAACTGAATCAAATAGATAGAGTTAATTTATTAGAAGATACCTTTCAACCAATAACAAAACCACTTAAAAAAATCATTGGAAAACTTAAAGATAAATATAAGGATATAGACAACACTATTAATGATGACGATGATCATGATGATGTAAATGATGATAATGAAAACATCCCAAAACTTGAATATAAGCATAAGGATGTAGACAACACTATAGATGATGACGAAGATTATTATGACGTAAATGGTGATAATGAAATCATCGGAAAACTTGAAGATAAGCATAAAGATATAGACAACACTATTGATGATGACGATGATTATGATGATGTAAACGGTGATAATAACGATTTTCAGTATGAAAATATTTCAACTGATGATAATGATGGTGAAAAAAACTATGACCATAATAGACCTGTATCAAGTACATGTATCAAGAACTTGGAAAGAAAACAATGTTTAAAGCTGACGAAAAGCTCTCCATTATTTGAAAATATACAAACACTTATTAATAATAAGCAATTGGATAAAATTTATGGTTTTAATCAAGATGTAGACGGTAGTTGGAGATATGGCAAGGAAAAATTAATATTTAATAGAGATAATACTATGCAGATAGGGAATATGAAATTGAAAATGACGCCTGGATTATTTGAACTAGTATTTCATAAAAAACCTCTCCATTATTCTAAAAATGATTTGAAAAAATATAAAGAGATTTTAATTAATACCAATGCACATAAACGTCGCTATGAACCTAATGAACAAGTGAAAGGAACACGAGCCTTCAAATATATACGAATAATTAAACGTTTATTCGAAACAACAACAAACATTTTAACAAAAGGCAGTGGTTTAATGCTAAAATTACAAAATAATCTGAGATCAAATTACATACATTGGGATGATCCTAATGAACTAGTTGACAGACTACGTTTACTTCTTTCATCGGAAGGTTCTGGTCACAACAATAATCAAAACGAAATAATCTCTATTATCGAAGAACTTAAAGAAGCTAACATAATTTATTAGAAGAGTGAAAGAAATGTCTTATATTAATAAATTTGGAGAAGGTTTTAATAAATATAACCATAAAAACAAAAATATCGTAATCGAAAAACATATAACACAAATACATGATGATCTAGCTGATCAAATAAACAATTTAAACATTGAGGTAGAACATGTATACCTAAAACATGGTAATGTCAAAAAAAAAAAATAAAAAAAATTAAAATAAAATAGACAAAACCAAAAAAGTAGATCGTTATCAGATATAAAATAGATCGTGAGCAGATATAAAGCAGATCGTGATCAGATGTAAAGTAGATCGTGATCAGATACAAAGCAGATCAAAATCAATATCAAAAAATTAACATACTGAAATCATATAAATTGCTGTATATATAGGAGATCGTCTTGATTTCAGTTATTTTTGCGAAGAGATATAAAAGTAACGAAAAAAAATTTGTTATAATCTAGGGTCAAAACAAAACCTCAGCCAGTGTAAGATGAGAAGAGGATTTGTAAACAACTTAATAAATAAAGTACCTGTTGAATTACATCTACCTGGTTATCAGTTTTGTGGACCTGGTACAAAACTTGAACAACGTTTAGCAAGAGGAGATAAGGGTATAAATTTATTAGACACAGCTTGTAGAGAGCACGATATTGCATATTCACAATCAAAAGATATAGACACAAGACATCAAGCAGATCAAATATTAGCTGAAAAAGCCTGGCAACGAGTTAAATCTAAAGATAGTGATATTAAAGAACGTGCTAACGCGTGGTTTGTGACAAACGCTATGAAAGCTAAAGTGAAATTTGGATTAGGTTTGAAGGAGCAGAGACATAAGAAAAGAAAAGGAAAAATGAATAAGTGTAATAAGAAATTATTCACAGCTACTGTGAGAAAAACTTTAAAACAATTGAAAGAACAGAAACCCCTTGATATAAATGATGCTGTTAAAATAGCTCAAAAGGCTATTCATTCAAATTTTAAAGGGAAAAAGCGAGCAGACATTATAATACCGAGAGTTATACCTGTACCGAAAATTGGAGGATTTCTTCCACTTATTCCCGTACTAACAGCATTGTCAGCGCTTGGTGGTTTGGCAAGTGGAGGATCCGCTATTGTCAAAGCAGTAAATGCTATCAAAAATGGAAAAGAACAATTGGCTGAAGCTAACCGTCATAATAGATATATGGAATCAATTGCAATGGGTAAAGGGTTGTACCTCAAACCATATAAAACTGGATATGGTCTCTACTATAGTCCAGCTCCAAAAAACTATTAGATAACCTTCCCAACCGCCCATTAACAGATTTGGATTTGAATAAATATGGAAGACATCTCAAACATTTTAGGGGTGTTTTCATGCGTGATTCTTTACCTGAAAAACCATTCAAACAAGAATGCGGCATTGTTAATTTAGATGATTCAAATGGTATGGGAACACATTGGGTAGCATATTATAAAAACCACAACTATAAGGAATACTTTGATAGCTTTGGAAACTTACAACCACCACTTGAGATTGTCAACTACTTAAAATTTCCTATTGAATATAATTATGAACGAAACCAAAAATTTAATACATTTAATTGTGGGCACTTGTGTTTAAAATTTTTATTCAATAAATATAAATTAAAATGAAATAATTCAGAGTACATCGTCCCGCACTAACACAACCTACTATTAAATTTTTAAAGAAGGGGAACAAAAATGGTAACATCAGCTGAATTGGAAGAACTATTAATAAGACATATAGATTTATTTATGAAACTTATAAATGAACTAAGAATATGTAACATTAGTAAAATAAGTAATCCATTTTTATGTATTAATATGTCATACGTTTGTATTATTGTGAAAATACTTATTCACAATCTTTCAACATTTGTCGATGTCAAACATTCTATACACAATATTTGTTAACAATTAAGTTATTTAATCTGTATAAACGTATTTTTAAATTCGAATCTGTAAAAATCTGAAAAAAAGAAATATGTAATAAAATTTAAAAAAAATAAAAAACTAATTTGTTTTATAATCCCTTTATTCTATAATTTCATTTATTTAAAACAGTAAAACTAAAAAATTCTAAATCCTTAAAAGCAAGTCTATTTATACTCTGGGGTGTTGTAGATCAATCAGTAAATTCAATTATGTGAAAACAGATATTACTTATACTTATGCGTGAAAAAAAAAACCCACAGGCACAACTATACATTTCTTTCTCATCAAATTAAAAACAACCGCACAACCAACCTACCCTTTCTTAATAGTTTATATTTCTATTTCTTCTACCTGTGATCATGAGCAATACGTGCCAAGAATTTACTATTAAAAAACGATTATACACATTACATGTTACGCACACACTCATTCTGTCCGTCCAATCATTCGTTTAAAAAGCAATGCAAAATTAAAGATCCTTCTAATTAAATCGTACAAAAAATTAAAAAACACACAACAACTATACAGGTGTAGATCCCTTTTCTATTTTTTCAGCATTGAGTATGATAATACGTGGCAAGAATTTACTATTAAAAAACGATCATACACATTACATGTTACGCACACACTCATTCTGTCCGTCCAAACATTCGTACATACATACATATAGTTTCCCATTACAGTCTATTTATACACTGGGAAACGTGCGCCCTCATTCTGTCCGTCCAATCATTCGTTTAAAAAGCAATGTACAATAAAGGAACAAGAAGAAGCAGGCATGCACCAAATTTTGTATGGAATAAGTGACCCCGAAACCCCATAAACATACTACTCGTATCTTTTAAATTTTTTTGATTTTTGTTTCTTTTACATTTACAATATTAACCCATTGAGGCTCGGCCTAATTGTTAAATTATTTTTTTTTATTAATTTCATTTAACTGAAAGAATGTTAAAATTACATATTTCTCGAATTTTGTATATTTGTATACATATATTTTTTTCGAACTATAATTGGATTATATATATATTTTCTTCTTCTGAATTATATTTGGAGATGTTTAAGGTTAGAAAGAATCTTTATAATTATTTTTAGAACTAATGAATTTGTATCTTAAATAGAATGGTAAATTAAGGCTTTGAAATAGGGGTGTTTTCTGACAGTGAAGATTTAGATTAGTACTAGAAGTAAGACTAAATTTGGGGTTTCCACAAAATACTTTCTTTTGCCTAAGAAACTTGGTAGGCGTGGGTTATGAGGCAACAACCCTCAACAACAACAGAGGTGATGATATTTGTCTGAGAGTTTTGACTAATCCCAACCATAGTCAAACTAACAAAATGACTAGATTGGGGCATAGTTAACGACGTAATTGAGAATATAGTCATCCCAGCCCTTACACCTTAAACATCATCACAAAATCGGGAGTCTATAATAAATTTGTAGTGTAGACCAATTTTGCTAGGAAAGGACCGAACTCCATTCAACATTATTTTTACATATTCTACTTTGATATGATATGCTTTGATATGGTACACATTAGAATACATTACAATAAAATGGCGATGGAACGGTATTACCTTACAGTACAATACATATAAAAATGGCGCCCAACGTGGGGCAGAGGCTCCGAGTGACTTGTGGTATTTTAGCTCGGAGGCATAAAGCTTGAAGAGATCAAAAAGAGGTTGATAATTCAGTGCTGGTGCGAAGAGCAAAGATATCAAGGAATCTCTGGCTCTGTGATATTTTTTTTCAATATAATACTTTTTAGAGATCATTTTCATAGAAAGATAATTGTTTGGATGTAGCAAAAATTAGTTTAGTAATAATGTATAGGATTTTGCTGGAAATTTTCAGTTATTTGAGTGATAAATTTCGAATAGACTGACCGCTTAATTCCTGTATATCCTTTGCTATTCCTTTTGAGTTATATCTAAGAATTTATTCACTTCTATCGTGGTATACTGATATTATTATTATGCCTAAATTTGTTAGCGATGTTCTCAGCCTTTCATCTATTGTGCTGGTTGCAAGTAAATGACCGATGTATGGTAGAGATCTATAGATTTTTTTAGTAACTACTAAGTGCTGATAGGTGAGAATTTAGTCATAATACTTTTCATTCAGATATTACACCATAGCCCAATTTGTATAAACTCGTTAGTCAAAAGATAAAGTTTTTCTCTCAGTAATTTTTTTTGTCTAGTAGACTTTTCTATTTTCTTTCTAAAAGAAAACACCTGGTAGAAATTTGTACATCATTATTGAAGTTATAGTTTTATTTGAATTTTTTTATCGTTTTCGTTTATTTTAATTTTTTTCGAAAAAAGGATTTTTTTTATTTGAAAGTGTCTAAGTCAAGATTATTGTCTTAGCACACTTTAATATATTTTTAAGGTAGGAAATCAGAGTAAATTTTTTTTATTATTAACAAATTTTTTCTGAGTTATATTTGGTATATTGGTATCAATAGCACTTATTTTTTTCGTTTACGTTGTGTAAAATATAGAGAACAGTCAAAATGTCGATGGAAAGAACTCCTTCACAGACAGATTTTCCTCCACCGTTGCCTTTGGCTTTAGTTCATATTGAGCCTTCCGCATGTCATGTTTGCATGGAAACAATGGCTGAGGAGGACGACTGTTTGATTATTAATGAATGCTCACATGCATTTCATAGGTCATGCATTGAATCATATTTATCACCTACTTCTGAATGCCCAGTGTGTAAGCACTCATGTCAATTAAATGAGCAGCATAAGTTAAGAATTAGCTCTAAAGCACAATCAAGTAGAGTAGTAGCCAAAAGCAAAACGAGAGGAGCATTAGCAAAACATTATAATACTCGTAGTAGCAATCGCAACGCTGCTCAAGATTTTAATCAGTCAGTCTCCAATATTGATTCTAATATACCTCAAGTAAATTTACATGAAGATAATCAGTTAGACCCAAATATTTTGAACTCTCCTTTACATAACCCAAGTCAAGCTGTTCAACCGACAACTGGGAACAATCAATCTTTTGATATTGATTATGATAAAATAAATCGTATGATTGAAGCAAATGTTACCAGAATTTTGCAAAATATAAGTATAGGACCTGCAAATTATAATAGCAATGATCAGCCCAATAATATCCAGGGGATAATCTTCACGCGAGTCAAGCTCAACGTCCCAACAGTAATCCTAATAATCCCTATTTACTTTCTCCGATAGCAAATTCAAACTCAAATTTAAGTTCAGTACATGCTGATAAGATTGCATCTGTTATTCAAAATTGGAACATTAAATTTGATGGTTCATCAACTGGTTTACAAGTAGAAGAATTTTTATATCGAATTAAATCGTTGACCAAGGATACATTTAATGGTGATTTTTCAGTTTTTGTAAAAACTTACATATCCTTTTAACAGGAAAAGCTAGAGATTGGTACTGGAGGTATCATAAACAAGTCGAGACAATAAATTGGAAGGACTTCTGTAACGCTCTTAGATGTCAATATAAATCGTATAAAAGCTCTTTTGACATAAGAGAAGAAATTAGAAATAGAAAACAAAAGTTAGGTGAAACTTTCGATTCCTTTTTCGATTCCATTTTAACTATTATGGATCATCTTCCTATACCGATGTCTGACGCAGAACTGATAGAAATTTTTGCAAGAAATTTGAGACCTGAGATACGACAGGATTTAATTTATGTCCCCATACACTCTATTTCACATCTACGAAAGCTCGTGCAAATGCGAGAAAACTTTTTAAATGATGAAACTGTGCGTAAAAATCTGCACGTCACTCGCAGTCATAATTCAGCTTTTTCTAGAAAATATATTTCAGAAATTGACGCGACAGAAGAATTTAACGTTGATTTAGATGTAGATGCTGATTGTTCTATTGAAGCAATTCAGGGTAGCGAGATCAAGTCAAAATGTTGGAATTGTGACGAGATAGGCCAACATTGGGAAAATTGTCTTGAAAGAAGATCTATATTTTGCTATGGTTGTGGCACAAAAAATGTCTATAAACCTAATTGTGTGAAATGTGCTGTCAATAAACACTCACAGTCAAAAGACTTCCGAGCTATAGTAGCAAAAGAGAAAACTTAGCAGAAAATATTACCCCAACTTCTAATAGATCATTACAACCTGATAACATTGAAAATATTGCTTTAAATCCACATAAAACTAAAAAAATTAGTATACTTAAACGTGAAGTAAATCTTGAAAATTTGGAAAATGAGGACGTTTCTAAAATTATTATGCCAAAAATGCCCTATCAAAGACGATGGGAATTATATTTGCAAAAACGTAAAGAGATTTTCTGTCTATCTTCACTTGATTATCAACATAGAACGAAACCTAAACGTTCTACTTCCCGATTACGTAAATATTACAAAATTTGTAGAATTTGTAGGAAACTTCTCGTGTCGTCTATAGTATCTAATCCAAAAGACTTGCGATACTACGCAAAAGTAAAATTTTTAAATTTCAATGAATTAGGATTAATTGACACAGGAGCAAATGTAAGTTGTATAGGTTCAGATTTAGCTTCTTATGATTTTTCAAAGCTACAGAGCTTTACAAAGTGTAACCATTTTGTGAAAACTGCAGATGGTCATTCGCAGACTGTTTATGGATGGCTGGATGTTGAAGTAAACTTCAAAAATCAGTCTAAACAATTAAAATTAATTATCGTACCATCGTTAGCTCAAAGAGTAATTTTGGGAATTGATTTCGTAAAGTCTTTTGCTATTTTTCCAGACTTAATTGGATGTACTGATATCATTTTCTTTGATAAATCTTCAAACACGCTTCTTTCTGAGTTATCTGATATTTCCGACAAACTTAAAACTCATTCTGAAAATGTAAAGCATTCCGAAACCACAAGAGAAAAATTCTACCCACTTTCGCAAAGCCAGCAGTTACAGCTTAATGCTGTCATTGAACTTTTTCCTAATTTTGAAAAGCAAGGATTAGGAAGAACCAGTCTTGTTAAACATTCAATTGATGTAGGCACCGCAAAACCACCGGTTTCTCCAACAGTTGAGCAATTAATGTATGGTGAACTTGATCGTATGTTAGAACTAGGTGTAATAGAACCATCTACATCTTCATGGAGTTCTCCGATGGGATTGGTGGTAAAACCAAATAAAGTTCGTTTATGTTTAGATGCACGTAAAGTCAATGCAGTAACTAAAAAGGATGCCTATCCGCTTCCAAACATTGAGGGTATTTTCGCAAGGCTTCCAAAAGCAAACCTCATAACTAAGTTGGATTTAAAGGATGCATATCGGCAAATTCCTTTAGATGAAAATTCGAAAAGTCTTACTGCTTTTACAGTACCAGGTAGACAACTTTATCAATTTGGTGTCATGCCTTTCGGCCTCTGCAATGCACCCCAGACAATGTGTAGATTAATGGATGAAATCATTCCTCCAGATCTAAAACATTCTGTTTTTGGTTACTTGGATGACTTAATAATTGTATCAGAAGATTTTCACAGTCATCTTGAAATTCTGATTCGTATAGCATCACAATTTCGAAAAGCCAACTTAACGTTAAACATTTCTAAATCAAAATTTTGTGTAACAGAAGTAAATTATTTAGGCTATGTGATTGGAAATGGTGGTATCACAACAGATCCCGAGAAAATTAGAGCAATACATGATTGGCCTGTTCCTAAGACTAAGCACAGGAAGCATTTGATAAAGTTAAGACTTTGTTAACCTCAGCTCCCGTGTTGTCAAATCCAGACTTTAGCAAGAAATTTTTCCTTCATTGCGAAGCTAGTGATTTCGGAATAGGAGCAGTACTAATCCAGTTAGATGATCAAGGACAAGAACGACCAATTGCTTACATGAGTAAAAAGTTAAATTCCGCACAACGGAATTATAGTGTTACAGAGAAAGAATGCTTGGCAGCAGTGGAAGCAATAAAACGGTTTCGTTGTTACTTGGAAATGCAAGAATTCGAGGTCATCACCGATCACTCAAGTTTATTGTGGTTAATGCGTCAACCCGATTTAAGTGGGAGATTGGCACGATGGGTATTCAAGCTTCAACCTTACAATTTTTCTATTAGTCATCGAAAAGGTAAAGACCATGTAGTACCTGATGCTTTGTTCCGTATACCTTTAAATGAAGTTTTAAGTGTAGAAGCAACTGAACCAGAAATTGATTTGAATTCTCCTCATTTCTCAGACCAAGAATATGATCAGTTAAAGGCGAAGATACTGGAAAATGCAGCGAAATATCCAGATGTGAAAATTATTGATAAATATATTTATTACCGTGTGGATCTTTATACCGGAGACGAAGATCAAGAAGAAAGATGCTGGACTCTATGGGTACCTGTTAAATTAAGAGAGCACGCAATTGCTAGAGCACACGATAGTACGGTTACAGCTCATGGTGGAATGGCAAAAACTTTAGAATTTTTAAGAAGAAATTTCTTTTGACCTGGATTGGTTCGAGATGTTCGTGATTACGTACGTCATTGCGAAGTATGTAAAACAACAAAAGCTCCCAATTGTATCATGAAACCTCCTATGAGAAACCAGACCACGTCAATTCGACCATTTCAACGTCTTTATATCGACCTGTGAGGACCGTATCCTAGAAGTAAAAATGGTTTTATTGGTCTCCTTATAGTTTTGGATCATCTTAGTAAGTTTCACTGGATTTGTCCTTTACGAAAATTTACTTCAACTGGCATCATAGAATTTTTGCAGAAACAAATATTTCATACATATGGAGTCCCCGAAAGTATTGTTAGTGATAATGGCAGTCAATTTCGTGCCAATGATTTCAATGCATTTTTAACTTCATATGGTATCAAACACATATATACAGCATTATACTCTCCACAATCTGATGCGTCTGAAAGGGTGAATCGTTCACTTATAGCTGTTATAAGAGCGTATTTAAAATCTGATCATCGATTATGGGACCAGAAGCTTAGTGATATTAGCTGTGCACTTCGCAATTCGTTCCATCAGTCCATAAACACTTCACCATATCAAGCTTTGTTTGGCTTTAATACGATAACTGATGCTTCTTCCTATGAGTTGTTACGTAATCTTAAACTTTTAGATGAGCCTTCTGCGAAGATAAATAGAGAAGATAGCCTGCAGTTAATAAGACAAAATCTTAGAAAACACATAAGACAAGCACACAAAACTAATCAACAGCAATACAATCTTCTTTAAAAAGTCCAAACATTTAAAGTAGGCCAGGAAATCTATAGAAGAAATTTTGCCCAAAGTAGTGCCGAGAGAAACTTTAATGCTTTAATTATTTGTCAAAGCTAGAATTCGTGGGAAAATAGGTAACCACTATTACATTCTGGAGGATTTGGCAGGAAAACTTATAGGTAAATATCACGGAAAGGACATTAGACCCTAAACGACTTGTTCCTATAAATTTTGTATCGGATGCCTCAAAAATTTCTTGGTTTGTAATGGTCGTTATGATTTCTAAATTATTTTATTTTCATAAATATTCATTCTCCTGATAAAGCAGAGAAATGAATGGTTACTTTGATTTTTTTTTGTTGATTCATAATGGGTTAAGTATCTACATATAAATATAATCTTTCTCACCACACTTACTTTATAATGTACTAAATACCATTTAGAAAAATAACCAAGTAGAAAAAACAGAAAATAATATTGGGGTTGCCATAGTGCAAATCTTTGAAACTTCACAAGGTCGTAAATTTTTCACATAATGGAATTTCGAAATTGGAAGCTTCAAATGTCAATATTTACAGTTATTTTAGATCATATAATATATTATATTAATAATAGAATGATCTAGAAGTACTTAGCGTGGGTAATCACGCGTTTCTAATCGATCTCTTTTACTTCTGAACTTCAAAGTGTTCACATCGTGAACATCAAGATTTAAGTTAAATTTAATAAAATGTGACTCAAGTACAGGTTTTTACTGTTAATTAAATAAGTGTTTGTTACAAGTGAAGTTTTTGTGCGTTAAATAAAGCAAATATAATAAAATAGAAAATAGAATCTGAAGATAGAAAGATGTCTCCTATTATATTCATTCTGAATATAATAAAGAATTTTAATTGGCAATCATAAAATTGTGAAGCGAAAAATCCTAACCTCCAAGAAGTTTGATAGTAGACCGGAAGAGCTTAAGATCATCTGTACCTGAAATCATCATGTGCATCACTTCACTATAAAATATCCCGATTTATCAATATGTCACTCCAAGACAACGTGGCTGAATTTTATACGTAGATATTAATATTTATGCTTAATTATTATTGGAAATTATTATTAATGAAATAAATAATTGAATTATGTATTTATATATATATAATCAAATATTGCTGAAAAGATCATAAATATGATATTGAATTAACTTAAAAAGAAATATTAAATGTAATAATTTGAATTAAAAAAATTTTAAATAATAAATTTTACAAGTAAAAAGTTCAAAGTTTAAAAGAGAAATGCCTCCATTTTGATTATGTTAATATAAAGTATATATTATCATAAAAATTCAGCTGAAATAGTTGAACATAAATTACTACCTAAAAATGAAAAGAAATGTAATATAAAAAATGAAAAAAGAATGTAATAATATAATATAATTTTGTATTAAAATTAGGAAGACTAATATTAGATTAAGACTTAACCTATAAATTAACATAAAAATTTCCATTATTGAATTTATCATATTTCATAAATATTTTGAATATATATATAATATAGCAACCACATCATCGACATCATGCTGGAGGCCTTCATCATCAAATCGATTGATTTGGTAAGTCTATAATTATCATTAATTTCAATTCTTTAAGTTAACTTAATAAAAGCTAAAAGAAACCACAACCAATTGATCGTTAGCATAATTTTCTGTCACTCTGTATATTAACATATGTTTGCTATGTTATTTTCATTTTTTATAACATTATAATTATGTTTCAATTCCAAAATGTTCCTATAATGCTTGCGATCGTATCTTTTAAATTTTTTTGATTTTTGTTTCTTTTACATTTACAATATTAACCCATTGAGGCTCGGCCTAATTGTTAAATTATTTTTTTTTATTAATTTCATTTAACTGAAAGAATGTTAAAATTACATATTTCTCGATTTTTGTATATTTGTATACATATATTTTTTTCGAACTATAATTGGATTATATATATATTTTCTTCTTCTGAATTATATTTGGAGATGTTTAAGGTTAGAAAGAATCTTTATAATTATTTTTAGAACTAATGAATTTGTATCTTAAATAGAATGGTAAATTAAGGCTTTGAAATAGGGGTGTTTTCTGACAGTGAAGATTTAGATTAGTACTAGAAGTAAGACTAAATTTGGGGTTTCCACAAAATACTTTCTTTTGCCTAAGAAACTTGGTAGGCGTGGGTTATGAGGCAACAACCCTCAACAACAACAGAGGTGATGATATTTGTCTGAGAGTTTTGACTAATCCCAACCATAGTCAAACTAACAAAATGACTAGATTGGGGCATAGTTAACGACTTAATTGAGAATATAGTCATCCCAGCCCTTACACCTTAAACATCATCACAAAATCGGGAGTCTATAATAAATTTGTATTGTAGACCAATTTTGCTAGGAAAGGACCGAACTCCATTCAACATTATTTTTACATATTCTACTTTGATATGATATGCTTTGATATGGTACACATTAGAATACATTACAATAAAATGGCGATGGAACGGTATTACCTTACAGTACAATACATATAAAAATGGCGCCCAACGTGGGGCAGAGGCTCCGAGTGACTTGTGGTATTTTAGCTCGGAGGCATAAAGCTTGAAGAGATCAAAAAGAGGTTGATAATTCAGTGCTGGTGCGAAGAGCAAAGATATCAAGGAATCTCTGGCTCTGTGATATTTTTTTTCAATATAATACTTTTTAGAGATCATTTTCATAGAAAGATAATTGTTTGGATGTAGCAAAAATTAGTTTAGTAATAATGTATAGGATTTTGCTGGAAATTTTCAGTTATTTGAGTGATAAATTTCGAATAGACTGACCGCTTAATACCTGTATATCCTTTGCTATTCCTTTTGAGTTATATCTAAGAATTTATTCACTTCTATCGTGGTTATAGTTTTATTTGAATTTTTTTATCGTTTTCGTTTATTTTAATTTTTTTCGAAAAAAGGAATTTTTTTATTTGAAAGTGTCTAAGTCAAGATTATTGTCTTAGCACACTTTAATATATTTTTAAGGTAGGAAATCAGAGTAAATTTTTTTTATTATTAACAAATTTTTTCTGAGTTATATTTGGTATATTGGTATCAATAGCACTTATTTTTTTCGTTTACGTTGTGTAAAATATAGAGAACAGTCAAAATGTCGATGGAAAGAACTCCTTCACAGACAGATTTTCCTCCACCGTTGCCTTTGGCTTTAGTTCATATTGAGCCTTCCGCATGTCATGTTTGCATGGAAACAATGGCTGAGGAGGACGACTGTTTGATTATTAATGAATGCTCACATGCATTTCATAGGTCATGCATTGAATCATATTTATCACCTACTTCTGAATGCCCAGTGTGTAAGCACTCATGTCAATTAAATGAGCAGCATAAGTTAAGAATTAGCTCTAAAGCACAATCAAGTAGAGTAGTAGCCAAAAGCAAAACGAGAGGAGCATTAGCAAAACATTATAATACTCGTAGTAGCAATCGCAACGCTGCTCAAGATTTTAATCAGTCAGTCTCCAATATTGATTCTAATATACCTCAAGTAAATTTACATGAAGATAATCAGTTAGACCCAAATATTTTGAACTCTCCTTTACATAACCCAAGTCAAGCTGTTCAACCGACAACTGGGAACAATCAATCTTTTGATATTGATTATGATAAAATAAATCGTATGATTGAAGCAAATGTTACCAGAATTTTGCAAAATATAAGTATAGGACCTGCAAATTATAATAGCAATGATCAGCCCAATAATATCCAGGGGATAATCTTCACGCGAGTCAAGCTCAACGTCCCAACAGTAATCCTAATAATCCCTATTTACTTTCTCCGATAGCAAATTCAAACTCAAATTTAAGTTCAGTACATGCTGATAAGATTGCATCTGTTATTCAAAATTGGAACATTAAATTTGATGGTTCATCAACTGGTTTACAAGTAGAAGAATTTTTATATCGAATTAAATCGTTGACCAAGGATACATTTAATGGTGATTTTTCAGTTTTTGTAAAAACTTACATATCCTTTTAACAGGAAAAGCTAGAGATTGGTACTGGAGGTATCATAAACAAGTCGAGACAATAAATTGGAAGGACTTCTGTAACGCTCTTAGATGTCAATATAAATCGTATAAAACCTCTTTTGACATAAGAGAAGAAATTAGAAATAGAAAACAAAAGTTAGGTGAAACTTTCGATTCCTTTTTCGATTCCATTTTAACTATTATGGATCATCTTCCTATACCGATGTCTGACGCAGAACTGATAGAAATTTTTGCAAGAAATTTGAGACCTGAGATACGACAGGATTTAATTTATGTCCCCATACACTCTATTTCACATCTACGAAAGCTCGTGCAAATGCGAGAAAACTTTTTAAATGATGAAACTGTGCGTAAAAATCTGCACGTCACTCGCAGTCATAATTCAGCTTTTTCTAGAAAATATATTTCAGAAATTGACGCGACAGAAGAATTTAACGTTGATTTAGATGTAGATGCTGATTGTTCTATTGAAGCAATTCAGGGTAGCGAGATCAAGTCAAAATGTTGGAATTGTGACGAGATAGGCCAACATTGGGAAAATTGTCTTGAAAGAAGATCTATATTTTGCTATGGTTGTGGCACAAAAAATGTCTATAAACCTAATTGTGTGAAATGTGCTGTCAATAAACACTCACAGTCAAAAGACTTCCGAGCTATAGTAGCAAAAGAGAAAACTTAGCAGAAAATATTACCCCAACTTCTAATAGATCATTACAACCTGATAACATTGAAAATATTGCTTTAAATCCACATAAAACTAAAAAAATTAGTATACTTAAACGTGAAGTAAATCTTGAAAATTTGGAAAATGAGGACGTTTCTAAAATTATTATGCCAAAAATGCCCTATCAAAGACGATGGGAATTATATTTGCAAAAACGTAAAGAGATTTTCTGTCTATCTTCACTTGATTATCAACATAGAACGAAACCTAAACGTTCTACTTCCCGATTACGTAAATATTACAAAATTTGTAGAATTTGTAGGAAACTTCTCGTGTCGTCTATAGTATCTAATCCAAAAGACTTGCGATACTACGCAAAAGTAAAATTTTTAAATTTCAATGAATTAGGATTAATTGACACAGGAGCAAATGTAAGTTGTATAGGTTCAGATTTAGCTTCTTATGATTTTTCAAAGCTACAGAGCTTTACAAAGTGTAACCATTTTGTGAAAACTGCAGATGGTCATTCGCAGACTGTTTATGGATGGCTGGATGTTGAAGTAAACTTCAAAAATCAGTCTAAACAATTAAAATTAATTATCGTACCATCGTTAGCTCAAAGAGTAATTTTGGGAATTGATTTCGTAAAGTCTTTTGCTATTTTTCCAGACTTAATTGGATGTACTGATATCATTTTCTTTGATAAATCTTCAAACACGCTTCTTTCTGAGTTATCTGATATTTCCGACAAACTTAAAACTCATTCTGAAAATGTAAAGCATTCCGAAACCACAAGAGAAAAATTCTACCCACTTTCGCAAAGCCAGCAGTTACAGCTTAATGCTGTCATTGAACTTTTTCCTAATTTTGAAAAGCAAGGATTAGGAAGAACCAGTCTTGTTAAACATTCAATTGATGTAGGCACCGCAAAACCACCGGTTTCTCCAACAGTTGAGCAATTAATGTATGGTGAACTTGATCGTATGTTAGAACTAGGTGTAATAGAACCATCTACATCTTCATGGAGTTCTCCGATGGGATTGGTGGTAAAACCAAATAAAGTTCGTTTATGTTTAGATGCACGTAAAGTCAATGCAGTAACTAAAAAGGATGCCTATCCGCTTCCAAACATTGAGGGTATTTTCGCAAGGCTTCCAAAAGCAAACCTCATAACTAAGTTGGATTTAAAGGATGCATATCGGCAAATTCCTTTAGATGAAAATTCGAAAAGTCTTACTGCTTTTACAGTACCAGGTAGACAACTTTATCAATTTGGTGTCATGCCTTTCGGCCTCTGCAATGCACCCCAGACAATGTGTAGATTAATGGATGAAATCATTCCTCCAGATCTAAAACATTCTGTTTTTGGTTACTTGGATGACTTAATAATTGTATCAGAAGATTTTCACAGTCATCTTGAAATTCTGATTCGTATAGCATCACAATTTCGAAAAGCCAACTTAACGTTAAACATTTCTAAATCAAAATTTTGTGTAACAGAAGTAAATTATTTAGGCTATGTGATTGGAAATGGTGGTATCACAACAGATCCCGAGAAAATTAGAGCAATACATGATTGGCCTGTTCCTAAGACTAAGCACAGGAAGCATTTGATAAAGTTAAGACTTTGTTAACCTCAGCTCCCGTGTTGTCAAATCCAGACTTTAGCAAGAAATTTTTCCTTCATTGCGACGCTAGTGATTTCGGAATAGGAGCAGTACTAATCCAGTTAGATGATCAAGGACAAGAACGACCAATTGCTTACATGAGTAAAAAGTTAAATTCCGCACAACGGAATTATAGTGTTACAGAGAAAGAATGCTTGGCAGCAGTGGAAGCAATAAAACGGTTTCGTTGTTACTTGGAAATGCAAGAAGTCGAGGTCATCACCGATCACTCAAGTTTATTGTGGTTAATGCGTCAACCCGATTTAAGTGGGAGATTGGCACGATGGGTATTCAAGCTTCAACCTTACAATTTTTCTATTAGTCATCGAAAAGGTAAAGACCATGTAGTACCTGATGCTTTGTTCCGTATACCTTTAAATGAAGTTTTAAGTGTAGAAGCAACTGAACCAGAAATTGATTTGAATTCTCCTCATTTCTCAGACCAAGAATATGATCAGTTAAAAGCGAAGATACTGGAAAATGCAGCGAAATATCCAGATGTGAAAATTATTGATAAATATATTTATTACCGTGTGGATCTTTATACCGGAGACGAAGATCAAGAAGAAAGATGCTGGACTCTATGGGTACCTGTTAAATTAACAGAGCACGCAATTGCTAGAGCACACGATAGTACGGTTACAGCTCATGGTGGAATGGCAAAAACTTTAGAATTATTAAGAAGAAATTTCTTTTGGCCTGGATTGGTTCGAGATGTTCGTGATTACGTACGTCATTGCGAAGTATGTAAAACAACAAAAGCTCCCAATTGTATCATGAAACCTCCTATGAGAAACCAGACCACGTCAATTCGACCATTTCAACGTCTTTATATCGACCTGTGAGGACCGTATCCTAGAAGTAAAAATGGTTTTATTGGTCTGCTTATAGTTTTGGATCATCTTAGTAAGTTTCACTGGATTTGTCCTTTACGAAAATTTACTTCAACTGGCATCATAGAATTTTTGCAGAAACAAATATTTCATACATATGGAGTCCCCGAAAGTATTGTTAGTGATAATGGCAGTCAATTTCGTGCCAATGATTTCAATGCATTTTTAACTTCATATGGTATCAAACACATATATACAGCATTATACTCTCCACAATCTGATGCGTCTGAAAGGGTGAATCGTTCACTTATAGCTGTTATAAGAGCGTATTTAAAATCTGATCATCGATTATGGGACCAGAAGCTTAGTGATATTAGCTGTGCACTTCGCAATTCGTTCCATCAGTCCATAAACACTTCACCATATCAAGCTTTGTTTGGCTTTAATACGATAACTGATGCTTCTTCCTATGAGTTGTTACGTAATCTTAAACTTTTAGATGAGCCTTCTGCGAAGATAAATAGAGAAGATAGCCTGCAGTTAATAAGACAAAATCTTAGAAAACACATAAGACAAGCACACAAAACTAATCAACAGCAATACAATCTTCTTTAAAAAGTCCAAACATTTAAAGTAGGCCAGGAAATCTATAGAAGAAATTTTGCCCAAAGTAGTGCCGAGAGAAACTTTAATGCTTTAATTATTTGTCAAAGCTAGAATTCGTGGGAAAATAGGTAACCACTATTACATTCTGGAGGATTTGGCAGGAAAACTTATAGGTACATATCACGGAAAGGACATTAGACCCTAAACGACTTGTTCCTATAAATTTTGTATCGGATGCCTCAAAAATTTCTTGGTTTGTAATGGTCGTTATGATTTCTAAATTATTTTATTTTCATAAATATTCATTCTCCTGATAAAGCAGAGAAATGAATGGTTACTTTGATTTTTTTTTGTTGATTCATAATGGGTTAAGTATCTACATATAAATATAATCTTTCTCACCACACTTACTTTATAATGTACTAAATACCATTTAGAAAAATAACCAAGTAGAAAAAACAGAAAATAATATTGGGGTTGCCATAGTGCAAATCTTTGAAACTTCACAAGGTCGTAATTTTTTCACATAATGGAATTTCGAAATTGGAAGCTTCAAATGTCAATATTTACAGTTATTTTAGATCATATAATATATTATATTAATAATAGAATGATCTAGAAGTACTTAGCGTGGGTAATCACGCGTTTCTAATCGATCTCTTTTACTTCTGAACTTCAAAGTGTTCACATCGTGAACATCAAGATTTAAGTTAAATTTAATAAAATGTGACTCAAGTACAGGTTTTTACTGTTAATTAAATAAGTGTTTGTTACAAGTGAAGTTTTTGTGCGTTAAATAAAGCAAATAGAATAAAATAGAAAATAGAATCTGAAGATAGAAAGATGTCTCCTATTATATTCATTCTGAATATAATAAAGAATTTTAATTGGCAATCATAAAATTGTGAAGCGAAAAATCCTAACCTCCAAGAAGTTTGATAGTAGACCGGAAGAGCTTAAGATCATCTGTACCTGAAATCATCATGTGCATCACTTCACTATAAAATATCCCGATTTATCAATATGTCACTCCAAGACAACGTGGCTGAATTTTATACGTAGATATTAATATTTATGCTTAATTATTATTGGAAATTATTATTAATGAAATATCCTAATTTTTGCTTATTTTGATAAGAAGTCACATAAAGTCACTTTTATAATGTGAATTAAATAATTGAATTATATATTTATATATATATAATCAAATATTGCTGAAAAGATCATATATATGATATTGAATTAACTTAAAAAGAAATATTAAATGTAATAATTTGAATTAAAAAAATTTTAAATAATAAATTTTACAAGTAAAAAGTTCAAAGTTTAAAAGAGAAATGCCTCCATTTTGATTATGTTAATATAAAGTATATATTATCATAAAAATTCAGCTGAAATAGTTGAACATAAATTACTACCTAAAAATGAAAAGAAATGTAATATAAAAAATGAAAAAAGAATGTAATAATATAATATAATTTTGTATTAAAATTATGAAGACTAATATTAGATTAAGACTTAACCTATAAATTAACATAAAAATTTCCATTATTGAATTTAACATATTTCATAAAGATTCTGAATATATATATAATATAGCAACCACATCATCGACATTATGCTGGAGGCCTTCATCATCAAATCGATTGATTTGGTAAGTCAATAATGATCATTAATTTCAATTCTTTAAGTTAACTTAATAAAAGCTAAAAGAAACCACAACCAATTAGATCGTTAGCATAATTTTCTGTCACTCTGTATATTAACATATGTTTGCTATGTTATTTTCATTTTTTATAACATTATAATTATGTTTCAATTCCAAAATGTTCCTATAATGCTAGTGATCGTATCTTTTGAATTTTATTGGTTTTTGTTTCTTTTACATTTACAATATTAACCCATTGAGGCTCGGCCTAATTGTTAAATTATTTTTTTTATTAATTTCATTTAACTGAAAGAATGTTAAAATTACATATTTCTCGAATTTTGTATATTTGTATACATATATTTTTTTTGAACTATAATTGGATTATATATATATTTTCTATTTCTGAATTATATTTGGAGATGTTTAAGGTTAGAAAGAATCTTTATAATTATTTTTAGAACTAATGAATTTAATAAATTTGTATCTTAAATAGAATGGTAAATTAAGGCTTTGAAATAGGGGTGTTTTCTGACAGTGAAGATTTAGATTAGTACTAGAAGTAGGACTAAATTTGGGGTTTCCACAAAATACTTTCTTTTGCCTAAGAAACTTGGTAGGCGTGGGTTATGAGGCAACAACCCTCAACAACAACAGAGGTGATGATATTTGTCTGAGAGTTTTGACTAATCCCAACCATAGTCAAACTAACAAAATGACTAGATTGGGGCATAGTTAACGACTTAATTGAGAATATAGTCATCCCAGCCCTTACACCTTAAACATCATCACAAAATCGGGAGTCTATAATAAATTTGTATTGTAGACCAATTTTGCTAGGAAAGGACCGAACTCCATTCAACATTATTTTTACATATTCTACTTTGATATGATATGCTTTGATATGGTACACATTAGAATACATTACAATAAAATTGCGATGGAACGGTATTACATTACAGTGCAATACCTATGGCAAATTTAAATATGAACAAATGCGACAACAAAAAAAGAAACGTTACGTTGCCACTGCGTTCAGTTGATCAATTTTATCGACATTGTTTATTTTATCGGGTTCGTCATCTAACGTTTTTTTTTTCAACTAGTACTTATTTCGTGAATGGTAACTCTTAGCTCATGTCTGATTTGACAGATAATTAGTTTTATCCTTCCGTTGAACGAATATGGACCATCCAATGCGTTTTCGCCTCGCTAAGTGGGCCTGCGATCGACTTACAGAAGATGCCGATTTTGGCAAAAAAAAAATAATCTTTTCAGATGAAGCTCATTTTGATCTTGGCGGGTATGTAAACAAGCAAAATTGTCGCATTTGGGGCACAGAAAACCCGCGCGCATACATTGAAAAGCCGACGCACCCAAAACGAGTTACTGTTTGTCGCGGATTTTGGTCCAGAGGCATAATTGGGTCATTTTTCTTCGAAAATGAGCAAGGAGTGGCCGTTACAGTCAATGGCGTTCGTTATCGGGCCATGTGAACGAATTTTTGTTCACAAAAATTGAAGAGGAGGATTTGGTTTCAACAGGACGGCGCTACATGCCACACAGCCGATGTTTTGCGCCCTGTTTTTGAAGATCGTATTATCAGCCGCAGAGCTGATGTCGTTTAGCCACCTCGGAGCTGCGATTTGACACCGTTGGAATATTATTTGTGGGGTGCCGTCAAAGATAAGTTACGCCGACAAGTCAGAGACAATTGACGCTTTAAAGGACAATATTCGTGAAGCCATTGGTGCAATACAGCTGCACACAATCGATAATGTGCTTAAAAATTGGACCGATCGTGTAGGCTACTGCATGGCCAGCCGAGGCAACCATTTGAATGAAATTATTTTCCATTATTAACCGGAAGGATTGTACTTTCAAATAAAAAAAGAAATTTGAGAAAATATTCAGTAGTTTTTTTTAAAGCATTTTCAAAAAAAAAGTTATTTGGCGGACTCTTTATCTGTAAGTTGTAATAACGAAAATAAGTTAAAGGTAACTTTACAATTCCCTTTAACTAAACTCAAGTTTAACGGCAAGTTGTAATAATGGCCCTAAGACTCATAAAAATATTAATGAATTATTGCAAAGGAGAAAATTCTAAAAGGTTTAATGTTGTGAACATTATTTATGATGTCTACATTGTTATTGATAATGGTTCATAAAGTTCAATAGTTACTAAAAGTTTTCCATGTATTACAACAGTCTTTTAACATTTCTTCTCGAGCACTACACTATTTATCCTTTTCATTATATTGCTTATATATGATAACTTGCGAATGAACATATGTATGCCTGACATATTGCCCAATTATCTTGTTTTCCTTTACGTAAACACTTCAAACTATTTTAATGTTTTTCATATCATTAATTTTTATCACTCACTTCACTCAAGTATGGGTAGGTTTCATTCCTGAAGTGTTTAAATTTTGTTCTTAAAAACGTCTTGTCTATTTAATGCAAGAGAACCTATATTTATAAATATTTACTGCCAATAATAGCATGTATGTGTTCGTCCTTTTTTCAAGCATTATTTGATATTGTATAAAATGTGGATTGGGATCATATTAAAATAATGACGTTCATTTCTAAAACTATTTATATACTGATTTAATATTAGTATTATTTGCCAATAATGAAACAAAAATGCAATCGATCACAGTAAAATTGGTTCACTTGCATAAAGGACTTAAATGTCCAAGAAAACTAAGAAAGCTGTATTTAATTAAAAAGTATTGGGATCAGTCAGTTAACTGAATTTTTTAAACGGTAAGTAAAGTAAAGTTTAAAAATAAGAAATGTATTTATTTATTAATTGCAATACATTTACAAATTACATTCTAATTATATACGAGCGGAGAAAGTTGACCATAAGTTCGGTGTAGTGTCACAGACCAGTGTCTCTGGTGGGAATCGAACTCACGACCCTCACGTTAATAGTCTAGCACACTACCCACTGGACTACCACGGCACCCCAAACAAGAAATGTAAATTAAATTCAACATTTTGGAATTATTTTTAAAGAATCGACAAAATTTATCCAAAAGTCGGCCCCGAAATATGAAGATGTAGTTAACTTGTGAAGATTTTCATAACGAGAGATAATAGACCAACATCTACAACCAACAACTACAAGTTTAAACGATTTAAAATTGATCATACTTTCCAAACTGACACAACAGAGCTCTACAACAACAACTATCGAAAGCGCTGTCGGAAAAAATATGCCAGAATTATATCGTAAGACAAACCTTCAAATATTATAACTGGGTTTTTAATTTTTTGTGCTCAAGCAAAAACAAATTTATGTTGCATTTTTTTATTGGCAGGACGACGTACAAAACATTTTCCGTCTGATGGAGCACGTTGTTCCAATTTTTGCGACTTTGGTGTTGCCTGACCAATTTTAACCTTTTTTGTACATCTTTTTTATTTAAAGGAGGTACTTCGAGCCATAAGTCCAGTCTCTTGGAGACTGTTTCTTATAGTATGGCTTGTTACTGCATCTAGTATATTTTTAAGCCGATTAGATGACTCAAGAGTTTTTTTTTTGGAATGTACTAAAATTTGATCAACATGCGTTTTCCTCTTTATTACTTTAGTTTCGATATTTTTGTTTAGTGAATCACGTTAAATACTTTATGTTTAGAACACTTCATTATTTTGGCTATTTTTTCAAGTGATAAGCCATCAGATTTTAACTTAAGGATAACATTTCTTTTAGCATCAGTGGTATGAACATCTCGAAACATTTTTTAAAAGATTTGAAACATCCACTCAACACGAAAATTTTGCAAAATGTTCTAAAACAATAATTCTAAACCATTTCTAAATATTTCATGTAAAAAGTTTATTTATTTTAAATTTAAACGCGGTTTTAGAAAAGCGTTTCTATTAATTTTTCCAGCTAAATTACGAATTTTTTACTTTTTCCTGAAAAATAATAAATTAAAAGAGAAGAAAGCAGTAAAGTAAACAAATAATAAAATCCCGTTACATTAGCAAGAATTTGACAGTGATTTCCAACAACAAAAGTTTATTACGAAAAAGTATACAATATTTTAATGATAAACTAGTAATCGTTTGTATTATTTTTTTTTCCAACACTGCAAAATAAATAACTGATTCGATTCACAAATCATTGAATCAAATACAAAATTAACTAAAATCGGACCTACAACGAAAATTGTATATTCAGCGAACAAATTCGTAAAAAATTATTTGAAAAGAAAAAGCATTTTTTTCAATTAAATAATTATGTTATTAGCCAAAAAAGTTAATCACAATTCATTTCCAATTTCATATAAATTTTTTAACTAAAACAATAAGTTATTTTGTTTGGAATTTGTATTACAATTTCAAACAAATTTTGTAACTAAAAAAAAAAAAAATTTTTATTAAATTTTACAACAATTTTCAAAAAAAGTTTACTTTGAATCAATAAGTAATTTGTTCGAAATTTTTATTTCAATTTCAAACAAATATACTCACTAAAACGAGCACAGCATTTATTGTGTTTTAAACGAATTATCAAACAATTTATTGTTTGAACCAATAAATAGTGTGTTTAAAAAGTGCCCCGATTTTAAATAAATCCATAACAGAAACAAGTAAATTTATTATAGTTTCCCTTTATGGTCAAAAAATTTCTTTTGCTGTAACCATAAATGATTTGTTTAGACAAAAGAGGTATTGCATCAGCTAAGATATTGTTTGAAATTCTATTTTAAATCAATTACAAATGTAGTTTTTTTTACCCTTTTTATAATATTCCTTTAAATGAAAAATTAACAGATAAATCGTTTACAAATATTTTATTAATTTTTTTAATTTTACACAAATACTTTAAAATAATACATTAAAAAAAAATGTATATAAAATTATTGTGTTCAGATAACGTATTGACTTTGAGTCCCTTGTTTTTAAAATGCAAATTGCATACAATATTTGTTATTTTTTCAACGACAAATAATAATTATGTATAACTAAATGTCATTCATTTTTTAACATAAAATCGCAAAAAGGTAAAAAATAAATTGTTTGGTTTTAAAGTTGATTAAAAGAAAATTTGTTTATATAAATACATACATACATCTTTTATTAAATCTTATAAAGTATAAAGTAATGGAATGACTTTTAATAAACATTCAAAATTGAATTCATTTAATATTATTCAAAAAAGAAATTTTATATTACCAGAAATACTCTTAAAATTTTATTTTAGATTTAAAATTTCATGTTTAATGTTAGATACTTTTGAATATTTCTTTGCAGTAGGTAAATCGTAAAAAAATGATTGTATAAAATTATAAAAAATTTCGGACTGTTCCGGATACTGAAGGTTAAATAAAAAAAATATTTTAAATAATGCATCAAGAGCATTTAAAAATGTCAAAATTGGATATATAATATTATCTACAAAAACCAAAAAAAGATTTAATAGTGCATATTTCACCTATAACTAATAATCTTGGTTGTATATTTCGGCATTGTACCTTCGATAATTTCAATTTAACTTCTAATTCCTCTGAAGTATTTGCTATTATTGCGAATCCTTCTTGGGAATCAGCAATTGAGTATTTCTTTCGTATTTTTGAGCCACTAGACTCCGTAGAAACTTTTAGTTGTTGTGGGAAGAGATTGTGTAAAAACCAGAATATGATAAATGTTTTAGACTCTGTAACAAAAGTATTTATTAAAATAAATTTTATCTTTTAAATTAGAGTTTTTACCATCATTTCTGGACTCAATATCGGCAAGCATTTTAGAAATATATGCGGAAGAAATTTAAGTTTTTAAAACGCGCAAAATTGAGGCCATCGTTCATGCAAATGTTTGGCCATCGGAAATTTTAGGGAAAAATCTATGTCAATCTAAAAGAAAAAGTAGAATTACAACATATAAGCTATATATGTATATATAAAATATTGGTGTCAGAAATTTACCAAACGAAAGCCTGAAGGTTTTATGTAGTCAGGCCATAACTTAAAAATTTATCCCGTTGTCTGAGATTCCGATATCTGTTTGAATCGAAATGGCGCACATTTGCGCCAATAAAGATCAAATTCCTCAGCTGATATTTGGTCACTTTGAAGATATTGTAAATACAAGTAGCAATTTTCTTCTGACTCTGAAATAACAACAATTATTAAATATAATAACAATAATATAATCAATATATTTACCTTCAATAGTATTTATATCAGGTTTACTTTCACATTTTTTAAAACATCCTTTGAAAGCCTTTTCAAATTAGCCAATTTATTGTAAATTTTTCCGCTCCTATAAAAATCCTGTCGATTGAAAATGAAAATATTAAAAATGTGAAAACTTACTACTTTTAGAATTTATACTTACCAGTTCCTGTGAGGGAAATATTAAACATATTTCTTTTTCCATCTCAGAACAGTCAGATAAACTGCATACAACACCATTTGCCTCAATGTATTTGATAATGGTATTTATAAGCAAGTTGCGTTGTTCTTCGTGAAGCGTTTCATATTTTTGGTAGAAATCCAGTTTTTCACGTCCATTGTGGGTACACTTAAGTATTTCCATAACAGACATTTTTGTTGTAACCTGCTTATATTGGGAGTTGTAAGTTTCACTTTTAATTGTTGATTTCTTCCATTCATCCAAGTTATACTCTAATTTGACCATATCTCCAATTTTGCTATCAACAAAGAGTCTTTCGATATGGTTACTGTTTAGCATGTGGAGAACTTCTACTGTAATCCCTTGTTCTGTAAATAAATAATTTAAAAGAAAATATAATGAAATATGTAATATAGTAAATAAAATATATTTCTATACCTTTTGGTCTATCATATAGGTGACTCAGATTCCATTTGTGTAGTATACAGTACAAATCGCTGAATTTGTACATCTTTAATTATAAGTACTCTTGTAAAATTCTTTTAATTTAATAAATGTAGTACCATTTGATTCAATTTTTTCCACCGGTGGTCCAACAACGTCGTCAATGTTTATTATTATGTGTTGATTCGAAATGTTTTTATATTCATAAGCAATGTAATGTGTATTAAAGACAATATCTATTTTATTACAACAAAATAGTATGTCATTAGATGTTTTAATAATAATATTAATTTTGTATAATTCAAAGTCAGTCGTAAATTTCGAGATGATCTTGTGTTCGTTGTATTTATAGCCCCATATTTTTCCTTCTGAATATAGCAAAATATTTTCTTCGGATATTTTTAAATCCCTACCGACTTTTTTTACTATATTTAAATTATTTATTGGTTTTTTTAAAATAACATCGTTATCTTGATCGTTTTCAAGTAAAAAAATCGCAAATGACATTTGTTGTTTAAATGAAAAACTTTTTGAAACATTTTTTCTCGAAGTTATCACATGGGAATATAATTTGAATTTCGTAATGGTCCGCATTGTTTTAAAACTGTTGGGTAATGCGTTAAAATATGAAATTTTGGAGTAAGCGTTTTTTTAAACAAAGTTTGAAAATTGTTATTTAAATATTGAATTTTTGTCTTTATTTGGTGGATTGAAGACACAGAAACTTCATAACGCAAAATATCATCTAGTAATTCAAAAAAGCGTGCCAAAAATGCCCAGATTTCGTCTCCATAGTGTACTAAATCACCAAAAAGTAACGTAAAGTACTGGCAAAATGCCATCATCTGCTTTGCAGACATTTTCAATTTTTGTTTTTCCAATTCATTTATAGTTATTGTAATTTTTTCGTTGCCCCTATCGTGTCCATCATACTTAAAATTTTCCAATCGATTATTTAGTGTATTGATGCTGAAGTAATTCATTGTTTTTATAAAATGTAGCAAAGATTCACATACCACGATGTGGCAAACCCCTTCAAACAGATCATGCATAACCTCAACACTGAAGTTTTCAGTGCAATGAAATGATGGAATTTCATTAAAAATGCACGTAGAACTTATGCCACAATCTGATGATATGCCCTTCTCAATACTCTCTATAATTTATGCGATTTCTTAATAACTCAATATTTTCAATAGCATTTAGCTTCGTTTCAGATTTGTGCATTAGGCAGAATCTGCAAAAATGATTTCGAAAATCCTAAGGACCTAACCCTAGATTATCACCCAATAATGAACCCATAATAAAATGTACTTTTTTAGTGCCGTCTTTAGTATTAATAATAATACCATTTATTTCTAAGTTTTTTAAAGCTTCAACCAACGGTTTAAGGCATTCATTGCCATACAATTTCATGTCTGAAGATCTAATAGAAGCAGCTAAAAATACTTCACCTAAGTTTGATGACTTTTGTGGGAGGCATGGAAAGCAGTAGTAGAAATTACACATTGAATGTCGGTTAGATTTTGACCCAAGAGGGTTATTTATTGCAAAATCATCTGAATAAATTAGATACGGAATTAAAGTATTTTTTGGATACAATGCTTTCTTTTGTTTCCATAAATTTCCTTGGATAAAATTTCGGGTCATTCTCTATTTCACGCATATGTTGCAACATTTTTTCTAAGTTGTTGCCCTTTTTCCAAGAATTTTTTAACTGAAAATCTAGAAGCATTATTATTGCATTCGATTGTAGATTATTATTAATCTTAAATGGCTGCACTTTTCCAATAAGGTTCATTTCGGTTAAATTTTTATTAAATTTAAATTCTGATCTAAATTCTTGGAATGTTGATTTTATTTTACTTAACACATTTAATACAGTTCCTTCATTTTTACTTTTGACCTGCTCTTCTCAGATATCAAACATTGGATGTAGTATTAAATCTTCCACTAAATTAGTAACCTTAGTAACGTCCGATTGAGTAAAATTATTAATTGAATGCAGCTTGGTAACAAATTTAATAACAGAAGTGAGAAAATTTTTAATTTTTTCTGTTTCATTGTCTTAAATTCATCACATTCATTATCAGAATCCGTATTTACAGCAGGCAGTTCGACTGATTTCATTTGATTGACGTCAAAATGTGTCTTTGAAAGGATCGTTTGATTTGAAATTTTTGGAAACAATTTAAAAATGTACATTCATAAAAATCTTTGGGTGAAAGACCGCATTTGTACAAATGGGTTAATAATTTTTTGGGGGAATCGAATGATGCTTTGCATAAAAAGCATTCCATCTCCATTTTCATTCGAGTTATATTAAATTAATAATGAAAAATGAATACTGCACTTAAAAATAGTAAAAGTATATAGAAAATTATTTTCTTAAACACATACCAATCATACACAAACACTTTTCGTTTTTATTTGTTAATACAACCAAACCTGTTTTTACACGGTTTTTTACGCGAATTTGAAATAATACGGTTTTTTTTTAACATATTTACCATTTTTTTTTGGTCGCTCCTTTTTATACGGATAAAATCGTTTAATAAAATAAAAACTCTGTGTATACTATTGAACTAAATCTGTGCGTTTTTATAAAGTTATTCAATTTTATAGGCATATGTAGGCTGCTGCATCAATCCTATGTATATCTCTCCAGTTTGTTTATACACTTACATACATACATAATATTTGTCTTTTTTACGCGTTATTTTTTTTACACGGTATCCACTGGAACGTATCTACCGTGTAAAAAAGGTTTGGGTGTAAATAACTTTTTATTCACTATCACTATTTATATTTTCTTTCTTTAATTCACTAAAATTGTTCCACAAAAATATTTTTCTCAAACCACTTCAACGCATCAACTTCCTTAACACAAAATGAAATTAAAATCTTAACAACGTTTGTGCCAAGTTCTTTTCTCAATAAACACAATTTTTTTACCGTTAGATTTGTTTCTGCAATTCATTGCAAAAAAGAAGTTAATCACAATCTATGATGCACGCGACAAACCTTAAAAGCATGCATTTATATATTCTTTAATAAGTCGCACTTTGCTTGCAGCTATAATTGTAAACACACATAGGAGTCAGCAACACAAAAAAAAAGAAAAAATACTTAATGTATACAATTTAATTTATTTTCGGAAATAAGTATTATTATCTCTTTAACTTTAATTATTTGAAACTTTTAACAAAAATACTAATTCCAACTTTAATATAATAATATTTAATGAATGAAAGCATTAGATTTATTAAAATACATACATATGTATATACATTAGCTGTATGAATACATCTATCACACACTTTTCCTTGATTTCTTTTCTTACGTTTTTTCTATATGATTATGGTGCGGTGTTGTGTACTATAAAATATATTTTAAAAAACGCAAAAAGTAAAGCGCGTTCATTATTTCATAGGAAAAAGCACTAAATTGATTGAACTAAAAAGCGTTTATTATAATTTTTTAAGTTGTCACTAGTGTTTGGACGAACATGAAAACCAAACAAAAATAATATTTGAAACAATAAAAAATATTTGTTAAAAACAAACTTAATTTCAAACATGCGATCGTTTGAGTCTTTTTTGGCGATAATTTTTTCTGTGTGTATATATGTATATACGTACGTAAATAAGATTTACTAGTTGCGTAGTTGAATGAAATGTTTATGTGTTTTTTTTAACATCGCTCATTCTAACTTTCTCTTGATAAATGGTCTTACAACAGAGACTTCCGAATTTTGACAGTTGAACTTACATCTGCCAAATTAGTTGTTATTTGATGCACGAATAAAAATATGATTGAATTCTGGAGCAGGTCTTCATCGATAAATCGTATTTTGTGATTAGATACATTTCTGGATGAATGGGCACGTGGACAAACACACTTGCTGATTTTGCTGCGATACTAATTCAAATTAAATCCTAGGGCCTCCATTCCATTCAGGAAGTCAGTTTTTTGTTTGAATATTTCTTTAAGAAATGACGTTGGTCAAGCCATCTGTTTCAAAGGCGATTACTATAGATCGATTATTACCTACTCCTTTTGGCCTGAATTGGGTTATCTAGACATCGTTATGTGGTTTCAAAAAGACGCTGTTTCGTGCCACGAAGCCCATTCTATATTCTGGATCAACGATTTGCGGAAGAAATGTGCCTGGTCACTGAGGGCGTGCGACTTAACCTCGTTAGACTTTCTCTTGCAGGGTCTTCTTAAGTCGTAAACCACAGTGGTTCTCAAAGTCAATTTAACATATTCCATTAGCCAAATTAAACCTGAGATATGCGCTGGAGTCAGGAAAATTAGTCATTTCTGATACTCTCTACTCAGATTCTTTATAAACATATAATGAATGAATAGGTTTTAAACGAATGAAATATTTGGACTATATCTCAAACATACTTTATTTTACTTGAATTCAATGATAAGAAGCGCTCAAAAAGGGTCAATATATATACACACGTAAGTTTGCATGGGTATGCATCCCTTAAGAAATAAAATATAGCCTTTTTAGCTTATAATTCATTAGTTTTTTTATGTTAGTACTTTGTACTGTTCTTTTCTGTAACTCGCTTCATGCTGAATGTTGTTTGTCATTCCACTTAGTTTTACATAAAAACTTTTTGTATAAAAACTGACACATAAAACAGCAATTTTTAATTATTTACAAATCGTATGGTTTGTATGCAAATCAAATGTGTAAAAATAGGACTAAAAAATGTGTATGTTTCTAGAATGAGTATGTTTCTTTGAAATAAACGTTTACAAAAAAGGGAGACATATATCGATCAAAAATTATGCAGAAGTGAAATTCAACAAAATTCGTTTGGGTATTGAAATTCAAAACCTCTAAAACTTCGTTAACTCCATTACAAATATAATGTTTTTGGTATTAGAAATAAGGTTGGCCCATAAAATATATGTACAGAAGACACTTAAAATTTAATTTACAACTAGATCTCGATGGCCTAGTCGGTAATGTGCTAAACTTCAAGTACAGCGGTCGAGGGCTCGATTCCCTCCAGAGACTCCGGATGTTTGTGGTTGTCCGACTGTTTGTCTGACATTATATATAATAATGTAAAATATATTCAAATTTCATTCAGCCTTTTTTAAATTAATACAAATCTGAATAAAACCAACTATTGCATTCAAACGAACAACTATGAATGTATACACATAGATCTTTCACAGTGTAATATTATGTCGTGTTAATCGAAATTGTATGTAAAACACAGCCATTTATTATGGATGCATAAAAATATGTACAACTTAGATCTCTTCAGAAAAGTTACTTAAATTTATGATGCAAATACTAAAATACAAAAGTGTGTATTTCCTTGTTTTCATAATATTTTGTATACCTGTAACACACCCTAATTATAACAAATAATTAACAATAATTGATTTCATATACATACTTTCATTACACTATGCGAAAATATCTAAATATACTTAACTTTATTATTCGAATTAATAAGTATGTATATTGTATGTATATTGTTTAATATCTCAGAATAATCAAGAGTGTAAAGTTTGAACCTGCCATGAAAAAGTTTCTCAAAAATCTGTCATTCGGAGTCGATGTTAAACGTTTCACGTATAAAATTAACGCACACAACATGAGTGGTGTGAGAAGTTAGGCCGTAGTCCTGACTGAAGGGTTGTAATGGCCAATTATGTATGTACATATGTATGTATGTAAAGGTTGAATAAAAAAAATTTTTTTTAAATAAAATTTTTAAGTTCTATTCAGCTAACTTTACAATACCACAGACACAATATCCATAGTCAGGTGTGTTTTTACCGTCCCATTGTGTTATTTATACAATTGATATAAAGAAAGTTAAGAAATATGTATGAATGGAAGTTGTACACATTTTCAACGAAATGCTACTTAATCGTAGCAAACAAGGTTTGATTCCTGCTAATAAAAAAGTTTTGTTGCCGAAAACAATATTTTGGTTTGATTGATGGTACTTTTAGGTCCTTGTATATGTTCGAGTTTTTAGTGTACCACAGCGCATCTGTTATAGTACGAAGAATTTTATTTATTGAAATCTTTAAACTTTTTCAATATGGGAAGCATAGTCAGTTCCCCATAATTATATCGTATAATTCAGATTGGTTTAATTGTACAATAAAAGTTTTAATCATATATCTTAAATTTTATATATCTTAAATTTTCAATTTAATTTGTACCAATTTTGCTTCTGTATAGAAGATCCAGGTTAAGCGTCTATCAAAATGAATGCCGAGAAATTTGCTTCTCTCCGTAAGATGAACACAGTTTTGCAAATGAGCTGTGTCACTGCACAATTTCAGGTGATCAAAAAACAAACTAGCGTTTTAAATAGGTCTTTTAAGAATTTTAGTGAATAATTTGAATCTGATAGAATCCAGTTCTTCCAGAATTTGTTTAAGACGTTTAGTACATTCCTTATTGCTGATTTTATGTTTAGGGGATTTATGTTGCTGCCGCTCTTGTCGAGCTGTTCTTTCTGCGGAAACCAGTTTTTCCTCTTCTGCTGAAAATACTCTGTTAATTCGACTCTGCCGCCGGCTCGAAGTTGCAAGATGAGCAGCCTGGTTAAAGTATATAGTGAAATTTGATATATAAGTATATATCCTCTGGTATACCTAGTTCTTTCGAATTTTAACCAATTAACGTATTTATTTAGTCTCATACGTGAGTTGGGTGCTGTAATACCGGTCTGATTCGAGATAGCATCAATAGTTGACGAGTGGTCCTAAGACAAATTCAGTGAAGACTCAGGTTGGACAACACCTCTAGGCGTAACAAGTTGAGAACACTAGAACATATATTTAGCATTGTAGTCACCAGCTGCCAAAAATGTTAGCGATTTATAGAAATTTCTATATTGATCCTCTGAAATCTAGAAGACTCATATACCGAGGATACAACAAAGTTGTGATGAAGGTTTTCTATGCGGATGGTAGTTGTATAATTTTCACATATGTCGCCCAGTCTGAGAGTAATTACAACCGTATAATATGTAACAGGACCCATTTAATAGGCTCCTTTCTGTGCCACTTTTTTAATGTAATATGTAAAAATAATGGCAGTATACAAGGCCAATTAATAATACGCATCGCACTTTGTGAAAGATACAAAACAGTGTAAAAAGTGCAACCAGAATTATCGGTGTTAATGGATGCTGTGCATCGTTACTGTTCACAAGTGCAAATAATATATGTAAATGAATTAAAAGGATAAATCAGAAAAGTCGAAAGAAGAAAACCAGTCATGTCGAGAGATTATGATAAATATATTGTTACGTTTTAAGCGTTTTAAAAACGTTAAAATATGAGTTCGTAGATTGCAAAAAAATAAAAATAAATTTGTGTTTAGTTTTAAATCAATTCTTTATTGTTAGCACAATTTCATATGCCACCTTTCACCACTTGATTTAAACAACAAAAATTTGCTTTATTTGTTATTCTTATTTACACTCTTCCGCGTACACAATAACAATTGTTCAATAGATCTTTATAACAGAGATCTTCAAATCTTTCTAAATGTAAACATGTTGTTTTCGTTATTGTTGTTTGTGTATTTTGTTTACGTTTGTCCCCTTTTTTATACTGATGTTGTTGCTATATTTCTGTTTATTCGTTGATCATCTAAACAAGTCCATTGTTTTGTTTTTGGAGCTTTTGTTTATCATTTTAATAACACCATTTTCGTAACAATATAATAATAAAGGTAAAATTTCGAAGGATGACAAGGGCAATTAAGTTTTTCAACAGAAACTAAAATAAATTGTAGTTAATTGTTAAATACAATTGTAAGCAAAAATAATAAATTTTACTTTAAAACAGCTGAACTTCTTTACATTTTGAATTAAATATAATTACAGTATCCCCCGGATATAAGCACTTGCAAAAATGTTTGTAGGACAGCGCTTGTAAGCGCCTTTATCGAAATTCCACACATGGGAACTATTAGCCTTTCTGCCTTTCAAGCTTTTTTGTCTCATTGCCGTCAATGGTTTCGCTTTCGATTTAATGCCGGCTGGTGGGAGAGGATAGGGTTTACAAATTACGAAAGATGAACATTGATGGATTGTAGGTTTTCTATCAGGAATAAATTATCTTAGCTTACGTTGCCTTAAGTGGTTATTACTTCTGGATGGGACAGGATGCCGGCACTGGCTAATGGAGAGTGAAATCATATTTGAAACCAATATTCTATAGAATGCGCTTTCCAATTTATTTACTACTTTTGTCTGCCATATGGCATTATTGGTCAAAATTTGCTTCCAGTGACTCAAGAAATCCAAAAACGTTTGATCGTACGACCGAATAGCTAGAGGATTAATTTTGAAAAGAAAGTTATCACAAAGCGGGTGCATATAAATGTACTATTTTTAAAGCAAATTTTAAATATGCGGTACAATTCTTCGCGTTTATAAGCGGAAAATGCTTAAAATCGGAATGTATATATCGAAATAGCAAAAACATAGATTGCCTAAATTCCAGTGCTACTAAGAGGGGAATTATTATATCCGGGGTATACTGTATTTTTATTTTTTGTATTTTTTTTTTTTTTTTTTTTTGTAAAATTCAGACACAAAAAAATGCAATTTGGCAAAAAGAGAAAAAATCATTTAAAATAAAAGAAGCTTTTCATTTAGTTTACTTTCGCCATTCAACTTTTTTAAAATCATAATGAATAATGGCTTAATCAAAAACATGACTATCAATCCAAACATTTTAAATAGAGTTTGTTATTGGCCTTGATGTTGTTATGTTCGTAATGCTGCTGTTATTGCTTTATATACACGATATTAGCCAAAACTTCAATGAGAACATTTACAATTACAATTGTGTTGTTTGTTCGAGAAAAATGTAATAAAATTAAAATTTTTTTCTACTGAAATATTATAATAATAAACCACTAATAGAGAGGAAAAAACAACTGTCCATCTAAGTAATAAGCTCCACTTAAATAAACAATCAAAATGTAAAATAACAGATGTTATGTTTGTATATACAGTGAATAGCAAAAGTCTTGGTACCATTATAAGTTCCATGAATTTGAAGCAATAATGCGCCAAAAAGAAATTATTAATGTTTTTATATTTATTTTATTCATTTATTTCAATTTTATTATACACAAATCAAAAGAAAAATAAAAATTAAAATGCTTTCTGCTGACTCCATATTTTTACATCGCAAAAGTGTAGGTACACGTAAGAAGAATTCGGTGATAATTTAAAGGACCAATATATTAAAAGGTTATTCCTTACATTTAGTAGGATATGCTTTATGGTTAGGAATTTCATTTAACCTATTTAGAAAATTTTTGGCTTACATTTAGTAGGATATGCCTAGTGGTCAAGAATTCCATTTAACCTATTTAGAAAATTTGTTGGTACCTTAAATATTTTTCCATTCTCGTTTATTCGATGATAGTTCTTTAAAAACTGCAAAAATTCCGCTACTAAACATTGAACAATTGAATCATTTAAATTCTCCTTTGTGGTGAAAATAAAACTTTAAAGCGCATGAAAAAATAGAAACGGAAATGTATTTCATTTTGAAAAACTGGAGCAGAAAAGAAATTGGTGATAAAAAGCAATTAAGAAACAAACAGAAAAAAAAGAAACAAAGTTTAGCCACAAGAAAATCTATGCAGAATAAAGTGAAAACAAATCAATGTTTACTCTTGTTTTAGTTAAAGTTTATAAAAAGTTCACGTAATGTGAAATTAATGACAGAACCATTTGTGATTAAAATAATAATTAAAAAAGGTATAATTTTTTCAATTTGCTTAATTTATTTTTTATTATATTCCCTGAAGGAAACATGTCGACAAGTGTCTCCATGGTGACTTTATGGTGACGTTGTGATTGAAGGGTCAACAATTATTTAATTTGCCTTTGATGAGAAAAAAAATTGTCAAAAACGACAATTGAATAATTTTCATTTATTTTTAATTTCTAAAATTTAAATTTTCTTTTGGACTTTACAAAAAGTATCCAGTAAGAGTAAGAGAAATTATAAACGTTTAATTAAAAAACAATCGATGTGACATAAAAATAAAAGTAGTGAAAATGAGACAATTATAAGTCCAAGTGTGAATTGTGAAAATATTGTGGAGCCTGAATGTTCTATGTCGTGTCAAATAGATTTTCCAAAATATAGTTTGCGCGAGAAGGTAAAAATTGGTATATTGAGTTGTGGCCAATGCTTTTAAAAATAATTAATTTGCAGGAGAAAGTTAAACATTTTCCAATAGGAATATATGTAAGCCTTACGAAACCAAGGTTAGAGGACATGTACTTGTCAATTAAGACAAGTACAGTACCCGGAGGTCGAATTGACCCATTGTACGAAACCAAAGTGTGTTAAAGATTTTTGTAAAGATTTTGTTGAAGAAGTCCTTTCTCTTAATGGTGATTTTTTTAATGACAAGAAAATTAAAATCTTGTTTCGTTGTTTGTCATGCGACACGCCAAACGTAAGTATTTACTTTTATTGTGGAACTACTTCAACGAATAAAATTGAATTTTTTGTTTATAGTCAATAGATTCGACAAATGAAATCACATCATTGCGGGTAATGCAGAAGGAAACCTTAATGAAATATTTGGCGAAAATATTATCATGAATTTTAATGTTGATGGCTCTTTTGGCAAAAAGAGGTTGCGCGAATACTCAAAAGGTTTTTGAAGCCATAATAGGTAATAGAAGCTTGTTTGTGTTCTTATAAATATTTGTAATATTCTAACAATTTGTTTCGTTTTTTTAATATCCAGATGTAATATCAACTTTTAATGAAAATTCGGACAAAACACTTAGAGCAAAACCAAAAATAATGAAAATCGTGAAGAAGACGACTCTCCCAAAGAGGATTAATAATTTTACTTAATTTTAATAAAACAAAAACGTTGTTTTGATGTTCCTATATAAACAAGAGAGACTGAATTAATAGTACCTTTTTAGTTTTTAAATTTAAATTTAAAAAAGGCTATAACAATGAAATCGTACCTTTTTATTTTTTTTTAATAAAATATCAAATATTTACAAAAATTGAAATTTTATTGTCGACTTTTACTACAGAAAAGTACCAAAAGTGTAGACTAGAACTGCTAAATTGTGCTATTGATTCACTGGTTCCAATGTCTACATATGGTCCCAAAAGAAGTACCTAGTCAATAGTACTATCGTCAGTAGTGGATTATCAATGACACGCACATGTTAAATGTCTATAGTAAAAAGCATTATTTGTCATATAATAAGTCAGTAGTACTGGTGACTGTGTCAATAATAAGTCAGCACAGTTTCACTATTGACATTTCCTGCAGGGTTATTATGATCATACTCTATCAGGAACAACATGCAGAAGATGGTTTAGACCGTTGAGAGATAATGATTTTGATGTGAGAAATGAAGTACGTGGAAGGCCATTAATGGTATGGCGAAACATCGCCTGAAAGATGGAAAAAACGCATAGACAGCAATGACCAATAGCCTGAATAATTTTTTTTACGTTCCAGTGTTTCATTTTCACAAACAAAAAACGATAATTTCATACCTGGTATGTTATAATTATTACGAGCTAAGTAACTCAACTTACTACTGCCTTTAGTGCTATTCAACGGGAGTCTCATTAAGATGGTTCTGGCAGTAAATGAAGGCAAAACGAATTTTATGTTGTCGACAAGTAGCGACATGCGGCATATTGGATCCTATATTACGGCCGAAAACTATACTATCGGCATAGTCAGTGAATTTGTTGAGCCGTAAATGATGTCAGTCTGGAGATCAAGCGTAGCATCACTCTTGCCAACGGGTCCTATTCTGGTCTCAATAAGCAACTGAGTTGCAGAGACCTCCCTCGCTCATCATCTGCGTGCTTCGTTATGGCGCAGAAGCGTGAACACTACTAAGCACTAATTCAACAGCCTCAAGAGAAAAGTCCTACGTAAGATTTTCGGTCCAGTGCGAGTTGGCGATGATTTCCGCATTCGATATAATAATGAGCTTTGAGGCCACCGTGGTCTAGTAGGTAGTGTGTTGGCTTATTAGACGTAAGGCCTCGGTTCAAAAAGTTCAGATATCTCCAACTAAACGAAATATGACAAAATATTTCTTCGGCGACTTCCTTTCAGCAGATCTCTGGCAAAAGTTTATCAAAAATCTGTCGTTCGGAGTCGACTTTAAACTGTAGGTCCCGCCACTGATGTATAAAAATTAACGCACACAACACAAGTAGTATGAGAAACTAGGTCGTAATCCTGACCAAAGTGTTGTAATGACCAATTATGTATGTTTGTATATGTATGAGCTCCTCAGCGACCTGGAAGTTGCGCTGCAATATAACATCCAGTGGCCGTATCTCTGGAATGGAAGAGAACTGCAGTTATTTGATGCAAGGATTTGTGGAAGTCGGAAGTCGAGGAATCGCTGTCATCGATGGGTGTGGTCAATTGGCAAAGATGCGCTAGAAGCAGAGTCACATGCAGGCATGTGTTAAGGCGGGCAGAAATCCTTTAATCGGGTTGTTAATGCAAATTAAATTTACTTACTTAGTAACTTAGGCCTTATTGGCCAAATGCACGGCCCTAATTTCTTATTTTATTTTTTGTGTACTTCATTCGCAAACATTAAATCCCAAACTATTATGCTTCCAAATCCGTGCTTAAGAGCATGTATAATTCCACATTGTCTTTAGTCAACTCCCACCTCACTGCACAAGAATTTTTGTAAAGGTTTGCATTTCAATACACAAGCAGAATTCTGTGATTTGCTCACTAAGACCATTTCCCATCGAAAGTAGAGTATCCTCTGGTTATATTTTAGCTGCTTCCCCATTAAAGATCGATAGAATTGTAAACAGAGCACATTTTTGATAGAAATCTCATTCCTTACTTTTAGGCGTAGCATGTACAACCCCGTTATCTAGTTTAAAAATATACATTTCACTTCGTTTTGTGATAAGGACGTCTTTTAGAAATTTCAAATATATCGAAAAATTTACTCTGTTGGTAAGGAGCAAATAGAAGTTACAAGTAACAAGATAGTGCTTCCCACATCCACCAAAATTTCTCTTAGCTCTTATAATGCTTGATTGGTCCAGATCACGCCACTAAAGACTGTTGTAGTCTGATTCCACCGCTACGCGAAATTTATCACAATCGTCGCATTATATTTGTTTAGTAATAAAAATATAATTAGACGTAAAACTGTTGAACGTATTCTTAAAGCAATAAAAAAAAACAAAATTTTCTGCAATAAGCAATTGTTGTTTGCGGCTATTTGTCTCAACAAACTTTTCTATTCTGTAAATGCAATAAAAGTAACGCGCTACTCTCTATTAGCAGTAGTAGCTATTTATCTAAACAAAAAAATAAAATAAAAAATTGTTTTTAATTTTCATCTATTTTAAGTATTTATTTGTCTTTATATTTTCTTTTGTTGTTTTTATATTGAAAGGTTGTAAGTAAAAAAGCATAAAATTTAAAATGTTTAACAACAAGTGTTTAAGAAGATGTTTTAATCTATTGTTTAACGTTAACGACAATTTGTCAGTCCACTTTTTCCCATATTGGAAAGTTTTCATAGATTGCTTTAAGCAATGTGAAATACTTTCTTTTTTTATTTTAACTTTTGTCGTAGTTTTAGTCAATTTATTTTTTAATGTTAAAGGAATTTTGTTTTCAAAAATTCTCAACATTTTCATTTGGAGATATTAAATTAAATATATATAATTTTTTTATAGAAACTCTTTTAATGAAATATTTTTCATTAACGCCAAATTCAATAGCAGATAGAATTTTGTGACTTGTAGAGTTCAAATCTGCTTTCAGCAATTTCATTATAAATATTATAATATGGATCAGAGAACTGTTGGAATGCATTCTCGTTTGCTATACACTCGTTGATACATTGCTTTTATCATGCAACATCAATTGCTATGTTCACATTTGCTGCTTTTGTTGAATGCCTTTTTCGTACTCTCTATTTTTTATAAAACCATCACATCTCAAGTAGCGAGTAATCTCTCATATTAAAAAAGAAATATACAATCATTCTTTTGGGGGTGGAAATATACACACAAAAATACTTCTGAAAAAAATTTTACTTTTGATTCAGTAGGCATTTTACTATTCGTGCTGTATTTGTTGCTGTTTTGAATGATGGATGACTTTGAGAGAAAACATGCAATGCAACGCATGTTTTTCATTGTATTCGTTTTTCACGTGTATTACATCCATACGTACATAATTGGTCATTACAAGTTAGGATTACGACCTAGTTTCTCACACCAATTATGTTGTGTGTGTTAATTTTATACATGAGTGGTGGCACCTACAGTTTAAAGTCGACTCCGAATGACAGATTTTTAAGAATGGTAGATGGTTTCAACACTTCAGAGATAACGATTTTGATGAGAGAAATGTAGAACATTGGAGTTGATTAAAAAAGTTTGATGACGATGAATTGCAAACTATATTTGATTAAGATGACATTTTCAGTCAACAAATACAAATAATTTCCGATAGTTTAAATGTAGTGGGAAAATTAAAAAAATTTGAAAGTGGGTGTCACATGAATTAAATGATGTATTACCGAAAAGCCACTTGTGAAATTTTGTTTCAAAGACACGACACAAAATCAGTTTTGCATACAATTGTTACTGAGGAGGAACGCTATATGTCTGCGGAGGCCAGCTTACGACTGAATAATTTTTTTTACAATAATCCTAAATTTTGCTAGTTTGCCCACAGTTGCCAAAAGCGCCGCACAGTTTGATAATCTGCCATAAGTCCGCTTATTTGCCTTATACACTGCCAGACGAGATGGGTCTTTAGTGTTGTCTGGTTATCTACATAAATCGTAATTCTTGAGCTCTGTGATATGTTCTCACTAACCAGTTCGGTGGTCTAAACAACCGACCAAAGATTTAGTTTGTCCTGAGTCGGTCTCCATGTCCGTGAAATCAGCCTAGCTATCGAAGAGTTTATCCAAACCAATCCAGACTTCCGTATCAGGTACTATTGCATTCGTTGTATCGAAGAAGTGTAGGCCGTTATTCCGATAGTAGAAATTACCTTACCCTGCTACGTTAGTTATTTCAGCAATGCCGAGTGATTCATCCTACAGAAACTCAATGAACCTAGCCTGTTCAGTCTAAATAAATAATGTTTGTGTTGCACCATAGCGTCCATAGAAAAGAACCGTTTACCATTCTGGATGTAAGGCCCCAGTTCCTGCCCATAGAATTTTTGCGTAATTTTTCGTATATCGGACTAGTGTTTTTAGGGTTCTATGATTCTTCATCAATTTGTTGGTAGTCATTTCATTTCATTTTGAACTATTGAATGTCTGCCTCTAAAGCTTGAAGCTTCCTTCCTTCAATCACTTATTTTGTGTTGTATTGTTCTTTATTATTTTGATTTTCACTCCTTCAAAGTTAATTTGCTATCAGTTGTATAAAGAGAAGATGTTCAAATATGGAACTATATATTGTGAATTGTGTTGTTTTCGTTTGTTGCAAAATGAAAAACGAAATACGGAGTTAAATATCAAAATTATACAGACGTAAACCTCACTCAATTTTAATGAATTGTTCATGTCCCGGAAAATTACGTTTTTCAATTAAAAATTTAACCGATATCCTGCGGTTTGGTTTACAGCTATTATTTTCCTTCATATAATAAAAACGTTAATTATGCAGGTTTGTAAGAATGTACTACTCAGTGCACAGTCTGTCATACATATTTGCTTTTATCATTTATTATTTTTCTTAAAGTCGCCGCAGTCTAGTAGGTAATGTGGTGGCTTATTAGACGTGAGACCACGGTTCAAAGCCAACACACTAAATACTAGACTATATCGGTCGTCAAATTCAAAGTACGGTACAAAAATCAGCATAGCTGTATAAAGCATTCATTGGATTTTGGGTTGGTTGCGTCATCTTTCCATATTTCTTTACGCCGTTGTCTAGGCCATCACTGTCAATGACAAGTATTATGACCTGTAGAGGCATCTAATGATTGGCAACTCGCTTTCCACAGGAGACTCTATGATTTTGGAAAGTGTTTCGCAAAGGGGCTTAGGAACAAAATTGTATTGAGTTATGTGGAAGCCGCATATTATCTTAAAAAGGGAACTATTTGAGTCAAGAAATGATCTTGTGAATAGGAGTTTTTGGTCTCAGAATAAAATATTCCGAGCAAATCCGCATGAAACGAATGGTATAGACTTTCGGCTTTAAAATTAAACCAATTCAAACTGAAATTGTTCCGAAGCAAGCTTACTCTCTTTCGCTCTTTCTCTCAAAAAGAGAAACGTCAAACTACATATGAAAAAAATTGTTTCGCACCAAAAATTGTGTTCCGAAGGTATGGGTGAATCCAGTTTAAAAGTTCATTTGAAAAAATATATATGTATATGAAATATATAACTCGACTTTTAGACTCTTTAAATAATAACTACGGTAATTTTTATCCGATGTGATCATACGATGTGCCAATCTCTTCACAAGACAATGCACTTTCAGAATGTCGTTACTTAATTTATATTTTTTAATTAAAGTTTGCTACTACGAACGGACAAACTTGAAAATTTATGAAAAGGATTTGCATTTGCCAAGTTTACCTCATCAAACCTCATAGCATATTAAGTCAAATAATATATAATATATGTATATCATTTCAGAAATGTTTTTGTAACCAATAAATTTGTGCGTGAAGTCCAAAAAACAGTTCTTGTTAAATAAAACAAGTGGACGGTTCAAGAAATATAAAAAAATTATTTTTGAGTTCTACTCAACAAAACTCACAACCTACACTATGTCATTAGCTGGGTGTATTCCATTCATTTTATTTTGTCGCATAGTGTTATTAAAAATATTGATTCATTGTCTTGAATTATTATTTTCTTTACTTCTCACTTTTATACTTTCCTGAAGTTGGTGGTCGTTTATGACGATGTTTTCCTTATGAATTATGATGGTAGCAATGTAGAACCTTACGCTGAGATGTTTTCCACAAGTGCTTTAAATTGTCGGCATTCTCTAAACAACCACTTGTATATATGTAGTACCGATTGATTACCATGACAGCTGTTAATATAAAATACTTGATATCTTTTTTCATTCGAATTTGTTTCTTAAATTCTTGTAAGAATGAATTCATGTCTTACATTAAGTTAATCAAACTTAATATATAAAATTTTGTTTTTATTATCCAAGACATTTTTTGGCAAGAAGAAATTATTAATGGAATGTCTAAGACAACGAATAAAAAGTTATTGCACTGTGAAAGATAAGTGGTAATTTCAGAAAATTTTCAATATATTTAAGTATTGTATCCACAATACTGAATTTTTATTTCCAAGAAAACTTTAAAAGACTGCAACTGCTGATCTGTTTAAACATCAAAAATACAAAAGTATGTACATAACAGGTGTACCAGTAGGAGATGAGAGCTTTTTTAATTGAAACACTTTTATTTAATGAGAAAGTAAAAGACATTCTATTTAAAGTAGTGGCCGTAGCAGGCTACACATTTTTCATGCTTCAGGCAATTTGTGGAAATCAATTAGCCACCCAATTATCGACTTCCTCGTGGGGATCGAAATGCTGCTCAGGCAATGCGTGTTCCATCGATGAAACAAATAGTAGTCTGGTAAATAGCAGATCCAGCTTTGATTGCATCTTTGCTTTGTGGGTAGGTGCATTGTAATGTTGAATAATTACAAATTCATGTTATGTGGCCCATTTGGATCAATTCGAATTTATTATTTGTTGTCTGTAGCAAACCTGTCTTAACGGTTTCGCCAGGTTTTAGGAATACGTGGTACACAATATCATCCTAGTCCCACCCTACACATAGCATTGTCTTTCTGCTGAATCGACCTGGTTTGCAGTTGTTGATGGTTGTTTCGGATGAACCCATGATTTTTTACATATTTGATTCCATTTTTCATCGGCAGTAACAATTCGAAGCAAACCTGATTTTCTACTTGAAGCAAAATTTTAGAAGAGGTTTTTGTTTATCCATGTGTGTGTCATTCAATTCATGGGACAACCACTTCTCTGATTTTTATATCTTTCCCTAAGCTTTTAAACGGTTAGAAATTGAAACGAGCACCAAAAAGACAAGAACGACACTGCATAGACAGATCGTGTAATGGGCCAGTATAAAAAACCAAAGGGCAACGTTGTCAGTCTAACATATTCTGCTTGTAAAGTTTATCCGTTTGGACTTTGCACAGCAATGTGCTTCATGGACTATACTGGAAGAGGGACATTTAAACAGGTCACACCAAAATTACGGTGTTGGGGAAACAAAAAATTTAGAATCAAACTATTTATGTTACACCAAAGTTAAAGTCTGCCGGTGCATTGTAGACGTCCGTTCTGGACATGAGAATGAATCTAAGTATCCTGAAAATTTACCAAAAAAAATATAAGTTATCTGAAACCGCTAGTTCTCCATTAGCCGTACTAATCACCCGATCTTAACTGCATTACACACCTGTAGAGAGTTTCCAATAGAGGCGCTGTCTGTAACCTGAAGATATGAAATAACTGTCGGCTCTTGTGTGGTATAGGGTAAAACTGTAAAAATTTAGTGGATTGCAAGACCTGCCATATAGCAGTTGTAGTTAAAAAAAAAAGTTATAAAATTTATTTAGAAAAACTAAACTAAAAAAAACGTTCCAATTGCTAAATATGTATGTTTGATTATTTTCCCAAAACGGTACGTATTAACGGTGGGAATTGTATGTAGACAAATGTTCATTAAGCAAATTGACCAAATTTCAGAATGATTAAGACTATAATATTGTTTTGGTACCTATACTTGTTGATACTACCTAAACATTTTGACAGTTGTTTGAGTTGCAATATACATTCCTTAACAGTTCATAAAAACTATAATACTATATCACAACGCAATGTTGCTAATAAAAATTATTTATTCGCTATTAATTCTATTTCTTAATTGATAGTAAATGTAAATGTAACAAAAATTAATTTTTTTCAAAAAAAAAAAAATTATATAAAATAAATTTATTACACTTTCGTAAAGCAACGTTAATCTGGCTATTTTAGTATTTACTGTGGCCACCTTTTACTTTAATAGTTTGTTGAAACTTTTTCAGGTTACATACATGCTTGCATAATTGATCACTACAACGTTTCAGTCGGGATTAAGAACTAGCTTCTGCCACTAATTACGTTATGTGTGTTAATTTTAAACACCAGTGGTGGGATCTATAGTTTAAAGTCGACTCCAATAGACGGATTTTTTAAAAACCACAATTCAGCAGTTGAAGTCGCCGAAAAAATACTTTTTAAATATTTTGTTTTGCTGGAGATGTTCGAACTGAAGTTTGAATCGTGGCCTCACGATGACCTCTTTGGCATACTGTTGTTCATATTTCGTAATTTAGCCATGCATTTTTTCTCATCCTTCAATTAGAGCTACCCACACCTCCACCATATTTTGGGGAACTGGACTTCTTATTTTCTTTTTCAGTATATTCCATAAATTATCTGTTTGATTTGATTTGAGAACAGACGACTGCGCAGACTAATGATGTTCGATGTTGTTTCGGCACTGTATTGTTATCCTGGCCTTGTAAACCAGATCATTTTTATTAACAGTTGGGAAAGTGACTGTATATGCTATGAAACGGTTATATTTGTCTCTTGCTGTGCATGGCATTGTTAAAAGTAGGTAGTGTGTCGGCTTATTAGACGTAAGGCCACGATTCAAACCCCAGGTCAGACATCAAAACGAAATATAAAAAAAAATATTTCTTTGGCGACTTCCTTTCAGCAGATTCCTGGCAAAAACTCTGAGAGTATGAAAAATCTGTCGTTCGGAGTCGACTTTAAACTGTAGGTCCCGTAAGTGTTGTGAGAAGCTAGGTCGTAATCGTAATAATTCCACGTCAGAATCTAATTATAGTAAAACAAAAAAAATATAAAAAAAATTGCTTATTAAGTTTTTGCATGGCTTGGAAGAATTTTTGTAGTATCATAATTTTATTATTTTGTTTTCCATTACTGTTTTGAATTTCCTGTTGCAAATTTTCATTCTTACCTCGAACGTAACAATTATTCGTTATTTAATTATTTACAATTTCTAGTTGCTCTTAAATTGAAGTCGTAAGCAGATAAACTCATATGCATTTAAAACTGTTTGCAAAAGAGAGTTAATTTCTTGTACTTGATATAGAGATTTTTAAAATTTGTTTTCATTAAATTTATTTATTGTTGTGTATATGACTAGATAAAATGTATAGAAACCAATAGAGATTAACAGTCGCCGTAGTCTAGTAGGTAGAGTGTTGGCTTATTAGACGTAAGGTCACGGTTCAAGCCCCAGGTCAGACATCAAAACGAAAATATGAACAAATATTCCTTCGGTGACTTCCTCTCGACATTTTTCTGGCAAAAACTGTTAGAGCAAATAAAATTGCCATGAAAAGTTTCTCAAAAAAAATCTGTCGTTCGGAGTCGACTTTAAACTGTAGGTGCCGCCACTCATGTATGAAATTAACACACACAACATAAGTGGTGTGAGAAACTAGGTCCATAATCCTGACTGAAGGGTCGTAATGACCAATTATGTATGTAATAGAGATTAACACAAGATTTATTTGAATTTTGTCAAAGTATGTTATATCTGCTTTAGAATATATAATGTAGTGGACATTTATAGGCCATTGTTTCCAATGTGTAAGAAAGAGGATTTGGCAGGATGTAACGAAATGTTATTGATAACGGCCTGTACACTTAATATATACATTTTAAGGAATTAATGTATTCCGTGTAAATTTATCTCTACTTATTGTATAAAATAAGAACGTATTTGTAAAATGATATTTCATTTTTAATAAATTGAAGTATTTAACATTTTTAATTTTTATTAATTGATTTATGTGCTTGAAACACTTTTAATCAAAATTACTTAACTAACTAACAATAATGAAAACAAATTTAAATATATATATTTTTGGGAAACTGAGTTTAATGAAAACGTTGAAATTTTTTTTAAATTGCAGACATAGGCTAAGGTGTAAATTATGTGTCTTAATTAAAATGAAGTCGGGAGAATATTAATTTTTTAATTTTTAATTTTTTTTATTGTTGAATTAATTTTATTTACTGAAACATTTTTACGTTGGCAACGCGAAATTTAGCGCTCAGGAGACAGTGTTCAATTTAATAAAAGCAACTTAAAACTATTTCAAAAACGGTTTAAAGGCGGCTTTAAAGTTAAAACCCGAATATAAACTAAAACCCGCCAGTGTGAACAATCTATTATTAACCCTGTGTCTTCCAATTATTGTCTATTTAGAATTATTTTAAGTTTATTTTTTATACATAACCAATTTAAATAACAAATACACACATTTTCAATTAATTTATAATTTTTTTACTACACTCGATTCTATTTTTATGGCCATTTACGTTTCTGCACGTATTTCTATAAAGTTACATTGCAATCACTTAAATGTTTGTCTTTCATTTTTGCCATGAGATACTTAGTTTGACCAGTACATTTTATAAAGAATAAACATAGAGCAACAAGAAGAAAAAGAAAAGCTGAAAAAGAACTAACATAATATGATTGTGTCATAAACTACGAGTACAATTTGTTTCGAATTTTCAATTTTTGATTGGCTGTACAAAGTTAGAGAAACGTGCAATCATTTGGTAAATACGTGATCAAAGCGTTCTTAAATATTATTGCTTGAACGTATTGACTAAAATATATTGTAATTATATCGTATTACAATATATAAAATTATGATTTTTCTATTTCGTAATATTATCTCATAACTCTTTATATATGGTTCTGTTTTAAATTTTAAAAATTTAATTTTAAAAGTAGTAAAGTTCGGAGTAAGTAGTGTGTTGGCTCTTTATATGTGAGGCCACAGTTCAAATTCCATGTCAGACATCTCCAACGAACTGAAATATAAAAGGATATACATCCAGAGGCTTCCTTTCAGCAGATTTCTGACAAAAACTCTTTGAGTAAATAAAATTGCCATGTAAAGTTTTTCAAAAATCTGTCGTCCAGAATCGACTTTAGCTTCCGAAACTCAAGTATAAAATTAACACATACAATATTAGTGGTGTGAGAAGGTCGTAATCCTGACTGAAGTGTTGTAATAACCAATTATGTATGTATGTAAAGTAAAACTCTCCAAATTTGAAAAGAAAACGACAACAAAGACAAATAAAATTAAATATTCTTTCAAACTAATATGTCTTTTGTTAAGCGCATCCCATTTTAAAGTAAAAAAATTACGAAATTTTTGATCCTTTTGAAATATTTATCGATTTAATTATGTGTAGTATATGTACATCACCGTTCAAATGTACACCACAGGAGGTCAACAGAAAAGTACAATTTGCCACAATTGACGCATAAATCGGGCTGAATTTGACAGATGGCACGGTATTTTTTTTAAGTACGTATGTATATAGGTGTTTTTAAAAGAAAAAATAAACAAGCGCTGCTCATGCGCAAGTATGTATTATGTAGTGCGTATTTGTATTATTATTTTTTTCAACCACCTTATCAGTAAACAAGTAAATGTCTTGTTGTCCATAAACAACAACTACACTTATCAAACATCTTTAAGTTGAACCCATAAAAGCATACTTACCTGGCGTAGGGGTTACCGTGATCACGAAGACGTTTCCCCCGGAGTGAGGCTTGGCCATTGCACTTTCTGTTATGTTGACCTTCTCGATTATTCCTAATGCGAATAACTCGGGGGGTGTAATTTTTGGTAGCCGGGAATGGCGTTCGTGCGTGCCTATATTTACAAATTAATTTAAGTATTAAGGTAGAATTAGCCAAACGTTCACGTAACGTAACGTACGTTGATTTCTGATAACATTGCAAATGATTATCGAAATTGTATGTTGACTGACAATGTGCCACAAATACCGTTCGGAACTTTCATGTTTATACCGTCACGTAACCTGCGTTAACATTTGCCAAATTTTCTCTTTTTGAGATGCGAAAAAGTTTTCATTAAAGTTGTTTTCTTACAAAACAAATTTTTTCGAAAAATTCACAATTTCAATAAATTCAACAATAACACAAAATATTTACATTTTTAAACAAAATATTGTGCATTTTATTAATACCGGGCGAAAGTAGCAAAGAAACATCAATAGAGAGCACAGGTCTCCGGTGTTTCTTTTAAAAATGTTGATACTTTTGTAGAAAACAAGTTTTTTTTCAGAAATAAAAGTTTTTAAAAAAGAAACTTTCTCAGTCTTTAGCTAGTGTGAACAAATATAAGTACAACAATATATATATAGTATAGTATATATAGTATAGTTCCAATCATTCTAAAATTTTGTCTATTTGTTTATTGAACTTTTATTTACAATAATAGTTACCTTTAACGTAAAATAAACGAAATATATTTAATTGATATTTGGATGGTTTTTTGAGTTTAGGTAGGTAGGTAAACTCACAGTTTCTCCATTATCCCCCAACTCTGAAAATACTCTGTTTAAGCGGTTCAGACTGTCAATGCCAATACTTGACTTGCCGGACATCTTGTCAGTAGGTGAAGAAGTGTTTCATCCTCTTCCCCATCTCATTCTAGAGAAGTCATTTACCATGCGCCCCTTCATAGCTCCAACAAAAACACTGAACGCGCTTCTTTTAAACAAATCACCATGCGCCCTCCATCCTGCATTGACCAGATTTTCCGCGCCGTTCTGTCAGTGTTCGAAGTCGTTCAAACGCTACTGAATTATTGAATTTGGAACTGAAAAATTAAAATTTGACAAACCAAAGAAGTTGTTACACTTCACACCGAAGCTGCCTCTGTTCGTAATTGCTTATTGTTGCCATTTGCTATTACTTTATGCGTAACTATTTCTGAAATGAGGCAAATAATTGATAAAATGACTGAAAAATAAGCAAATGATTCCAAATCGGCAACAACTTAGCTGAACACTTTCACAAAAGTGATTTTCAGAACATGCCTGACTGGAAGTTATACATTGAGGTTAGTAGAACCAAAGAATATGGATATAAAGAATACGCATTATGTAGAAGTAAAAGTTATTATGGCGTGTTGTAACATTACGACCCGCTCTCACCAAAATCTTTTTTAAAAATCATTTCACGAGGAGGGCGACGAAGACAGAAGGAAAATAAACACAAACAAAGAGCGTAACAATGTGTTGCTCTCATCGTACGTATGTACATGTGTATGTATTCTTGTGTTTTTGACTTAGTTGTCGATCAGACTGCGACAAGAACACATGGTTAGCGGATGCTTTATCATTTTATTTCAGAATAACACTCGAAGAATATTTTGTGTTTAAAATGTTGTCATTAGCTGGGCGTATTTCATTCTTTTATTTTGTCTTATAGTATAATTTTTTTTAAATGCTTTGGAATGCACCTTTTTTCTCTTTTAATGACAAATGGTTTTTTATTATTTTTATTTTTCTAAAAAACGGCCTAATTTTTAAGCCAAAGATGGATAGCATTATGTTCTTTTAATAATAAAATGGATTTTTATTTTATTTTTATTTATCTAAAAGTCAAAGAGAGATAGCTTTTTATATGTATGTTGATGAAATGAAAATAAATATAGCGTGTATTACTAACACTTTTATATGACAGTAAATAAATAAATTCTCTCAACTTATTTTCTCTCTCTTACTCACTAATCCATAACCAAAGGCATGTGTTAACTTAGAGGAAAATTGTTAGCAATAATTTCAAGTCTACTTATTAACCCAATAATATGTATATGCGAGCGGAAAATATAGAAAAATTGTACTGCACTAAAACCGTATTTAACTTGGCAAGTATTCTTCCAAAAATCGAAATCATTTCTCATTGATATTAGTGAATACTACTGTGATATTCCTTTGGATGTATAATCGAAGTCTGAAAAAAAGCAACATCAACCTTATACTTTAGAAGCTGACAAGAAACAAGCAACTGAATGTATTTTTACGCTCTTTTTAACGAACATTCTTGTTCGTGTTCCTATGTGTGTAAAAAGCCGAAATTGTTCTTAACACCAGAATAAGTGATTTCAGAAAAATAAATAAAAAAAGTGGTCAAACAACAAAAACGAACGATGAGAACAACGCATTGTTACGCTCTTGCTTTCTTTGTCCTTCCCTTCTATCTTTCCCCCCGCGTCCTGAAATATTTTTGAAAAATATTCAAAAATATGTCGCCGTAGTCTAGTAGGTAGTGTGTTGGCTTATTAGACGCAAAAGCCTGGGTTCGAGCCCCTGGCAAGGCATCAAAGACAAAATACAAAAAGTATTTTTTCGGCGATTTTCCCTCAGTAGAATTCTGGCAAAAACTCTGAGAGTAAAAAAAAATTGCCATGAAAAGTTTCTCAATAAATAAAAATCTGTCCCACCACTCGTGTATAAAATTAACACACACAAGTATCCTCCGGGTACTGTACTTGTCTTAATTTGACAAGTACACGTCCTCTAACCTAACCTAACCTAACCTTCCAAAATATGTTAAAATGCACATTCTTTATACTTTATTTTCTTTGGTAGAACTTAAAATTATTTTCTTTATATACCTTCTCTTGTGAAAAGCTTCACACACGTTTGATAAAATCGACAATTCTAGAAGTTGCCATATTGAAAATAAATTGAATACAGATATAAGGAAAGGTACAAAAGGATAGTTGTATATATTGTGAGGCAGGTAAAGTATAGTTTAATACAATTCATAGCTAGCCCGCTATTATCAATTAAACTATTTTATTCATTTGAATATATTAAGGGACTTTTTAAATTGAGAAATAACAGTACAAAAAAGTAAGAATTTTTTTTTTAAATTTCCGTTCATAGTAAATTATGGTTTAAAATACAAAAACCGTAACATTATATTGAGAACTAATATGCATAGGGAAGAATGTTAGTGAGAGAATTGGTTGTAGCTAGGAACCAAGCAAATGCACATAGTGTAATCTTTTCAGTGGTACAAGAACATTTCGCCTGAAATTTGTTATAGCTTCCTCTGAAGGTATCAAAATTACAACGTCCTGCAGTTTTGCATTCTACATTGTTTAAGACCTTTTTAATCTATAAACGCAAGGCAGCAAAGGCAAAAATCTCTTAAAAATAGACAAAAACAAGCTATGATGCTTTGTCGAAAGTCGAAATAAGATAAGCTAAGAAAATGGGTAGAAGAGGAGGACAGCTATTCATGGTGTTCGAGAGGCATCAAAAAATTTACATTTCCTGTACTGACGAAATAATAAATAAGGCTATGCAAGAAGTTATGGAAAATAAACTTGATCGAACTCCAATATTAAGACCTCCTGTGGAAAATAAATCGGCCAGATACATATTGGAATAGTCATGATGTTGGGAACTAGCACGAATAGATGTACGTTCGTTATGTTATGAAATTGCCACAATAAATAAAATTCCTAAAACGATTTCTGTATTTAAAGGAAGTGGTTTAAACTATTGGTCAAAGGACTTTACTATCCATCATATAAAGGCTTTAGATTTGAAAATGCCGCCTGCAACAGTTGCTAACATAATATGGTTTCTCTAAAATATGATGATGGGTAGATTTAAGGACGTGAGGAAGTGTAGAAAATTCACCTGGAGGTCGTCCTAAAGATCCAAAAAAGAAGAAAAGGAAATAAACATGGAAACAGAAAGGCAAGTAGAAGAGTATACTAACTATAATTTTCTACACAAACGTATTTCGAACGTATACAAAACAAGAATGTTAGTGATGCCTTTACAGCAGGCACAAATGCCTTCTAAAAATACAAAAAAAGAAATTGGCACGGTGACATCAGCCGAGGGGTGGTCTCTGGTTGCGTCCATTGCTTGCAGGAACACAGAAGGCGTGATTCCCTTGATTTTCCCTTGTAAAAATTACAACCCTCTTTATATAAAGGATGGTCCATCTAATTCGAAATAGGCTTCTAATTTAAAGCAATTTATAGTTTATAACAATTTTAATGCGAGAAATGAAGAACATGGAATACCACTAAAAAAGTTTGGATTGCAAACAACATTGGATTAAAAAAATATAAGAAATATTTATACTTGTATCGTTTTAATTCTTTACATACTTGTTTGTTTATTAGATAAATACATGAAAACTCTAACTAACGTGTTATTTACAGTTTAAGTATTATTTGGAATTAATATTGTAAAAATTAATTATGAAATTCTATTACTTTTTTCCACATTTATTAAGACGAAAGTTATTTTAATTATTACCAAAGGCTAACTTTACGGTTAAATTCTTCTTAATTGATTTCTAATAATTTTGGTTATTTTTTTTCTTTCTAATTTCTCTTTTTTCCTCCCTAAAGTTTTCAATTTTATTTAGATTGAGAACTTCATTCAATTTTCTATTTTTTTATTGCCACGTTAGGTTAAAAAAGATTGCGTGCTTTATTAAAACAGATATAATTAAAGCGAAATAAATAAAGCAATAAAACAGTTAATGTAGAAGAAGTTTTTGAAATTGATTCTTATTTTATTGTTTCTAATTTCAATGTTCTGCCTTTGGAAATCTATAAATCTTACCATGTATGAAATCGATAACAATTAATTAGCCAATAAAATGCTAATTAAATTTAATTACTTAAATGTTTGTCTTAAAAAAAATTAATCGGATCTATTGAAATACACACAAGTATCAGTCATTGTTCTATTGTAGAAAAACAAAACTAAAATGTTGGTTTAAAAATGTTTGACTTTAAAAAAAAGATATACAGTAGTGGTCTTATAATTAGAACATCCATCAATACGACCCTTTTCCAGTAACTAACAAAGTTTAAATATTTTTTCAACCTTTATTTAAGAACAATTAAATAATCTATGGGGAGTACTTAAGCGATGTATTGTGTATTAATGTATCGGTGATTTTTTCGCCGAGGCGGTATAAATATACCTAACCGCACCATAGAGGAAGTCGTCACATCCACCGTGTGTGGGGCTCTTAAATTTCCCCTGGTCTCCTGTGGTCTTGTTTCTGCCCACTCCGGAACTACGGTGGTATTCCTTCGGAGTGGAGTCCTTTTGGCTCTTTGGCCTCTCCATGTCTAAATCCGCGTCCGGATTGCGTATCGAAAGTTGAGGAGACATCAAAGCGCCTCCACTTTTCCTTTCGTCTAATTCACCGTTTCGGTTTCGCTTGGCACGTGTGACAGTATCACCTATGCCGACATACTTTCTTATTCTGCAGCCTCAAGATCTCTCTTTTTCCGTCTCCATGTATCGGTGTTTAATGACACTTTCATCATAACAACAAAAATTCCTTTTTCACGTAATTAGCACACCCGAAGTTTGTGTTTTGTCAATTGGAGTTTAATTTTTTAGTATTTTATAGAGGTATTCCTTTCAATTGGTACCTCTTCTAATAATCGATTATAACCTACCAGGAAGACATTAAGTAACTTGTGTGTCATTCCGTGGAGCTCGAACTACTTTCCCGGGATCGTGAAGATTAATTAGTTTCTTTGTTCTACTTGTGCCTGAAGATCGCTTTATGAATTGTATTGGAATCAGAGCTGTATGCTGCTCAAGATATAGTATCAGCTTATTGGTCTTCTTAACACTTTATTCAATAGTGGGGTATGTTAAACATCATTATCCTGCATAAAAATTCATTTGTCGCACATTTCATGAGCGAATTGAATCAAATGAATCTCTATAAAATGTTTTATTTAATCGCTAATCACGCTAATCATTATTCTTTTGATTAGAGTCAAATCGATTGAATTTACTGCTAAGAACTTTTCTTTTGATTACTGTTCTCTTATATCTTCATATTTTAGCGAAAGTCAGACGCGCCACAAGATTATTTTTTGATACCTTGGTTTTGCACTACATACCGAATTAAATTGGTTGTCTATGGTCTGCCAGGGATTATTTTTGGTAAAGTGAATATGTTGTGCCGCTTCAAAACGAGTTTCCTCATTTCTGTCGACATTATGTGGGGATTCATCATCGCATAAGTTATTATTAAGTGATCCGCCTTGCTAGAAATGTTTCCATGGCTTTCTTTTAATGACTGTAGTTGTTTCGTGATTTTTGACGGTTTATTTGTGTATTTTAGCAGTTATATTTCATGCATCATGTTTTCATTTCATGAATTTTACTACAATAACAGCACTAACCTGTTCATTAACGCTAATTAGACAGTTTTTGACAGTTTCGGTGGACTCTAGTTTTGAATGTGTGCCAAGCACAAAATGTAAGAAGGAAGTAACACATCTTGCGAAGAAGCTTTACAACAATGCTAATTTTCTATATGTCCATAAAGGTCAACTCGGCGATATCGTTTCTGAGGAAAAGAGTGATAGACAGAATAGCGGCTCTTTTAACAATCACCGCTCTAAACACCATTACAGAAAGAGTTGTACATAATCTCTGGAAAATACGAAGAAAGCTACATATGGCAATAGGGTTGGAGCTAAAAATAAATTCTATGAAAACAGAAGCAACATCGAATACTTCCCTTGAAGATGTAGAGACTTCTTCTTCTAGGCTTAACGAAGATCTAAATATAAATTAGAAATGCTGAGTCCATACAACTACACAACATTTATCTACTATCGCCTTTGCAGAATATTGAAGCCATACACATAGCAATATAGCTACTAGTCTGGAGTGTTTCCATGTTTCTAGTACTTCAAAATAATCGCTGTAATCACGTGAACGTGATAATACAATATAATACAAAAAAAACTATTTAACAAAATTGACTTATAATTTAGACAATCGTTGAAATCACTTTAGAAGCTATCATTGTCATCTGTTAACTTCGATTCAATTATTTTTATATAAAATGTCCTCAACTGCTAAGTGTACATCATGATTAAGCCAAAGAAATCAATGATTGATCTGTAATCCTAGACCCTATATGTTGTTGAAATTGTACGTATAGTATATTCTTTCAAAAGAGTTTTCATTAGACGTTTAATTTTATCGTTTCTACGCTTATCGGGTATATATTCAAATTGAAAAATGTTTATTTATTGTCAATGAGAATGTCCTATATTGTTCTAATACTATGTTTACATATGAATTTACACTCTTTCACTTACTTATTATTATTAACTTATACCAAAGAATATGGATATAAAGAATACGCATTCTCTCAACTTATTTTCTCTCTCTCACTTACTAATCCATAACTATAGGCATGTGTTAACCTAGAGGAAAATTGTTAGTAATAATGTCAAGTCTACTTATTAACCCAATGATATGTATATGTGATCGGAAAATATAGAAAAATTGTACTGCACTAAGACACCGTATTTAACTTGGCAAGTATTCTTCCAAAAATCGAAATCATTTCTCATTGATATTAGTGAATACTACTGTGATATTTCTTTGGGTGTATAATTGAAGTCTGAAAAAAGCGACATGAACCTTCTTCTTTAAAAACTGACAAGATTTTTACGCTCTTTTTAACGAAAATTCTTGATGTTCGTGTCGTATGTGTGTAAAAAGACGAAGATGTTCCTCCCCTGAGGAACATTGGTGCCGACGTCTGTTTCATGGCATATTCATAGAAGGTAGCCTTAACTCAACAGCTGAGGACATTTGAACTGTCAAAAAAATTGTTTGTTTTTTGTGTATTTTGTTTCGATATTCATTTCGTATTTATATTAGTCATAAACCCTCATATATACAGCATGTATCTTTAACAATACGCACTCTATAAATTATTTAGGATTACTATTTTAAAAGCAAATTATATTAAAATTTTTGCAAGATGATTAACAATTTTTGAGCCTTTAATACTAAATACATATATCTTTTAAACTACAACCTAGATTTACTATATTTATAACTATTTAGATGAAAGTGATGAATAACAAAAAAAAAAAAAATAAAAAAAATTCTATGTCTCCAACTAGGTGCCTAAACTATGAGTGAAATAACTTGTGTGTTATTTTTAAAACAAATTCTCTTTCAGAAGATTGGGATATAGGGATTAAAACAGATTGGGCCAATCTTCTGTTGAAAATATGTTTTTATATAATTCAAGAGAAAATAGTTTAAATAAGTATTCAATTTCATAATTCAGTCATAAAATAAATATAAATTAGGTAAAAATTTTAATTGGTACAGTAATAAATAAGAAATAACGTTTGCAGCTGATATTTTTTTTAATTTATAGGTGCTGCTCTATTGTGTAATTTAGCATGACATAAAAGTCGTAAGAATTTTCAATATATAAAATTTATTTAGTTTTTTTTTAATTGCTTTAACTAATTTCCTATGGAGGTTTGAGGGTTAATTTATTTGACAAACTGAGTGCTCTTTAACAAAAACAAAATGCCTGTTGTTTTTGCATTGTTGTACTTGTTGTAGAGTTGCGGCTACCTCCTGTGAATATGCCTTGGTCTGTCTTTAAAGCCGAAAGTCCATACCATGCGTTTTGCATTACATGCGTATACCGAAAAAGTAGAATCAGTGTATTTGATTGTGACAAGTTACAGAAGGAAAAGCGTAGCTTGCATAGACGCATATAAAGTAGGATTTCTTTCTACTTTTCTATGCGACTAATGCAGTGTTGGAAAATATCAGCAGTTTTTCAACTTGGCATGCCAAATTATATACTATTGTGAATGGTTTCTATAAATATGTTTAAATAGTACATTACTATTTTCGCATTTTTCTTTATTTGCATTATAAAAATATTATTAAATATTTTATTATTAATATTAAAAACATATTTCATAATAAAGTTTATTACTAATTTAAGAGGAAAATACATTAAAATACATTTTTTAACAAATTTCTTTCATGAACAAAATATGTATATGATGATTGTTTATATATATGTATATATATAGGATTGTTTTTACGTACTAAGTGTCTTCTATTTTGAATTTGTTAATTTGTAAACAAGAAAAATGGAGGATAAATTAACTGAAAACACTCGTCTTGTGTTCTTTTGAGGATTTTCGTAGGCCTTAACAGCACAATAAAATGTAATTTTTGTGTAAAACTATTAATAATAAAAACAACTAATAACAATTTTTAATTCTTCCTTCCAAGAAATTAAAAAATTTTGGCAACTTTCAGCAGAAAAAATTTTTTATGAGCAGTACGTCTTATTTTGCTCTTATAATATTTAGCTTCTTAATTACCTCTTGCCCAAGAAACTATACTCATTGTGACCGAAATTAACCCACATTTCGATTAATATTTAAATATTTAAGAATCTTTAAACTTTTCATTGAAGAAATTAAATAATATTCCAAATTTTCCCCTTTTTAACACAAAATAAATCTTTGTTTACATTTAATTTTTTTTACTTTATCTGCCTGTTTTCACTCTGTTGCTTCTAACACATTTGCAAAACTTATAACATTTTTTCTCCCTCTAAATTGGCCTGTCCTTTTATGTTATCAGCGTTTTTCAAATGTCAAAATATCACATATGTAAACTCATAAATTTGTAATTAATGTCATAAATTCTTTTAAAATTACAATTTGATTTTCTATTTTTTTTTTCCAAAAATGTTCTTGTTCGCTTGTTTGTTGTTTACCACAACAGCTGATCAAAACAAAAAACCAGTCGCATAAACGCATTGTGTGTAACTTGCAATAAAATCGGCATAGAAAGCAAGATTCGCAAGGCGCATGAAAAGGATGGTTTGGACTTTCGGCTTAACACCAGAAAAATAAATAAAAGTGGTCAAACAACAAAAACGCACGATGAGAACAACGCATTGTTACGCTCTTGGTTTCTGTATCATTCCCTTCTATCTTTCCTTTATACTGTTACGTAAATCGAAACGACCTAATATCATTTAACAATAAAAACGATAATCAAAAGCTACCAGCAACACCAACACAATACACACGACACAAATACGCACTAACACTAAGAATACAACGAACGTGTTGATTATCTAAAGCTGCACACACACATGTGTACAACGAACCAGGTAGCAACAACAACATAAAGTAAACCAGCTACGACAAATTTGTAACGGACAGCATAAGCAAAGTACACAAACAACAATGTACTAGCAATAGAGTTCTCGAGAAGGCGCGAGCGAGAACCTTCCACATCGAGAACGTTCATCATACTGATCATACGTGCGTGCGGACTATAAAAGGGCTGGACAAAGCAAGCAGTAAGGGTTACCGTTGACAATTTCGAAAAAGTGTCATAAAAAGGGTATCTAATGAAAAAAAAGGGTCAAAAGAGAGTATTTTAAAGTAAAATAGAGTCAAGTTTTTGTGAACAAGAAATAAGATTTATTTCAGTAAAAAAACGAGTTATAACAGTTCATTAGATACATGAAACTAAAATAAAAGTAATTCACAGGTACATTCAAATATTAGTCCCATTATCAAAAACGTTTGACAATATTTATCAATTTTTAGGAATACTTATTCCATTCTTCCAGCTTCGATTCGAGCAAATTGAGAAAGGAAAGCATAGATTCACAAGTTTCTATTTTAAGTTTGTTATTTTTAATTAGTGATAGTTGTTTTGAAAAAATTCTTTCAGCGGAAGCACTACTATGAGGGAAAGTAAATACACCTAATTCTGTTTTTACACGGTCTTTTTTTACACGGTTTTGATATAACACGGTTTGAAAATAAAATATTTTTAATTTTTGTTACACGATTTTATTCCATTTAGCACGATTTAAAATTTTTTGTGCTTAAATTTTTTTGTCAAATTTAATTTTTGGAAAGTATGTTCATATCACAAATTTAAGCGAATTCCCTTTTTGCGCGACAAGCAAATTTACTGGTCAAAGCAAATGTAAATGGCACAAATTTAGGGGAATTCCCTTTTGTGCATACAAGCACAAAGGTCAGAGCAATTGAAATGTGTTAATATTTTGTGTTTGGTAAAGAAATTTTTTATTATTCAAATTTGTTTTTCTATCTTTACATTAAATTTAACGCATTAAGATGAAAGGTAAGCCAAAAAATATTTTATATTTATTAAGTTATTTATATTTTTAATTTTGTTAAATATTTTATGAATCCCTAAAAGAAAATGTCAAATATAAAACATCTTAAAAAATCCTTGTTTTTCACTAATTTTAATAGGTTTTAGAGATTAGGAACCAATCACTTATTTTTGCATATGATCAGTGTCTTTTTTTACACGGTTTTTTTACACGGTTTTTTCTGGAACCAATCTACCGTGTAAAAACAGAATTAGGTGTATATATAATATATAATATATGTAACGAATTCATATACATTTGAATATATATTTTCTTCAAATCTATTTTTGACATTTCCAATCTCGAACCAAAACTTTTCTGCGTTAATTATTTTAACTATATCTTCATACTTTTTGCTGTTTATATTACTTTCTAGCAATTTAAACTCATTGACAAAAGTTTCTGGTTCGACAAGATTCAGATACAATTTCGAAATAATTTATATCTTGTTTGGAATTTATAAAAACTGGGTTAAAATATCTTAAAATATTAATTCTTTTATTTGTCATATCTATTCTCGATATCATATCGTGACACAGTTTTTTATAAAAATTCAAAGTGTTAGTTTTTATTCCTATAACATCACATCTTGGATACAAATTAATATATATTCCATGATCTATATATGTATATCAAAAGGGTCTTTTGCATATAAAATATTTTCAAAATCAATATCCTTTATTTCTTTTTCAATTGTACTGAGAACTTTCGTGGGGAATTTTGGAACTATTATTCATTATTAAAAGGGTCAAAGGTGCCCTGGTAGTCTAGTGGGTAGTGTGCTAGACTATTAGCCTGAGGGTCGTGGGTTCGATTCCCATCAGAGGCTCTGGCCTGTGACACTACACCGAACATATGGTCAAGTTACTCCGTTCGTATACAATATAATTACAAATTATATTCTAATTAATAAATAAATAAAAAGGGTCAAAAAGTGCCATATATTTCATTAAAATGATACAATGGGATAAATTAAAAAAAGGATCATAAAAAGTGTCATTGGCATGAAAAAGGGTTAAAAGTGATACTTTAGTGTCACAACGGCAACGCTGCAAGCAGTAGTCAGAGTTAATCCAATCAGCCTTGTGTGAAGTTGCGTGTGAATAAAATAAATGGTTGTAAAGATGAAGTGAATACTTGTGTGAACTAATAAAGTGAATAAGTGGATTATTATTGTTGTATCGTTAAGTTCTATACGGTGGCACACAAAAGTAGTGTAAATAATAAAGACAGTTAAGAAAAACTAAAGACATATTTGTTTTTACTTTGGTTGCAATTAACGAACTCATATTTAAACGTTTTTAAAAAGGTAAAAACGTAACAATACTTTATTTTCTTTGCTTATACTTATTTTCTTATCAAATTTTGCACACCCAATTTAACTTTTGGTAGATCAAAACTATCATTTGTCATTGATTAGCATATGTACTCACTCCTTTTTTGATTTTCCGGTATGCCGGAAAAAAATTCAGTGAAAGGGTTAATTTTAACAAATGAAATTTCAGGGAATTTCCTGCACGGGATTAGCGGGAAAACCCTACGTTTACGCTGACTAATCACAATTCCATTATGACCCTTTTTTGCTTGTCCTGCAACATCTTTCATCATCAGTTGTGAACTGAAATATGCTTTCAAATTAGTTGGCTCTGTTAAACTTCAGCAGTATAGTGATGAAAAATGTGTTGCTTAAACGAAATTCAGTAAAAACGAGATGTTTAAATGCGATGTGTACTTACAAATTATATTAAAGATTTTCTTCTTGTAGATTTGAATTGAAAACGGTGACTATGAGCACCTACGCTATATCAAAACTGTGCGCAGCACGACAATATTGAAAACAAAAAAAAAAAGAGAAACATTTTAAAAAGTTGTTTGCTTTTTTATGTGTTTTTTGTTTGAAGACTTTTCATTTTAAAGTAAAATTAAATATTCAAAAACAAAACTTTTTCTAAATTTTGATTTATTTAGGTCTGTGGTACAAAATGAAAAACTTTTTAAACGTTATGTCATGTTTTTAATAGCTTTTAATTCATAATTCATAGAATATTTAAGCTGCGAGAAATGTCAATGACCATATCGAAGATTATATGCTGTATGTCGTCATTTTTTGAACTCAAGGTTGAATCGAAGAGAAAACAATACGAGGTGTGCAATTGGGGAATTTAAGTAAAGTTTTTACAATAAAGAATTGAAACATTAAAATTAAATAAATTGTGTTTTAAAATCTTATTTGCAACATTTTTAATGTAGTTAGGTGTGCCTCATATTAAATTCAAGAGATTAAATAAAGAATTACAATAAAAGTGTTACATAAAAAATATATTTTATTTTAAAATTTCCATCCATAGGAAATTATGGTTTAAAATACGAAAACCGTAACATTATATTGAGAACTAACTAAATGTTAATAAGAGAATTGGTTGTTGTTAGGAACCAAAAAAATGCACATAGTGACATCTTTTCAGTGTGTTACAGATATGGACAAGAACATGTCGCCTGAAATTTGTTATAGCTTCCTCTGAAGGTATCAAAATTACCTGTACTCCACCTCCTGCAGTTTGCATTCTACATTGTTTAAGACCTTTTTAATGCTATAAAGGCAACTCAGCAAAGGCAAAAATCTCTTAAAAATGGACAAAAACAAGCTAAGATGCTTTGTCGAAAGTCGAAAGATGACGAGCTAAGAAAATGGGTAGAAGAGGAGGACAGCTATTCATGGTTTTCAAGAGGCATCAAAACATTTATTTTACTTCCTGCACTGACGAAATAAGTAGTGTGTTTATGTACCTTCGGGACCACCTACTCCATACAAATTTAGGAGCATGCATAGCTGTAAAAGAGTAAAAACATTGCAGAATTGTGAAAATGAATTGTGTGCGATTGGTCTTTAGGTTTGTAACATCCCTGCCGTCAAATGAGTAGCTAACTACAAAAAAAACTAACTTTAAGTTTGCTTGTATAGACTAACTTAAAGCTAACTACTATGCAATGCAAAATTTACATTAACCAAAGTGTATACAAACACTCCAATTCTTAACGCCGTTGGATATAGATAACTAACGTCTTAGACATTTGATTAGTAAACAAAACCGCGTGTCATCTTTTCGCTTTATATTTTTGGTTAAAAATTTATTGTTTGCGTAAAATAATTAAAAAAATACACTAAATTAAAAAATACATAAATTCGTAAGGTTTGAAGTGTTTTTATTTGAAGTGAAGTGAAACAATATTAAAGGGCCGCTTGCCAAAAAAGCTTACGGAAATTATGTCACCAAATTTGTGCATGGACATACACTTGGATGGTGTTCATGGCAAGAAGCGTTTAAAAGACTTTGTTGCTTTTTATGACGCCTTAACAGGTAAGTGCTAATTTGAAAATATAATTTTCAACAAAGTCTTGAAACAGGTAAAAATTTATATACATATTTTTTAAACAGATGCCTGTCGATCACTCGGCTCTCAGGATGTGGAAACTGAGCTGCGTAACGCCTTAAAAATAATAAAAAAAAAACGTATTCATGCTAAGTGCATTAAAAATAAGAACTCAAATCAAAAAATTAAAATATTTTAAAATGTTATATTTAGAAACTCTTTTTATCTTTTTTTACCAACAAATGTGCAAAATATTACTTGTGATGTATTGAAATGCATTTATTTTATTTATCAATTTATTTTTTTTATTTTATAAATTTATTTATTTTATGTAAAACATTAATAAACTTTTGTTTTCTATTAAAATATAAATTTTAAAAAACTGTTTCATTTCGAATAATTAATATGATAGCTTATTATTGTGAGTTTAAAGCCAACGTGTAAAGAACTGACTTTTCATTCACTGAAATTTAGCTAACTTACAGTCAGTTTAAAAAAAACTAGCTTAAAGCTAATTGAAAGTAGTAAGTTTATAGCTAGCTACAAATAGGTTTACTTTAAGTTAACTGCTAAGTAATCAACTTTAAATTAATTTAAAAGTAATGCAGAGTCGGACAATTGACTACTTCCTAGGACATCGCAATGTTAAAATAGTTAGTTATTTCCATATAAAAGTAATCCAAGTGTCAACCACCACTGCTTGAGAAATAGTTGGTTTTAAGTTAATTTTAAGTCAACTGAGTGTACGACAGGGATGTATTATGAAAAGGTAATGCTTTTTAATGTGTATGTGTGTGTGTGTGTTAAAATTTGGGAGAATGCATATCTGGAAAAGAATTAAATCATTTTAATTTTAAATTTTTCTATACAAATTTGGAATCATACCTGCTTATTCTTGTTCATTTTATTTATATTGCTTTTTAAACGAATGTTTGGACGGACAGAATGAGTGTGTGCGTAACATGTAATGTGTATGATCGTTTTTTAATAGTAAATTCTTGGCACGTATTATCATACTCAATGTTGAAAAAATAGAAAAGGGATATACAACTGTATAGTTTTTGTATGTTTTTTTTATTTTTTGTATATTTAATAAGAAGGATCTATAATTTTAAATGTGATAGGAAAGAGATGAACACCTGTGTAAAATTTTTTTTGGGATAATAAATAACATCGTATACCTAAGTAGAAACATGAGTGTACATGTTCATTGTATTTGTACTGCTTTTCGAATGATTGGACGGACATAATGAATGTGTGCACTTTCCTTTGAGATAATAATTGTGAAGAAATAGAAATATAATTGTACGTAGTGTTGTTGTTGTTGTTGTGTTATAAGGATTTTTTTAAATTGATAAGAAAGGAATGTATAGTTGTGCCTGCGTTTGTTTTCACGCATAAGTAGAATATCTGTTTTTTATATAATTGAATTTACTGATTGATTTACAACATCCCAGAGTATAAATAGACTTGTTTTAAGGATTTAGATTTTTTTTTAGTTTTGCTGTTTTAAATAAATAAAATTATAAAATAATGAGAATAATTATATAAATTAGTTTTTATTTTATTAGATTTTTTTTTCTTAGGTATGTATATTTTATTTCAGATTTTGTTATTTTGTACATACAATACATATATCTATTGAATATAATAACAGTTAAACATTCGTTTATACAGATTAAATAGCTTAAGTGTTAACAAATATTTTTCATAAAATGTTTGACATCTGCAAATGTCAAAAGATTCTGAGTATTTTTTTCACAGTTAGATCTATGTATAATATTATTAACGCATATAAATGGATTACTTATTTTACTAATGTTACGTTACATATTCTTAGTTCATTTATAAGTTTCATAAATAAATCTATATGCTCTTTATCAATCTGATTACTATGTTTTATTAATAGTTCTTCCAATTCAGCTGATGTAACCCTTTTTTCCCTTCTTTAAAAATATACAATAGTAGGTTGCGTAAGTGCGGACGATGTACTCTGAACCAAGAGTAATAATTAACTAAACAAAGATTTCAGATTTGGTTAAGTTTTTTTGTCATTTATTATATCATTTCTTCGTTTGAATTTATTGAAAATTACAATTTATTGAAAACACAATTTTTACATTTAGTAAGATTATAAAAATTAATTATATTTTTAGCTTCATTTTCAGCTTGATATAGTCTATGTTTATAAAGTATACAGGGGCAGGTGGCAGGACCGCATGTACTGTTTTCATTCGACCATTCGCAATCCTCGAAATGTTCACCATGTCTATTTCTTATTCTTTTCAGGTTGTCTACATACTCCAGTTGTGTTTGTATGTTGATGAGTTTAGTTTTATCTACGTCAGAAATTATGTGTGAGCATGATTTTAAAAAGTTGTATATTTCCTTTAAAATCATTGTATGTTAATCTACTGCTATTGTATGCTCATATGCAGAATATGTGAATAATCTTTAATATTTATATGATTTCAGATCGGTTAATGGACGCTTAGGTAGCTTATCTAATAGTTTTTTGGAGCTGGACTATAGTAGAGACCATATCCAGTTTTATTTGGTTTGAGATATAACCCTTTACCCATTGCAATTGATTCCATATATTTATTATGACGGTTAGCTTCAGCCAATTGTTCTTTTCCATTTTTGATAGCATTTACTGCTTTGACAATAGCGGATCCTCCACTTGGCAAACCACCAAGCGCTGACAATGCTGTTAGTACGGGAATAAGTGGAAGAAATCCTCCAATTTTCGGTACAGGTATAACTCTCGGTATTATAATGTCTGCTCGCTTTTTCCGTTTAAAATTTGAATGAATAGCCTTTTGTGCTATTTTAACAGCATCATTTATATGATTCATTTTCTGTTCTTTCAATTGTTATAAAGTTTTTCTCACAGTAGCTGTGAATAATTTCTTATTACACTTATTCATTTTTCCTGTTCTCGTTCTTTTCGAATTCTTTTTTTTTATGTCTCTGCTCCTTCAAACCTGATCCAAATTTCACTTTAGTTTTCATAGCGTTTGTCACAAACCACGCGTTAGCACCCTTATCTCCTCTTGCTAAACGTTTTTCAAGTTTTGTACGAGGTCCACAAAACTGTTAACCAGGCAGATGTAATTCAACAGGTACTTTATTTATTAAGTTGTTTACATATCCTCTTCTCATCTTACACTGGCTGGGGTTTTGTTTTGACTGTAGATTATAACAAATTTTTTTTCGTTACTTTTATACCTCTTCGCAAAAATAGCTGAAATCAAGACGATCTCCTATATATACAGCAATTTATATGATTTCAGTATGTTAATTTTTTGATATTGATTTTGATCTGCTTTGTATCTGATCAAGATCTACTTTACATCTGATCACGATCTGCTTTGTATCTGGTCACGATCTACTTTATATCTGATAACGATCTACTTTTTTGGTTTTTGGTTTTGTCTATTTTATTTTGTTTTAATTTTTTTTTTATTATATTTTATTTTTGACATTGCAATGTTTTAGATAAACATGTTCTACCTCAATGTTTAAATTGTTTATTTGATCAGCTAGATCATCATGTATATATATATATATATATATATATTCTTTCTTATTACGCCATTTTTTTTGTGTTTATGATTATATTTATTGAAACCTTCTCCAAATGTATTAATATAAGACATTTCTTTCACTCTTCTAATAAATTATGTCAGATTCTTTAAGTTCTTCGATAATAGAGATTATTTCGTTTTGATGATTGTTGTGACCAACACCTTCCGATTAAAGAAGTAAACGTAGTCTGTCAACTAGTTCATTAAGATCATCATCATTTACATCATCATAATCATCGTCATCATTAATAATGTTATCTATATCCTTATGTTTATCTTTAAGTTGAAAGGTATCTTCTAATAAATTAACTCTATCTATTTGATTCAGTTTAATATTTTTTAACTTTTTCTTTAGAACAGCCCTTGTCTTCACAAGATCTTCCAACACTTTATTATGATAATTTTTAGACATTATAATAATTTTTTATATTGATTTTGATATGGTTATGATCTGTTTGCTATCTGATTATGATATGCTTTGTATCTGATTACGATCTGCTTTATATCCGATCAGGAACTGCTTGCTATTTGGTCACGATCTGATTTATACCAGATCACGATCTGCTTGATGGCTTGTGTCTATATCCTTTGAGTAGTATGTTTATGGGGTTTCTAGGGCACTTATTTCATACAAATTTTGGAGCATGCCTGCTTCTTCTTGTTCCTTTATTTTACATTGCTTTTTAAACGAATGATTGGACGGACAGAATGAGGGTGCACGTTTCCCAGTGTATAAATAGACTGTAATGGGAAACTATATGTACGTATGTACGAATGTTTGGACGGACAGAATGAGTGTGTGCGTAACATGTAATGTGTATGTATATTTTTTAATAGTAAATTCTTGACACGCACTGCTCATGATCACAGGTAGAAGAAATAGAAATATAAACTAATAAGAAAGGGTAGGTTGGTTGTGCGGTTGTTTTTAATTTGATGAGAAAGAAATGTATAGTTGTGCCTGTGGGTTTTTTTTTTCACGTATAAGTATAAGTAATATCTGTTTTCACATAATTGAATTTACTGATTGATCTACAACACCCCAGAGTATAAATAGACTTGTTTTTAAGGATTTAGAATTTTTTAGTTTTACTGTTTTAAATAAATGAAATTATAGAATAAAGGGATTAATTAAAACAAATTAGTTTTTTTATTTTTTGAAAATTTTATTACATATTTCTTTGTTCAGATTTTTACAGATTCGAATTTAAAAATACGTTTATACAGATTAAATAACTTAAGTGTTAACAAATATTGTGTATAGAATGTTTGACATCGACAAATGTTGAAGGATTGTGAATAAGTATTTTCACAATAATACAAACGTATGACATATTAATACATACAAATGGATTACTTATTTTACTAATGTTACATATTCTTAGTTCATTTATAAGTTTCATAAATAAATCTATATGCTCTTTATCAATCTGATTACTATGTTTTGTTAATAAATAGTTCTTCCAATTCAGCTGATGTTACCATTTTTGTTCCCCTTCTTTAAAAATTTAATAGTAGGTTGTGTTAGTGCGGGACGATGTACTCTGCATTATTTCATTTTAATTTATATTTATTGAATAAAAATTTTAAACACAAGTGCCCACAATTAAATGTATTAAATTTTTGTTTTCGTTCATAATTATATTCAATAGGAAATTTTAAGTAGTTGACAATCTCAAGTGGTGGTTGTAACTTTCCAAAGCTATCAAAGTATTCCTTATAGTTGTGGTTTTTATAATATGCTACCCAATGTGTTCCCATACCATTTGTATTATCTAAATTAACAATACCGCATTCTTGTTTGAATGGTTTTTCAGGTAAAGAATCACGCATGAAAACACCCCTAAAATGTTTGAGATGTCTTCCATATTTATTCAAATCCAAATCTGTTAATGGGCGATTGGGAAGGTTATCTAATAGTTTTTTGGAGCTGGACTATAATAGAGACCATATCCAGTTTTATATGGTTTGAGGTACAACCCTTTACCCATTGCAATTGATTCCATATATCTATTATGACGGTTAGCTTCAGCCAATTGTTCTTTTCCATTTTTGATAGCATTTACTGCTTTGACAATAGCGGATCCTCCACTTGCCAAACCACCAAGCGCTGACAATGCTGTTAGTACGGGAATAAGTGGAAGAAATCCTCCAATTTTCGGTACAGGTATAACTCTCGGTATTATAATGTCTGCTCGCTTTTTCCCTTTAAAATTTGAATGAATAGCCTTTTGAGCTATTTTAACAGCATCATTTATATCAAGGGGTTTCTGTTCTTTCAATTGTTTTAAAGTTTTTCTCACAGTAGCTGTGAATAATTTCTTATTACACTTATTCATTTTTCCTTTTCTTTTCTTATGTCTCTGATCCTTCAAACCTAATCCAAATTTCACTTTAGTTTTCATAGCGTTTGTCACAAACAACGCGTTAGCACGTTCTTTAATATCACTATCTTTAGATTTAACTCGTTGCCAGGCTTTTTCAGCTAATATTTGATCTGCTTGATGTCTTGTGTCTATATCTTTTGATTGTGAATATGCAATATCGTGCTCTCTACAAGCTGCGTCTAATAAATTTATACCCTTATCTCCTCTTGCTAAACGTTTTTCAAGTTTTGTACCAGGTCCACAAAACTGATAACCAGGTAGATGTAATTCAACAGGTACTTTATTTATTAAGTTGTTTACAAATCCTCTTCTCATCTTACACTGGCTGGGGTTTTGTTTTGACTGTAGATTATAACAAATTTTTTCGTTACTTTTATACCTCTTCGCAAAAATAGCTGAAATCAAGACGATCTCCTATATATACAGCAATTTATATGATTTCAGTATGTTAATTTTTTGATATTGATTTTGATCTGCTTTGTATCTGATCACGATCTACTTTACATCTGATCACGATCTGCTTTGTATCTGCTCACGATCTACTTTATATCTGATAACGATCTACTTTTTTGGTTTTGTCTATTTTATTTTAATTTTTTTTATTTTTTTTGACATTACCATGTTTTAGGTATACATGTTCTACCTCAATGTTTAAATTGTTTATTTGATCAGCTAGATCATCATGTATTTGTGTTATATGTTTTTCGATTACGATATTTTTGTTTTTATGGTTATATTTATTAAAACCTTCTCCAAATTTATTAATATAAGACATTTCTTTCACTCTTCTAATAAATTATGTTAGCTTCTTTAAGTTCTTCGATAATAGAGATTATTTCGTTTTGATGATTGTTGTGACCAGAACCTTCCGATGAAAGAAGTAAACGTAGTCTGTCAACTAGTTCATTAGGATCATCCCAATGTATGTAATTTGATCTCAGATTATTTTGTAATTTTAGCATTAAACCACTGCCTTTTGTTAAAATGTTTGTTGTTGTTTCGAATAAACGTTTAATTATTCGTATATATTTGAAGGCTCGTGTTCCTTTCACTTGTTCATTAGGTTCATAGCGACGTTTATGTGCATTGGTATTAATTAAAATCTCTTTATATTTTTTCAAATCATTTTTAGAATAATGGAGAGGTTTTTTATGAAATACTAGTTCAAATAATCCAGGCGTCATTTTCAATTTCATATTCCCTATCTGCATAGTATTATCTCTATTAAATATTAATTTTTCCTTGCCATATCTCCAACTACCGTCTACATCTTGATTAAAACCATAAATTTTATCCAATTGCTTATTATTAATAAGTGTTTGTATATTTTCAAATAATGGAGAGCTTTTCGTCAGCTTTAAACATTGTTTTCTTTCCAAGTTCTTGATACATGTACTTAATACAGGTCTATTATGGTCATAGTTTTTTTCACCATCATTATCATCAGTTGAAATATTTTCATACTGAAAATCGTTATTATCACCGTTTACATCATCATAATCATCGCCATCATCAATAGTGTTGTCTATATCTTTATGCTTATCTTCAAGTTTTCCGATGATTTCATTATCACCATTTACATCATAATAATCATCATCATCATCAATAGTGTTGTCTGTATCCGTATGCTTATCTTCGAGTTTTCCAATGATTTCATTATCACCATTTACGTCATAATAATCTTCGTCATCATCTATAGTGTTGTCTACATCCTTATGCTTATATTCAAGTTTTGGGATGTTTTCATTATCATCATTTACATCATCATGATCATCGTCATCATTAATAGTGTTGTCTATATCCTTATATTTATCTTTAAGTTTTCCAATGATTTTTTTAAGTGGTTTTGTTATTGGTTGAAAGGTATCTTCTAATAAATTAACTCTATCTATTTGATTCAGTTTAATATTTTTTAACTTTTTCTTTAGAACAGCCCTTGTCTTTACAAGATCTTCCAACACTTTATTATGGTAATTTTTAGACATTATAATAATTTTTTTTTATTGAATTTGATCTGGTTATGATCTGCTCGCTATCTGATTATGATCTGCTTTGTATCTGATTACGATCTGCTTTATATCTGATCACGAACTGCTTGCTATCTGGTCACGATCTGATTTATACCTGATCACGATCTGCTTGATGGCTTGTGTCTATATCCATTGATTTTGAGTACGCTATATCGTGCTTTCTACAATCTACATCCAATAAATTATTCCTTTATTTCCTTTATTCTTGCTATTCGTTTTGAAGTTTTGTACCAGGTCCACAAAACTGATAAACAGGTGGATGTAATTCAACATATAATTTGTTTATTAAGTTGTCTACAAATCTTCTTCCACTCTTACACTGATTAGGTGTTTTTCTTTTGACTGTAGTTTATAACCATTTTTTTCATTACTTTCATACCTCTTCGCATGAAACACTACACCAGCTATACCTGCTATACCAGCTGTACAATCTATACTAGCTATACTAGCAAGCTGTACAATCTGTACTAGCTATACTAGCAAGCTGTACAATCTGTACTAGCTATACTAGCAAGCTGTACTAGCTATACTAGCAAGCTATACAATCTGTACTAGCTATACTAGCAAGCTGTACAATCTGTACTAGCTATACTAGCAAGCTGTACAATCTGTACTAGCTATACTAGCAAGCTGTACTAGCTATACTAGCAAGCTGTACAATCTGTACTAGCTATACTAGCAAGCTGTACAATCTGTACTAGCTATACTAGCAAGCTGTACAATCTGTACTAGCTAAACTAGCAAGCTGTACTAGCTATACTAGCAAGCTATACAATCTGTACTAGCTATACTAGCAAGCTGCACAATCTGTACTAGCTATACTAGCAAGCTGTACAATCTGTACTAGCTATACTAGCAAGCTGTACAATCTGTACTAGCTATACTAGCAAGCTGTACTAGCTATACTAGCAAGCTATACAATCTGTACTAGCTATACTAGCAAGCTGTAGTAGCTATGTCAGCTATACCTGCTATACCAGCTATACCAGCTATACCTGCTATACCTGCTATACCAGCTATATCAGCTATATCAGCTATATCAGCTATATCAGCTATATCAGCTATATCAGCTATACCAGCTATACCAGCTATATCAGCTATACCTGCTATACCAGCTATACCAGCTATACCAGCTATACCAGCTATACCAGCTGTACCAGCTATACCAGCTATACCTGCTATACCTGCTATACCAGCTATATCAGCTATATCAGCTATACCTGCTATATCAGCTATATCAGCTATATCAGCTATATCAGCTATATCAGCTATATCAGCTATATCAGCTATATCAGCTATATCAGCTATATCAGCTATACCAGCTATACCTGCTATACCTGCTATCAGCTAT